>OW387145.1:19325484-19927194 GCA_936440205.1 Lepidonotus clava
CCCCCCTATTTCAGGACCAAAATAGATTTTTTTAATGTAAAACTAGTGCCCTCGGAGGGGGCGCCGGGACCCTTTTTAATATAGGCGGCCCCCCCCCCTTCTCAATCTCCTGGATCCGCCCCTGATATACAAGTACTCCCATTATCTTGAGAAACCATTAGCAATTCAGACTAACATGGGATATGCTATGGGAAAACCAATACTAAATTCTGATGTGATAAGTGGTGGTATACTCGTGGACAGGAGACAGGCTCCGACAATCGCCTGTCAAAAACGATGTCATCGTTACACTCTCAAACAGTATTAGTGTTTTTTCGAAAAAGGAAATTCTCTCTTTTGAATCCTATGTTAAAATGTTCAATCTCTATGCATATTGTAAAGGACTATATGTATCACCAAAAAAAAACTCAGCATAATCCACAGTGGCTTATCTTAGCATGTTAGAATAATGGTATTTATCGATGACTGCTTACTAGGGCAGTTTTGCTGCGTTTGGAAAAGTAAAACTCAAAACTGCCAACAGTACCCCTTATCTTTTGAAAAATGTTTGCTCTGCATTTTCGAGTTTTCTTTGCAATTTCAGCATTTTCTCGCTTTTTATTGGCAATACCATAAATCGTCCATTTTTCTTGAGAATGTTAAGATCTTTTCTTGGTTTCTTTCTTTTCAGAGTATCAGGCCTGCCAACCTGTGATGACCAAAATCCGGGACAGCTAAAGGGATCCTTGTAAATATGCCTGGGTGGATCCAGGAATTTGTTTGGGGGGGCCAAGATTTGAAATCTGCTAGACTAGTATATAAGCATGTAATTAGTGGAGGGTATGGGAGGGGTTCCCCCTCCCATTTGGGGGGTATGGGGGGCCACCCCCAAGAAATTTTTTGAAAAGTTAACCACTCATTCATGCAATCTGAGGCATTTTGAGGTACTTATGGGACCTTAACTTTTTCCTAATTTTTTTCAATTTGCATACTAGCCTATTTCTTCCAGAAAATGACAGTGTATGTTGGAGTGTATGTGGCAAAGAATGGCATGGGAGGGGTTCCCCGGCCCCTCCCATTGAGAGGGGGGGGGTATGGGGGGGCCACCCCCAGAAAATTTTTGAAATGTTAATCTCTTTTTCATGCAATCTGAGGCATTCTGACATACGGTACTTATGTAACGTTTAGTCCCATGGGCTAGTGCACCTTGACCCACCTGATACCCCCATAAATTAAGCACATAATAGGCCAAATTTGGCAGGACACTTGAAAAGACGCCTACAAGTGTTGCAAATTGAATCTAAAAGTACATGAGTGCTCTATGCATATTGCATACATTGCTTTTTTTTATATATTAACTTTTGAATACAATGTATATTGAAACTTTATGAAATATAACATAATAAATATGATAATAAAGGTTTATAGTCATCATTTTGAGTCAAAAACATTCAAAATTGTCACTTTTTCTCATAATCAATGTACTGTATGATTTACGGCCAATACAAGTTGTATTTAGAAAATTATGACAATATCAGTATCAAAATGTGCAGAATTACCTGGGGAACAACTTTATAATACATAGTTAGACTCAAAAACAATATTTCTTTCATTTTAGGCCGCTTTTATGCATTCTAGGGTCAAAAATCCTATTGTTTCATTACATGTGTCACGTGATCCAACAGGTTATCTGTTGCTATGGCAACCTGTATTTTTGAGAAAAAAAAGTTTTTTTAAATTCTCCTGTTCATTACCATAAAGTCGATATATGATATGTCATTGAAATGTCTATCCTTCACTTTATAAAAATAACATCCAAATACCGTTTTTTTTAGAATTCTGTGTTTTTCACGGTCAGGAAAGGGTTAATCTTTTGATTATGTATATCTATGTAGTGGATTGCTGTTAACGTTATCTTATCTTCTTAAATTTTCATCAACAATTTAAAAAGGGCAAACAAAATATTGATTAAGCGTCTTAATCATTCCAAGCATTCCCTTAAATATTATGTTGCTTGGATCATTGCAAACGATTATTGAAAGAAACTTTTCAAAGCATGTATGGCACTGTCTTGTGCATTTTAACACCCTCGGATTTGCCTAGAACCTAGAGGGGAAGGACAGGGCCGGGAGGGGAAGGACAGGGCCGGGAGGGGAAGGACAGGGCCGCGGGAGAGGAGAGGAGAGCTGGGATTGGAATATCTCTATATAATTCACGTTTTTTGAGCAAAGTTCCATAGAATAATTCATTATATGCATTAGACTGAGAAAATTTTAGAAAATTCGCAGGAAATGATCGTATTTCATGGATATTATGAGCAAAATTATCACTTATTTAAATAATTTTCCACACATGAAAACAATTTTGAACTCCTCATTTTCCGGGACATCTGTGTCCCTTCCCGGGACGTCCGGGACAGGGGTTAAAATCCGGGACTGTCCCGGGAAATCCGGGACGGTTGGCAGCCCTGGAGTATTATCCAGAAGCGAGAATATTGTGGTGTAAATGTTTCACTTTTTCGGCCAACTTTTTAAAACGGAGTGAGGTAAATCGTTTTAAGAGGTGAGTTAAACCAAAAAGAAAATACAAATCACCCTCAGTGTTTGTAACACGATATTTTCCTAGAATTGCATAACTTCAGATAAAGCAATAACTACATTTCCAAAAATGAATGTATCTGTGAATTATTACCACGATTTACAGTTATGGCTGGAACTGTTGGTTCGGTTTATAACCACCAGATGTCAGGGCTGATGTGCTGGGGTTAAGAGGGGAGCAGCAAATCCGGTCCGTAGTACCGTACTGATAGCATTGCCCCCATTCGCTAAGCTTTTGAGTGAGTTCCAAACTGTCAGTAGATATCCCGGGTAAATATTAACTAATATTGATGGAGCCTCGAGTTCACCGACCGTCAGAAACGGAAAGTGTGTATCAGTTTCCAAAGATAGTACAGACATAAAACAATCTTGAATAGCTCGAATGGCGCAAAAAAAGTGTATAAAATTATTTTAAAATCCTTTAATTTTGTTTATGCTGAATGGTTGCATTTGTCTTATATGAATCCTTATTTACACATCTCATACAGTTGTTAAACGGATAAGTCTTTAAAGATATCAATCTTAACCAAAGTGCTTCTGAATAGAAATTATTCATTTGAATGTTTTTTTTACGAACAAGAACCTTAGGATCCTTTTTTTTTTCAATATCTCTACCTAGTTCCAGCTAGGGATAACTATAACTATTTTATCCCTCATGCCAGGGGCCTTTTCCATAAGATTGATTCTCTATGGTTACGAAGGATTTATTTGAGTTTACGGAACTTCTATAGGAGTTTGAAAATGATCTAACATAATGGAACTCTCGTAAATCATCCCTTTGCCACGATGCGGCTATGAGGTGTTCATAACGCCTATAATACATCGTTTTTCCCGTCTTCTCATCAACAGATGCCAATCCCAATTGATGAAAAAGTAGGAAAAGTGGAAAACATACTTCCAACTTTTTTTCAGAGGCAACTATTAGGAAAAAAAACCTTAAGCAATAGATTCCTGATATCAAATTTGTATTTGTATAGCTTGAAACTAAAACTTCAACACTCTTAACGAGATATCAAAAGAACGTAGGAATGCAAAATCTCCAAAAAGTTGAAATTCAAAACAAGGAATAAAAAGTTCCGCGATTGAAGGCGTTTCTCACCTAGTATAAAAATCAGTGGCAATCCACCAATTAGGATGCGGTAGCTTTAAAGTTAACATTAGCACCTCACACAAAAGCTATATTGATGAATCTAAAAGAAAATGCAAAAATTAAAAGTCAAACTCTTTGCGTAGCTTTTAGGCATGCTTACAGCAAATGCTGTTTGCTTTAAGTGATGAGGTTATCTTAACATTAGATAATAGCCTATTCGATCATCTCCATAATGATAGATAAACACCTAACCGCCTGTTCAATTACATACAAGGATGTCTCGCCAATGTCAACAATATGTTTTACACAAACGGTAACTGAGAATGACTTTGAACAGAAAGGGTTGTCCTTTTGAGAAAAATTCCTTTGTTCATTACCACTGACACCTAAATACGACAATACTAAATATCCACGTCTCTTAGGTTTATTTGCAATCAACTCTTCAAAAACCATCATGAAATTCTGATTGGTCTGCGAGTTATGAATAACCTTTTATTTTCCTAACTATGCTTTTGTGTGTAAAATACGAATTGATAACATTCTAAGATTTTTTTAAACGAAGGATTACTTTTTATTGCTTAATGATTATATATGAGCCGTAGCCAAATAATTTTATTGAGACAGCTTAATGATTTACATGAAAAAAAAGTATTGTTGACTGAGAGGTCACTTAAATACACATCTCTGGGAGCTATGATCCAGGCCAGTGGGCTATCAGGTCAGGGATCGAATCAAACGAGGGTATAAATAACTGAGCATGATATCAGCCTCAATGTAATCGGATACATAAAATCAAAATTCTCTAAGCTTAAACCAAATAAACTTCTTTTGTTCTCATTATTTCATCTCCAAATACCATTTATCACATTGACACTGATATAATTCTAAAAGAGTAGGCCTGCTTCAGGATATATTCTTACCTAGCCTTCGAAAAACACCCGATCAATTTAAATGGATAAGATAACAGAAATAACACCAGATATGATATGGTACATGCAAATATAATGAGATACAGTCTATATACATAATACCATAATTATTAGTGTGTGTTCGTAATCTACGGTGCACCTTGTGCCTCCAAACCCACATACCAAAATACCTTTATCAGAAGTGTCTTATATCTGGCAGGTATACCAAATTCTGAAAGTTGTGCACTTTAATATTTGTGTGCTAGATGAGGGAAATGTGGGCCCCGGCCCTAGTAAATATTGAATACTTCAGTGAAAGACGTGATAAAAGTACGTTGTCAGACATCCGGGAATATCCAACGTTTTCGCTACAAAACTCGGTCACAGGTCAGAAAAAAAGCGCATGAAAACAATGTTTGACAAGACATCAATGATTGCTCGCCAACAAAAAAAAAAAAAAAGAAAAGAAAACGTTGGACACTATGTCCGGCATTACAAAAATTGTTAATTCTCCACAAACGTACTGTAAAAGTTAAAGAGGGGTGACCAATTATCATCTTATGTAGCCATTACGACGAACAATTTAAATTAAACAAAAACAGAACAGTCATGATACGGTATTGTGGCTATAAGAACGCCTTTTCTAGTTTTCAAACTAGCATTCGAAGACTTTAGCGTAGGATGGTGAAGTATTTCTTTACATGCAAAGTGATTATTGATAAACAATTTTTACAGTGCCTACTATAAGTGCTTTCTCGAATGAACCAAATAAAATCATATTTTCACAAATTTCTAAATTTGACTTTCCCGAAACCATTTCGACCTTTAGGGATTTTCAGTCTTTCAGTGCTGTCTTTTGCCAGTTTTTAATAAAATTTAACATCAATTTGTATACCAGCTGATCAGTGTCCAACATTTATAATGTTTCCTAGATTAAAAACTATAACCACAGGTCGTTATTTTATCAGTATTTATATTATCTGCCTATAACAGCTATAAGATAAGCTTTATACTCTGACCTCTCTGATAAGTTTCATCGCTCTGGGGATCGGCCCAGTGTCCTACCTTGTAATAAATTTATGTATCAGGTTCTCTAATAAATATCATACAGATAAAAGTTTTGTTAAATGCGGTACACTAAGACAGGCATTATACTGCCCTCCAAAAGATTAAGGAACTTCAACGGAATTGGGGGTTAATAAAAATATTCATACACTTTTAAACGGGAAATAAGAAAACCAATATAAAAAGTTTCATTACTAGAGTTTGTTACTAATGAAAATGTTTATGTCTAATTCTTTTGCAAATTCTTTACCATACTTATTCAGTGGTATTTGACAAGACATCAATGATTGTATATCTTACTGTTTTACAAAACTTACGAGCAAGCTGTTCACGGGGTTCCCTTTTGCAGCCACAGTATTAGGCAGATTTCATTATCATTTGTCAAAATTTGTCACTGTTTTTGGGGGGTCAACTACGGTTTTTTCCGGATCAGTAACAGACTATGTAACACAGCAGCAAGCACAGCTCATCTTACATAGGGAACTTTCCTTTACTTTAGGACTAATTTCCATTAACGCTAGAATCAATATGAAAATGTTAAAATACAGAAAATACATTTAAAAAAGGCAAAAGGTGAAGGATCCTAAAAAGCGTAGTATCCCTATTACTAAAAGATCTTGTGCCCAGGCATTATGGATTGAGAAAAATAAGACAGCATATAAGATGGGTTGTATTTTCTTAAAAAGATGGACTGAGGTAGTGGAATTTGATCCATACACCCACTGCAGAAATTCCAAACATCCTGATTTTTTTTGGCTACCAGAAAAGACATTTTCTCGGCATCAACGTCCGGATGTATTATATTGCGGCCACTGTCGAAATTAAGGTTTTATTTTGTGCGCACACCGGGTGCACAGCTTCACTGTGCCCTCATGGACATTTCTCTGTGTACAGTGCTATGACAATCTATTAAAAAGGTTGAAAAAGAATACATCATTTGGATGCACACATTTTAAAATCGAGCACCCTCTTGCAAAATCATGCACGCCGGGTGCAACTTTTCTTTTACGTACCCTACTTCATGGACTAAATCAGATTTTCCATAAAATTTAAATGAAAGGAATTCTTCTTCTAGGATATCGTAAACTAACGATCTGCTTAATGATACTTTTCCTCGTTTAGGGTAAGGGCCTGTCCAATTTTATATCATGAATTCAAAAGTGTTACTTTCGTCGCTAGAATTTTTCTTTATAACTGAACCCAACCTGGTAATTCATGCCCTCCTTGATATAGGTCAGGGAACAGGAAAGTCTCAGAACTTGATCATTCGTGTCTCAGAGGAATATACTTCAGAATGATACATCTAGAAACTTCCTGTAAAAAATGCTGTAAACTGTCGCGAAATTGTGCACAATCCAACAGACTGTATACATCAGTTATCCTAAGATACTGCGTCTTTGACAGATTTTTTTCAAGAAAGAGGGTGAGGGGGTGGCCGTAAGTGAGGGGTAAATATTATAGAAATTAAAGACTATCCGTACCACAGTTTTGTGCCCTGAGGAAGACTGTAAAAACTTACCTCTAACTCCCAAATACAGAATATCACCGTTCTGTACGCCACACGTCCGTATTTTGCGCGCATTCGGGAGCAGCTCATGTTTTATGTTCCTGAGCACGTACTCCTTCTGGTGGCGGATCCCCCTCTCCGTACAGAAGGCACTCACTAAACTGTCCACGGTCTGGTCCTCATTACAGATCACCGTCACCTGCCCAGGGGCCGTCGCTATTGTACTGTATATGACCACCTCCATCTCAGATGTAAATCTGCAAATAGGCATTTGAAGAGAAAAGATATTACACGATGTAAGACATTGAAAAAATCATACATGGAAAGAAGATAGCAAAGAGGTTTAAAACAACTATAATGAGGAACTGAAAGAATAAACTGGCAAGAATAATAGGGTAAAATAGGATACAATTAAGTTTAAGAAAGGAATAAGCACCAACTTTGTTTGTTTGTTGGGTTAGTTTAATGTCCGGTCAAACCTTTAGGGTTCTTTTACCAGACTGCACAAGGTAAAGCGTTGCAGCCAGTTTTACACCACAGGGGCCATGACCGAATCTATGAAATGAGGTGCCTATTTATAGTAGTAGGACCCAATGCCCTCTTTATGATGCTGCCAGTGACACAGAGATATCATGTCATAGTCCCACACAATACCCCACCCAGTCCTATTATACTGACACCGGGTTGACCAGTCATGTTTCTTGGTTCTTACTTTATACATAGTGCCAGGCAAGCAGTGACCACTGCCATTGTTAGTCTTTGGTGTGACTCGGTAGGTCAGTTGAAACAATGCAACTGTATGCGAGTCTCAACCTGGGATTGCTAGGGTCAGTATCTTGTTTGGAAGGCTGGTCATACAGCAGAATGAAACTCTCGGCTGAGAGAATAGGACTGAGAATCATGGAATGTTTAGCAGATAATTAAGTTCTCCAATCCTGCATAGTATTTGCACTGAATGCAATCATTTGAGTTTATAATCTCACTGAAGACAGAAATGATTGATATCATACTGTCTGAGTGTCTCTGATTATTAAAGTGAGCTGATTTTAATTCCGGGAGCGAGTGATCATTCATGGAGTGATGACGAAACAAAAACATTTATGGTTTTCTATAAGCCGTTGCTTTTCTTTCTTCAGTTAGGGCTATATGCCTAATTTCAATTAGAAAGAATCCGGCATTCTTGAAAATTCAGAATTCATACAAGACACCCTCTACCAGTCTACTACAATATCTAGTGTCTAAGATACATATCTTGATCCGTCACATACTAGTTCCTGTCCTTCAAGTCATTTCCATTTAATTCTAGTATTTCATGAAAAGGTTTCGATCAAAAATAGTTGGGTTAGGGACCAAAAAAGTTAGGGTAGGCAATGTTATGACGCGGAACACAACAATTTTGTTAGGCCTAATCACACTCAATGAACGAGACAGCGGTGCCTTCAATCTCCCTACTTATCAGGGCTCACCAAATCCAGCGTCCTGGGTGTCCTGTCCACCCCTCTAGAGGCAAAGGACACCCTGACAGGACCCTCTGGGTGTCCTGTGGATACCCTAGAATTCATATCCCGATATCAATGCTGAGCCTATTGGATCCCTTAAGTTTATGCACGGGACACCCATGAGTCATAGGATGGGTGTCCTATGGACACCCAGTCATTTTAAAATTCCGTGAGCCCTGACTTATAAGGGCTATATATTCAGTTGCTGCATATACCACCTGTGCACAGCCAGAAGGGGTGACCACGGGACAGTCTGCATTGTTTAGGTGAGATGTTTACACTGAATACATGGCGTTTTTCTGTTTCCAATTTTAAACGACGGACCAGACAGACGCGTGAATGTCTTTTTTTTTTTATTTCTCCCGGCAGGAGATCTCTTCATTCTGTGTTAAGCAGACCCCTGTCTTATGTTGATAATTGACCACTGTTCTTAAAATTTGGTCAAAATCTCGATCTTTCTTAAGTGGTAAAAAGAAGGAAAAAACATAGTCACGCCCTTTCTCTCAGATGTAATTGTTAATTATTAAACCAGATGTAAATTAACAATGTTAAGCCTTGCTATCCGTTCTATGATGTCTCTTGCACTTGCCATAACAAACCTTTGTTCTAGAGAGTTCTCACTTATTTAATCTTAATCTTAATGGATGGTGCGATTAGGCTGTCACCAACTGCCTGCCTACCAGTCAACTTAAACAACAACTTGTAACGTCGGAGGCATGATTGTTCTTTGACTGTGGATTACGTTTGAAAATGTATATTGATGAAACTGTCGCTTGTAAAATTAAGTAACAAGTAAAGACGGCAATGATGGTAAAAATAGCAAACTTATCAATTATTTACAATAACTGAGACCTTGGCCTATACAAATCTTATAGATAAATAGCTAATCTATGTTTGGATTTTAAGCATATAGAATCTTAAATCAAATTAAAGTTGTACAAAATACTGAAAGGAAAAAGACCTTCAATGTTCATAATACCTAAAGAAAACTTCAACAGAAAACAATGCAACTAACACCCCCTGACTATGCCCCTCCCCCGACTAACTGCAAAGTATCTCAATGCGAATCCGGAATGCGAATCCGGAATGCGAATCGGGAAGGCAAATCGGGAAGGCAAATCTGGAAGACGAATCCGGAATGCGAATCCAGAATGCGCATCCAGAATGCAAATCCAGAAAGCACATTGGGAATGCAAATCCAGAAAGCAAATACGGAAAGGAAATACGGGATACGAATCTGGAATGGGCATCCAGAATGCGAATCCAGAAAGCCCATCTGAAAAGCGCATCCGGAAAGCACATCCGGAAAGTGTGTAACTCCAGGAACCTGTAACTCCATTGAATCCGGAATGCAAATCCAGAAAGCCAATTTTGAAAGCCTATCCAGAAAGCATATAACTCTAGTAACCTGTGACTCCAGTAGCCTAACTCTAGGCAAATATGGAATGTAAATCCAGAAACCAATCCAGAAGGCATATCCAGAAAGCATATAACTCCAGGAACCTGTAATTTCGGGTACCTGTAACTCCAGGAACCTGTAACTTAGGCCACCCTTTAAAAAAAGTTTGTTTCCTGTTCACCGCCCGACTGACTTTTTAAGGGCCGACTTTTTTTCCTGATTTTCTGATTTTTGATATTTTTTTTGCCAAATTTTTCTGTTAAATACTTACTAACAAAACAAAAAAACAAAAAAGAATTCTGACCTCCCGACTGGTTATTTTTCTGGTCACCCGCTGGACAGGAAACAATTTTTTGTTAAGGTTGGCCTTATGCCTGTGCCTAACTAAATATATTCATACATACAAAGTGTTGTCTGCTAAGTACCACTGTCTGCTTGTCAGTTGCAATGAACCTGAACCCCAGAATGCATTGCAAAACTTTCAGAACTCCCAGAATTCCCAATTCCTTTGTTTTCTGACAGGAAAAGGAAATGGAACTGCCTATGGGAGCCTCACTTGTACCCTCATGCCTTTTAAACCTTTTAGAATGAGCAGAAACATGATGGCACCAGTGGCAGCTCGACCCAGTCCCATCTGTCCCCCAGGACAAACTTAGCAACTTCTACCATCACAGCAAACTTGGGCCCAGGACAAACTTAGCAACTTCTACCATCACAGCAAACTTTGGGACGGAAAAATCACTGGGGGTAATACACCTGAAAAACATTTTATCCTGACAGTTACAACTGTCTTTTATTTATTTGCCTTTAAATGCCAAACATTTCCATTTGGTCGTTCGTGTATTAAACTGGACCAGTGGCCCTCATGACATGCGGATCAACATCTGACGTGTTAGCCTCTCGCCATGTGACGCGTTGATATGCATTAATGGACGGTCTATTTTTCAATAGAAAAGGGAAAAAATGCGAAAAATTGGGACCAAAAATCGGTTTTAGTGTTTTAGGGCTAGGAAACTTGAAATTCAAAACGATTATTGGGAGTTTAAATTTCTTAAGAAAAGAAAAAAAGAAAGAAAACAGCGACTATAATTGTAGCAATGTTGACACTTAAAAAAAGAATTGTGACAAGATTTACAATATTGGTTGCCCTCTGAGGGCAAGAATTTCTAGATCCTGCACTAATGTCTTTCAAGTAAGAACCATTGTTAGGGTGATCCTACCAATGGACCCAATTTGCCTAAAGTATAGAGCAAAAAAGGAGGTTGTTTAGTTCACAATCAGGGTTGACGACCAGAAAAAATAAGGTCTGAAGATCGGGATTTGTAAGATATATTTTCGGGATTTTTGTTTATATATATAATGAAAAATTCAAAAAGTGCTGAAAATTATGAAATTATTATGAACGTCCTTGATAAACCTTCTGAAGATGTTTAGATAACGTATAGGCAACTTAATGTGCACTTGCTCATTTTACTTTCCCTTTTCTTTGAAAAATTCTTTAGGACGAGGAAAAAATATGGTCGGTCGGGAAACCTGAACAGAACTTTTGGTTTTTGGAACAACTTAATTCAGAGAAGCCACTTTGGAGAGGTAAAAAATACGGAAAAGTAGGAAGGACATCTCCGGATTTTCAATTTTGAAACTAAAGGGGTGAAGTTATGCGTTAGAAAATGTTAATTTCGTATTTAAAATGCTTAGATTTCGTTGAGGAATACTCTCAAATGTGAAAGTAGTGGCTGGAAAATAAAAAAACATATTTTATTTCTATACTACTAGGCTGATCAAAAAATCCTGAAATACGGAAAAATCGGGAAAATGGCATCAATAATTGCGACATTCTGACTTTAGGTCCTGTTTTGATGGTTTTGGTAGTCAGACTGGTACTAAAAGGTAGTTCAATCCTTTTATTAGGGTGTATTCTTCAGGTTCATGTCTTCAGTTGTCCATCCCGTCTGCTCGGTCCCAAAATAGGAACTTTGTCTGAAACCAATAGCGGCCAGGACCAGTTTAGGATGCCACCACTGAGAAACAACTAACAAATAATCTTGTTTAAGTTAGACCACTGAAATGAAATTTGTTCATTTGGATCCTCTAGTCTTTGAGGCCAGATTTTTGTTTTCAACAAACGAAAATGCTAGAATCATTATTAAAATCACATATGCAGTGGTGAACGTACGTTTTAAAATCCAGGAGCCAGTCGGTTCAAGTATTGTGAAGTTCACTGAAGAAATTCTAGATTAAACATCTGTTAACTAGGTGATTTAATGTTTTAAACCATAATACTCTTAATACCTCATCTGGAAGGCTAGATAGGCCGCCTTCATTACTTTGCTTCAATCATTTACAGGAATAATAACGTTAGTAGTTTTTTATACAGCAAAGTGTCACACAAATTGGTCTACTGTGCCATGAACATTTACCAACAGATCTACATAGACCACTCATACACACAAAAAAACTTAAGAGGCGACGATAGGGGGGACCCAGCACTGACCATGTGGTTCTTTGGGTTCAATTCCCCGTTTGTGCTGTGGTCCACTAGGAAAAATGATTTCCAGGTTTTGATCCCCTGCTGTTTGCCCGCCCTGTCACCCTCATCTCATAGATTCGATCACCAAAGAATTTGTCCCAACTGGTTTTCACTATGAAAATTACCCTGGCGGTCGGTATGGCGTTAAACACCCAACACTCACAAAAACAATTATAATTGGATACAAGAACAGGCTAAGAAGATTCCTCCAAATTTCTAGTTGTCAGAGGACAACTAATATTGAAGATCCGGTTATCCACAAACATCCATTAGTTGTCCACATTGGCCAAAATGGGTCTTTTTTGAGAGAACATTTTCAGATTTTTTTTCCAAATATCTGGTCGCCAGGAGGACTACCAGAAATCTATTTCTGGTCATCCACACCCATTTTCTGGTACCCTAAAGAAACACGAAAACTTCATATCGTTTCCTTTGCATTAGCCTAGCAGTAGCACCAAGACAATTATCTGCATATTGATCTATTTCTCAAACGTACACGAAAAAACCCCATTTTTTTAGGACAAAGTCTGACCTTTTAGACACGTTTTAACTTGGTCAGTCTTTGGTGACTGTATCTATGAGACGAGGGTGACATGACAGGCAAACAGCAGGGGATCAAAACCTGGAAATCATTTTTGCTGTACCTCATCCCTTAGTGAACCCAGACACTGACTGGGAGTCAAACCCAATGAACCACTTGGTCAGTGCTGGGTCCCAACTATCGTCACCTATCGACAAAGCAGGGGCTACTGGGGGCCTCTAGATAATTATATTCTTCCCAGGAGGCAGGATCAGAACTGACAGAAGCCCCACCCAGGTACCCCCATTATTAGCACTAGTAGCACAAGATGAACAAATTTGTAAACTATAATGCTAATAAAGCACCCTGGCGTGGGAAGAAGGCCTTTTTGTCCAGCCCTATTCAAGCAATCAAGGGGGACGAACCAGTGACACTCAAACTGACACATGCAGTGTCAGTCAGTGACAGGGAAGTGCAGACGAAGTGGGTCCAACTTTCCATGTAAACAACATAAGAAATCGCCGATTTCAAACAAAGTACCATCTAACATTACACAAATATCCAGTCTTATATTACCTTGATATTTCTTCCAAAGTCTGCAATAACCATCTCGGGCTTAGGCTATTGTTTATCACAGGAATTGCAGTTAAACCTCGCCGCCCAGCAAACACGACCAACTTTCAGGGTGCGGCCATATTGGATTCGAAGGGGGGCACCTGCTCGCAAAGCACCCTGGGAAGGTAAACTTCGAAAGAAGTTTTCTAACTTATTTTAAAATTTTGAAATATAAAGGTAATAACCTGTTGTGAAATGCAGGTGGCTGTCGTTAAACTTGAATCTTCGATATCGAGGGGGTTTCCCACTGCAAGGCATCTTGAATGTATTATGTTAATGAGGGAAGCCCTCCACTGTGACGTCACTAATTAGGCCCAAATATAAAAGTATTGTGAAGACTATTATCGAGGATCGTCCTATTTGTATCATCTGGATTTCGCGAATGGAGCCCCAAACAATTCAGGTAAATGTACTAACATGTGCATTAGATGTTTCTCTTTCATGTTAGAGCAAGTTGTAGAATTTGGTGGCGATTTGTTATTTTGCGCGAGCGTTTTTATCGAGCACGCTGTGACCTCTCACTCGGTAGAGTGTTGTGAATTTAGCCACATTGCTTCACACGCCCGATAAATATTTCATGGGGGAATCTGTTGATATTTTTCAGTTTGTCGGGGCTCCATGTGGCCACCATGGACCATATACTTTCTACAAAGCCTTCAAATTTTCCATGAATGGAAAATACAGGATTTTGACACTTGGAGAATTTTTCTTTGTGAAAATATCAGAGAATGCCCCGGTTGCAATCGGGGAGCTCCAACTACTTTGGGAAGACAAAAATAATGAATCGGTGTACATGACAAGTGTCCGATTGTACTTCCTCCCGGAACATACTCCCGAGGGAAGACAGGAATACCATGGCGAGGTAAGATCTAATTTATTTATTTCTTAGACTAGAAAACAGTGTCAGGGGTTTCAGTGATATTTGTGTCAGGTTTATGTACCGCATCCCTCGCTTCAGCGCTGATTCATTTTCTTGGATGTCTCGGTCAAGTTTATGTTTCATACCACTGTGGCGCCAGCTCTCCACACTTGCACATTCTTTTTGTAAAAATAATACTATTGCGTGATATCTTTTGGATTATATTTGAGAATAAGTATTTGATCAAATTATTTTTTAATTGAATTTGTATGACACAGAATGAAAATATATTTCAAATGGTGCGTGGACATACTCACATAGTCATGGCTACCCCTGAATTTATATTCAATCTCTTTTGACCTAGATAGACATGTGTAAAACCCACATCACAAGCTGAAAAGAGTGTGTGACTGTATGAGATCAAGATGCCTGATAATGTCGTGGTGATTCATGAATCACGTGTTATTTCCAGATCTACAAAACGGATTATAGGCCCTATAATATTGTAATTGATACGTTCCTTCAAAAGATAATCATTAATCCATATCATAGATTTCAATGAACCTAGGCCCATAACGCGGTACATTGACGTTTGATGAACTTATAATATTTTATAGGCTAGTTATCTAACTGCCAACTAAAGTTAAAGCTAGAAAAAAAAAGTTTTAAAGATAAAACAAAAATCACAGGTTTTATAAAAATGACACTCTTTTATATATAAAAATGTATATGATATCTAGACAGGTTTAGATCTAGATCTATTCTGACTCTACCTCAACATATTTAATTTTTAGTAGGTGTAATTGATCTTAAGATTTGAAATAGATTCTCAAAAAAAGAAAGAAAAAAATATTTTCTTTTTGAGATTTGAAATCAAGTATTGTATCTAGACCTTTTATCACAGAGACTTGTTTCGTCGGATATCCGGCTTGCTCCCTCGCAAAAGCCATGCCAGTCATTTTTAAATGGCGACGAAAGAGGCCCATAGATCTATGTGTAGCTCTCCAAGCGCAGGCCTGACTGCCATAGATATTCATCACGGCGAATTCCTCTCACCCAGTCTGAAGGTCAGGGGTAGAAATAATACCACACACACAGCCCATTTTATCTTCTTACAAATAATCTTGAAATTTAAGTGTAGATTTCAAATTCCAGGTAGTAGAATTTATCATTCTTAGGCAGGAAGAATGCTTTATCCTTTTATTATTTTATTCAAGTTGGATCAGAGGCTGGTGGTAAATTGCCGTAGTAGGGCTCTCCCAAATTAGAACAGTAATCACCTCTGCTTTGGTTCTCTGCTTGGCCGGGCATTGATAATAGGCCTCGGCGTCTCCACATGCAGGGGACGCCACTCTCCCCTTTCTCCTCCCCCTCCACCATCCCGGCCTGTGATATAGTCAAGTCTAATATTGCTAAATGCCACCGCCGCCCGTATCCCAATCTTCAATCTTTTTAGGAAGAAAAATAATTTCATTTGCAATTTTAATTCTGTGTCACTCATATGAATATCGCTGCCGATATCACCGAGAAATTTGGTGAGTACAGCGGTGTTTTATCGCAGGATATTGATGAGTATATAACATTTAGTGTGAATGTATTGAGTGGCAGCCCGTAGTCGGACTGTCCCAAATCCATTCTCTCCGGGAGGGGGGATAGGTAGCCATGTTGGAAAGGGCCCAACTCCACTTCACTGTGATCAATCTTGAAAGGCCTTCGACGGAAAGTGGAAAAAAATATATATATTCAGTCACACCAAATAAATCCACGTGGTATTTATGAATACATTCTTATATATTTATTAAGATAATCACTTGACTTTTTTTTTATCCTTTTATTTGGGAACAATGATTGCAGTTTTACTTAATATATACCTACATATCGAGTGCGGATATTGATGGGCACGCCGAGTTGGGTTGAGATTTGTTTGAAATGGTTTCACCTTACATGGTTACCATGGCTACAACGCTCCCCTGACACCGCACACATTAGTCTTTCATGAGGCCTTCTAGATTAGATAGAATTCGTTATAGAAACAAATTATTGCTTTTTCTCCTGCTACCTTCTCATCGTTTACAGAAGCAACTACATGTACATTGATCTCTGTACGAATCGTAGGAATTGAATGATTAAGACAGTTGAATATAATTTTCCAATCATATATTTGAATTAATAGTTTTTCCAAGAATAAGGCCTTAAATTTAAAAAAAAAATAGATCTACGTAGTCTTAGTTGAGTAAGTGGAAGGAGTGATTTCAGTAGAGTAGAATATTTGTTATCAGGAAACTAATTGATTCATACAAGTATATAGAAAAACCTTCGGATTTTATGCCCTGTTTTAGACCGATATTTTTTTTTTACTACAGGTAGATCTACACATTTTTCAGGGGCCTAAAGGAAGTTATTGTTTTCAATTCTCGCACAGCTGTTACAAAGAGAGGCCTACAAATTGAGGACCTTTGATGTTTTTTTTCTGCTCGTTGATGCCATTTCAATGTATATTTAATATGTATCATCTTTAGTGAAAACTATTTTTTAGCAATTAATTTTCTTACACTTGAGTATTACGTTGTCGGATAGGTAATTTAGACTTGCACTATGGCATAAAAGCGGTAATACCTGACAAAATGCTACCTACACTATTGGTTATGGCGGCTTGCTGTTAGCATAGGCCGTAAAGCCAGCGGGTTAATTATTATTCTAGGACTTAATCCTCCCCCTTTTTCGCCCTCCCACCCACAGCCACACATAGCCTACTCTCTCACTCCCCCGCCCCCTCCCTCCTGAACACCCCCCACTCTCCCCCTCACCACCGCCTCCCTGCCCCAAAGGTTACCCCCTCCCCTGCCGCCCCCTCCCCGCCAGGCCGCGAGTCCCCCACACATGTGCACAGTGATATGTGCCTGCATCAGAAGTAGGCCACACCATTAATAGAACCGATGTGGCAGCAATTAGCTATGATGAAATATTGTGCCGTAATAGAAAGCCATTTTGAATATTGCTCCTCCGTTATTGAATATCCTTTCAAGGAAGCTTTTCTTTGAATAAACAACCACTGAAATTAATTTCTTAATATTTTAACACAAAATATTTGGTGTTTAGAATTAATATGAACATATCAACAGTAATTTATTCGTTTATCATCCTTGTGCAAAAATGAATTACCATTCAGTCGCTCATTCGCATTACTGTTTTCAATACAATGCAGTATTCACTAGACACATTTAGCAATTACTCATTGCATTTGGAAGCTATCACAATGTTTTATTCGCTGAGCGTTGGGAATTTTAGTGTTCTGCAAGTTGAGTAAACCCTCACTCGTTAAACGGTGATGCACCACAGGGACTATACTCTGTATAGCTGCATATACACGGAGCCACCTGGCCTTATGCCAACAGGTAAAACCCTACTCATCTCTCTTTTCCGACCCCCCCCCCCCCCCCCCCCCCCCGACCTCCAACTTTCCTTCTGCCTTGCCCTTCCGCCAAGCCTAGGATTGAAGAAATTCAGAAATGACACTCTCCCTTTGCCAGAACGCGACCAGATGACTCAGCATTCAAGGACGCATCGATAGGAATTAGCGCGGTGGCTGCTGTGAATTAATTGCCTTATTTATTGAAATATCACTCGGGAGCACAGGCCAGGCAGATGTAATTTCTGAATAATCCACTAACAACGTTTTTATCGCCACTGTTATAAATATAATTTTCCCAGGTTATCAATCATTCAATAGTACAAGCTATACGATTCTTCAGAAATATAACGTAGGGTTATAAATGCGCAATAAATACTAGCCACAAACACGCTTATTATTCTCAGTGTATAAATGGCGTCGTGTTTCATCGTTCGTCCTCCTGGCGCTTACGTAATGTCACATAATACGGGACGCTAGCCGGCTTTTGTTCTTTGTATAGAATTTATGGCCTCAGTCTTATCGGTCTATAGCTGTTCTTCATCTTTTTTTTATTTCGTTTGTTTTGGTTTTTTATTTAATCCCCAGCTTGATATTCCACATGGTAGTTAAGCAAATATTGTTGGATAGCATTTTGATAATGTCAATCGATAGTTTTTCTTCCCGTTATTCTACTGGAGAATTCATTGCACCGTTTGTTCTCGTCTGAAGTAAAGTAGTCCAGGAAATATATCACATTTAGTTTTTGGAATAGTAATGAATTTGAAAAATAAAGTGAACGTAAAAAAGACAAATATATCCCGATTAATCTAAGTTTGGCAGATAAACTGAACAAAGGGAGTCTGGTTAAGGGAGGTTTTTCGGTCGGTTTCAGCATGTATTCCACAGGTAAAACAAGCAATATTTGCACCGGTCATGCTTGGCTGAACAAGTAGAATGGTTCCCCCCTCAGACATTTCTGTCACGCCGTGAAAAGTCTGCGGGGTGTAATTTTCGCGGTGCGAATAACCCTGACCACATCGATTTCCGTCAGCACGCGTCACGGCCAGCTCATTATTTAATTATATTTAGGAGAACCCCCCGTTTGACTCAGTCACAAATCAATGCGTGTAATTTAGACAGAAAAATCAGATGTTTAGTAATTTATATGCGGCAAAACTGACCTCAGGGACTCTATGAAAAGAGATGGTACATACATGACCGACGACGGCATGATCTATGCGATAGGCTTTTAAGCTTACAGATGGAATTATTAGTCTAGCTTCACCTGGGCCAACAGCTGTAAGGTTATACTTTCATCGGCTATATTATTTAAAAGACTTGCCATATTTCCAAATTCAAGATAGTGTTACGTTAATTAACAATAGGAAGGCTATTAATGGGTTATACTTTCATTGGTCGGTCCGCTACATTATTTAGAAATGCATACTTTAAAAACGCTTAATAATGATAATTATGTCAAATAACATCAGTATATTTAAAATAGAATGTAGCACAACGTATTAGAATCCACTCCGTAATAACAACGAAAGCTATTTTGGTTGAGTGGAAAATATACTCACTAACCTCCCGTCATTATTTATTATGAAGTAAGTCCTTGCTTAAAAGTCATACATTATAATAAAATCATCTTTTTATTCAAAAGTATATTATTGAAAAAATGCAAGTGAATAGTTGTAAATGTGGAGAACCTGTCAGTGCCTGGCTACGTGCCTAAATTATTGTTCTCTGGCTGTATGTAAGTTGCCTTCTTTGTGTGTATATCTTTGACCCGGAGGCCATGTTGCTGCTGTATATATTCATCCACGCATTTAGGTCAGTCGCGGGGCGACCCATTCAACCAGTGCGTCGTTCGCCCAGACCTCTTTCTACTCCCACTCTCAAACTACACTCGGCCTAATCAGTAAATATTGACAGGGTTATTTCCCACCTCTCGAGATCCGAGGCATAATTAGCATGCTGAATGTTGTTTGAGTGGCCTTGCTAGAAAGCGGAAGTCAAATAAAGGATTTATAAGTAAGGGTTCAATTTAATATTTTCTTTGATATACACTATACATTCGTTGATCACGAGAACGTGTATGTATATCAATATAATTTATTCAATTTTTCTTGCATATATTCAGCACCTTGTTATAGGTAAAAACCTAAGCAATCATGTGTTTATCTTTTTAATGTTTAACCTAAGAAGTCATACATGAACATGAGTATTGTGAATTGTGTATCTCTCCCATGAAGCACACACGGGCGTAAAATTGACGAATTGCAATTTGAATATATTTCAATACTGAAAATAAGTATTAAATTTTTGTTTTTATCTTACGCTTATAATGAGAACTATACAGTGAGCCGTTGTTTACGATCGAGAGTTTCTTTAACACATGAGTTTTTTCTCTGACTGTATTTTGTGTAGGACACATTTAGAGTGTACTCCATGTTGGCAACGGGGACCGATAAAAAACAACTTATCTCCATAAATTAAAATCATACCATCATATGCTTATTCAAAATCCATATCATAACATCCCTCTATTCTGTGTCAGCAGCGACCTTTTTTTCCTAAGCTTTCTACATATACAGCAAATTGGTGTTTTTGTGGTTCTTTGTTCCGCTCAGTCACACACAGTCAAAAACCGTCAGCTGTAGTCGACAATTCCGCAATACGCCCAAGATAGACATACGCATTTGTGCGCTGGAGATCCAAGCCAGCATTTTTTTTTCTCTTTTTACTTTTATATTAATAAAGAGCCTGAATATTTCTCACATACTTTTAGAATATTTGTCATCCGTTAAGGATAAATAGACACTGTAAATGATGAGTAGGACCGCACTGTTATTACTGTTACTTATTTACCTGGCCTCAGAACATGCCAGTGATATCTAAAAGATGATAAGCTGGCTACTAGACGGTTGTTGCTATTATCTATTTGTGCCCGAGCGATGCAAAGGCGAGAAGATTGTGTCTCTGTACACGTTAACGTCGATACGCACACTGCCTGCTACCTCAGGTCTCATGTAGTAGGCTGGGTGTGAAACATTCACGTACATTCCACAGCCTTGTACCCACGACTATGATTCAATTATCAATATTATTTGTTACACCAATCACAGGGTGTTTTCATGATAATGATCTTTAAACCACCTTATTTTAATTCATTTCGTATAGAGTAGAACCGTGTCAGCGGATTTCTATTAGTGTTGGTCGCTGTTGGCTGGCAGGGTGAAGGGTCACAGTGTGTGCAGGGTTTTGGGTGGGAGTGGGGGACTGAATGCCGGCGATGACCGAATATCGATCCCGTATCACCCACCCGAGGCCTATCCAACGCCTCCCTCCCTCCTCCCTCCCCACTCCCACTAGCTCCTTCTCCAATTTTCTTTCTCTCCTTTCATCTGAGTCGCCCTTTCTTCCTCCTACATTCAGCCTAACCGATTTCAAGAAAGGAGATATTATCGTACATTTATATTTTTTTCAATTGAAAAAAAAAATGCTATAGATAGAGTTTAGCTAATGTTTGTTTTACGGAGGCCTATAAATAATTTACACGAGTTTCTTTTTAATTTGAGACCCACGTGCAGCAGCTCTTTATCGATTTTCCCCAAATATCTTGAGTATGTAGGTGCATCACAGCTCAAGCGGTGTCCGCCATCTTGTCTTGTTTTTTGAATCGGTACTTCATACGACATGTATACGTCATTTACAAGTCAATAAGACAGGGAAAATGAAATAGATTGCTTTTGACTCGTGTTTCATATAGACATTTTCGGAGGTCATGAGATGTTATTCAAGAACTACAGTCAGTCCAACGGAGAGGAAATAGCAGGGTGTTTGCTTGGGCTATAATTAGTCATTGGATTACGTGTGATTGAGTACAGAAGTCGACATTAATCTATCAAAGCCAGAGTCATGAATAGAGAAAGTAACCTGATGTGAGTTTATGAAACCATATCAACGTCGCCACCGGATCTGTCTAGTATGCAATATGTAAAACACCGCACAAGTAGAAGATAATTTTTGATATCTAAACCAAAGAACATAAATAGAATTACTATTGTGCGAAGTAAAACACGGTCAAATTTTGGTATCCTGGTTTTATTTCTTGTTTCCAGACTTCGTCATAACCTTAACTAATTAGCTCTCATGATTTCTGTATTGATTCCTAGAATTAGTTATATGTTAAAATAATCCTTATCCAATGTAGTCATTATCACAAGGTCGGTGAATGGATGGTTATTTCTGCCTATCCGGCACAGTAAAAATGGGAGCTGTGGGAGCTGGGCCGTTGGTTTTATTGGTCGAGCTAACAGCAGGGCTTCTCGGGGAGGGTACGTGCTCCGCAGGGGAAATATAATGTCGTTTTACCCTGCCTGGCCATGATTTGGGCTTGATTAGCATGAGGTCTGGATCAATATGAATATCACATACAAATGTGTGTATTGCCTTGTCAGGCTGAATCAGATTCTCCTTTATCGGATATCTGCATTAACTGTCAGTCAAGATAAAATATCAATATTTTAAATGGGACATTACTGTGTAAATCTATTGAGCTTTTATCCAGCTTTAGGACTCTCCTATTACGTCATAAATATAATATAAGAATGCATCCTGAACATGGAGTGACACTGTGTACAATGCGGCTGGATACACGATTTTAAAGTGTATTTTCAAGCGAGCGACCGGCAATTGCAAAGTTTTCCAAGCGTATTATGTATATATGATATATGGGATTCTGCACAAATACCAGGCCGAGTTCTACCATGCAGCAGCCGTTGTACAGCTTGTCGTATACGATCAGTCTCAACATGGCGGCTGCAGGCATTGGTAAGACAAGGAAATCATTATGGAATAAACCCCGTATGCATCCTTTGTCTCGTCCAACCCCACAGAGTCCCCCAGTTTGTCATACATCTCATTTCATACCAGCCTTTCATAACCTCATTATTGCCAGCAAATCATCGCTTTCCATTTAAAGGGGTTTCCCGTGTTCGTAATCTAATTATTTTCCTTTTCTCTTTTCCCTGACTCTTGTCTTATTTATTCATGTATTGTCGCATCAATAAAAATGGGGTAACTGTATACATAGTAATTCGGCCTGGCACGCCAAGGAGAATCAATCGATTGTTGGGAGAGAGTTTCCATACGAAGAACATTGTTCATAATTTATGAACAGACACATCATAGGGATGTTTTCAGATTTTATACAGATTTCTTTAGATTTTTCAACTCGGATATACACATCTTGATATGTTAAACTAAACGTAATGAATATCTGTTCCAAAAACTTCTTATTTCATATTAAATATTACGGGAAATTTGAATTTTTATCAATCAACTTCAGATTTTTCATTAACCCTTACTTAATACACTCCTTGTCTGTACCCCATCAGTAGTGAAGGCTTGACCCTGCTACAAACGACGTGGCCTATAAAAGCGCCTGGTACAACCTCAGTTAGTTATGTAACTCCTGCATGCATTCTGAAGGCTCGGGTAAAGTACATCGAGATGCAAGCTGGTAGACTCGGCCGGCTGGGAGGGGGAGGGGGTATCGGTGGGAAATATGTGGGGGTGGGGGATGGGCGATGGGGAAGGGTTAGAAGTAGTGAATTACATCCGGTGGCCAGATCAGAGTAGTGCCGGGAGAACGCTATCTCGGCATGATCCCGGCACTAAAGGTCACCACAATATAAGCTGGGATTTATCCTATTTACTTGAGCTCTCCAATTATTCCATGATTTTTTAATACATTGACAATATAGTTATTAAATTTTACATTCAGAAACTGAAAATAGTGCAGTGCATGTGTATTTGCGACTGCAAATATACATGGTCCTATAATTTACTTTGAAATGTACATGAAATTGATCAACTCTGAGACATTTTATTTAATTTAAATCGACTAGGTTAGATTCTTATTAGGCCGGTAAAAGTGAAGTGCTTTATCCCCCCAAAAATGCAATATGGTTATAATACACATTAGGATTGATAATTAATAGGATTATTCCGTGTGTGTGGATGCGTTACTACTAATTTTTGAAAAGTGTTTCTTATTTTGCCTGTATGAAAAAGCCGGAATGAGTCATACTACAGTCAAAGGTTCGTACAGATGTAATATCAGATTATTAAATCAGATGGTTACAACAGATGAAAACATGGCGACCGTGCTGCGGTACTTACTTCCCGAATTCGTTTCGTTTGGTCGATAATCAGACCATGACTACTTTGCCTTGTCAATATATTTAACATAACTATATATTTGCTGCAACATATTATTATTGTTTGACACATCGGAATGTTGTATTTACGTGTGTACACTTAGGTAATCGAAATTTTAACTGTTGGTTAAAATAGAATTTGAAACGAGTATATGCTTTCAATTAAGAAGTATATTAAGAACTGAAAAAATAACCCTAATTATATAACCGACATTTTCCATACTCATGGTTTACGGGTCACGCACACAAAAAATAAGTACCTTATGTCTGTAATATATTTCCATATTAGAGCAATATGTTTCATAATTCTACAAATTACCACTTTATTCATGTTTTTTCATATATATCACATTCATACAATGGTTGGTTTGTCCTATTTAATGCAGAAATGAATGATTTGATATACGTATGCCATCTTACCCTAATTGATGGGTTCCTCATACTGAATTTATAGGCCTAAGGCTACGCCTACTTGTACTGATAATCTTTTGTGATTCAGCCCCCCTCCCCCTCCCCCATTTTATCCCCCAACCGAGCTGACCTACTAAAACCTACTAAGCCGGTATCGGGGCTGTTATACAATGCAAAAACGAATTATTGCAAAGCTGTACATTTTTTGTCCACACAAATCCGTATGATATCGGCTTAATTTAGCATGATAGGCCTATATTTTTGTATTTGAAATAGACAAATATTCAGTTAATCATGTGCTGTTTCTATTATACATAGGGCCTTTTATTATGATTACATATTTTATTCAGTTCCGGTGCTCTGCCTAGCATACTATGATAAACTTTTATGCGAAGCTGAAATACACTGACTTGCATGACAAAGTCTCTTAGCTGGCTATATTGTACTATTTTGGTCGTGTATATAATATGTGGATCGATGACGTATTGTCTTGGCCTGAACGAGCCCATATGCTTCCATGCTGTAAGCCTGCCCCATTAGCACTCCGCCCACCCTCCCTTTAATTCAACATCTCGGCTCGGATCGGCCCCGACTAAATTAGTTTGCAGAAAAAAATGCTGTATACATATCCGTGTTTAATGTCAAATCGTCATCGCAGATAAATATGTACATGATGCGTGTGCTGCAAGGAACACGGATAGACCTACAGGTTTATTTAAGCGCAAGGCTTATAGATCTAATGTAGAAATGATGAAAATCCGACCGACCGAAGTCCTTACTAAATTGACTTTTGAAATACCCTTCACGTTGTATGATGAAGAGAAATAATGAGGTAGCTTCATTTTAGTCGGACCTTTTGTCACGTAGCAGGTTACAGGCATTCGGTTTGTTCACACAGGTGCGTGTTCTTTTTGTTGTTTTCACTCTTTAGGATTAGGTTGCAACAGTTGCGACCATACTAAATCATCACGTACAAAGTAATAGGTCGTGTAGTTTCGACTACCACGGTATACTTAATCTTTTGTTTCTTCTTATTTTCACTTATTTTCCCTTCGTGAGGATTGAAGGTTTTATCCATAGGGTTTGCTTAAACCGGAAAATTAATCTTTAGTCGGAACATCAGGAAATTATTTGGAGAGGAAAGACAAAAAACAGATAGCGTGATTAATCAGCGCGTTTCTCAATTTCAATATTGTAGTTGAAGACCATTCTCGCGTGCTATTTTTGTTTAAGCGACGACAACTCTATTCTGTCTCCATTAGTTTGAAGTAATTCAGAGTATACAGTCCCTGTCTTTTTAATTCTCGGCGATGCACGTTTGTCTATTCAAGACAAGCTCGGTATTAGCCGGGAAAATAGATTGTCGTCTGCTCAGAACGCATCACGCCATCAGCACCACGCCACCTAGTGGGCAGCGAGAGAAGCTCGCGAGGCGGACGCCGCCAAACGAAGGCGGCGTCCCTGGAAAGGCCAAACAAGAAGTTCAGATATTATCAGGCAGATTCTCTGAAGAATGATTCAGGCGGAGTAGTGTTGTAACATTTCTTCACTCATCTCTTCCGTCTGTAATTCTATATCTGAAACCGCCAACAGTGATTAAAAACACTAGGCCTATTATAGAAATGGCAAATGAGATGTTTGCTCAACAACATTTATATCGTTATCCAATTAGAATATTTAAGCACATAATCATATAATGTCATTTTCAAACATATTTTGATAACGCTTTAATATTTAATATTCTCATGCTGGTTCTATTTTCAATACCATCGGCGGGCATATGATTTGGACACAGATGTTTGCCCAGAGTATTACGACTTGTGTGATGTTGACTGAAATAGCACGGAATGGTAAACAGGGGAGTTATTTGAGTCAGTGAAAGGAGCACAGTATACCCAGGATAGTATCACATGACCTCCAATATGGCGATCTCCGCATTATATTAGACGTCAGACAAATTCTGCCTGGTTCTCCTATACACTGGAACAATATATTTTCTTAATAATGTTTAGGAATAATACGGATTAGGACTTTTCACACGGTTTTAGATGATGATTTTTGTTGATATTTTATGCGTCCCCTGGCTTTGGTTTATTCCTGGTTGATTTTATCGCGGAGTAATTTATTGTCTATTACCTGAACCCAGCTTAAATATTGACCCGTGGATCGATATATTTACACAGGCGATTATTACATCCACGCCAACCTCTGTTTTATATGTAGACTGTTGGTGAAATATTTAATGGCATATGCAATCCTCCGTTGATATTTCAATGCATATTTCATGATAGTTGAGGTATCAGTGAATGTCGTTGTAATAATTAACGCAGCTTATTCTGGTAATAACCTGCTAATATTTCTATCATACAATACCTGGGCTTATCTAAAAGGATCAGGAGGTACATGTTTTTCTGCCCATTTTGAAATCTGGTAATTACTGTTCTCGAACAAATTCCCATTTAGCGTAGGGCACGCTTGGTAGGCCGATATTTCGGTCGGTAAAAGAGAAAGACTGATAGCTGCAGCTTAGTGAAATACAATGGATCAATGGAGAGTCAGGCCTGCCGCCTTCTCCTGTAGACATGCCACCCGCCCTTTGCAAATATTCAATCTGCAATAAAGCTTCTATGCTTCCCTTTAATGGCTTTCCATTTTTATCTCGCTGCTGTGAAATCATCCTCATGCAGTATAGAACTAATGTGATAGGAAACAATAAATGGAGTCACGGGCTGCATTTCTCATAAAAACAGATGTTTTACTTTGTACTACATTTCAGACATTGTTTGTAAGAAGAATTGATAAAGATATCGTTTTAAATTAATTGGCCGATTTAGTCTTTCATCGCCGTTTGACCTGATCAAGTCTAGTGTCAGCAGACGACATTTTCCAATTCCATCTCGACTAAACTCCAGCGTTCCCGCCAGGGGAATAGACGCTGGTTTATATTCACGCACACGCCCAGCGCAAGCAATTTTCACGAGAATCATATTTTGCATATCCTTCGAATCAGGAGTAATGATGTCACTATGGAGGAGTTGATTCATGTATAATGATGGGGAACCTGTCAGTGAACAATTTAAAAAATGTCGCATGTTTGAATAAATCTTTTCGCGAAATAGACCGCGAAAATTGATGAGGACTAACATTTCTGTGTTCGCTGTAAACGAGGCCATCTGCCTCGCCTTTGACCCGATAGTGTGGCTGGAAGGAAAGAAAAGAGGCAAGAAAAAATCCTCTAATAAGATATACGGAAAGCTTTTACTGTATAATACAATGACTGATAAAATGTTCCTACGATTATATTCAGATTATGTTTCTCATTTTATTAGATCGTTCTATACAATCCATGAAATATAAAACCAGTTTATTAAAGACTGAAAGTAGGATTTATGCTAGGTTTTATCAAGGCTCTTTGAAATGATATTGATATGGATTCATGTAATGACGTTTTGGGCCAACTAGAGTTGCTACTAGAATGGCAAAAAAGCCGGATTCTGAGTATTATTTAAAATGCTGTCGTGTTCAGTGGCATATTCTATTATCTAAATTGAAACTGTTTTTCACTGTAGGCTATAATCGCATAGCACAGAGCAAGCAATCCATAAACAGCGGCTTATTGAAAGTAGAACGTTGTGTTTGATTAAAATTTTATTGATAATGACAACAGATATATTGATTTTTCATCTCCATGAAATATTTCCACTGTCTTGAATATTCTCTATTGCTAAAATGTAGATGAGACACATCTAACTGCTGTAATACTTATGGTAATTTATAATATGTAATTTGGAAGACGTCATTTTTCTTTGGCGATAAATATGTACGTTGGGAAGACATCGAGGAAATCCGTGAACATCATGGCTGCCAAGCCAGGCGGAGGGGAGGGGGTACGGGCGGGTGGGGGTAGTTGGGAGTGGGGAGGGTGGGGGTTGTAGGGGAGGGGGAAAGGGGCGGGTGGCAGGAGGGGGGAACAGAGGCCTGGGGAGGTGGAGGGGGATGTCATGTTGTATGGCGGCCATGCTTAGTATAAAGGGGAAACTAAAATAAATAATATGATGGCGTATCACGCAAAGCTGGCCGATTCAGAGGCAAGGCCACGCGTTGAATAAATCATACTTATGTGAATGTCGATTCTCATTATAATACAAGAATAAAATTGTAGTTGTGTATTTTTTTAAATCCTAATAATATCTGGGTCAATTGTGGAATTATACAATATGGCCGCGTTGGTATTTTTGTCGTATCCAAAGTCAGACCATCATTATAGGAGATAATATATAACGTGTCCTAATTTTGTCAATTCATTATTTCATTTGATTTTATCGTGTAATAAAAGAAGGCGCCACGCTAAGATGTTTAGTTTAGGAATTGATATTGGGAACCTATTATATACAGATAATTTCATACAGATAATTTCATACAGCTGATTATTTGAATGATGACATAGATGAAAGTCCACATTGTGTGTGCGTACTCTGGCCTGTGTGAGCGGTATGTATTGGGCGGCCTGCCAGCATAACCCGGCAATAGTGAAGTGAAGAGTGTGCACGCCGCCATGTTGAAGCTTGGGTTCTCCCCGCCTGTTCACTCAGCCAATCCATATAAGGTTACAACCATTTTTTAGGCCACATTTCCAAATATCGCAAACCTAGTTTTGTGTTTTGTTTTGTTTCCAAAGACATTGATAAATTATATATTTAAGTAAGTAGAGTAAAATGTTAAAGTCTTTATCAAATACATTCCTTTGTAAATCAATACGCTGTGCGTTAATATCTGAGATTTCAGGTTCGTTCAGTTTGCTAAAAGGATAGCTGTTTGTCTCACATACAACCACGGACGTGATTCATATACTTGGAATTTCGCAGAATTTTTAACAATCTCTATCTTTTTAAGGGTGCCTAAGCAATATTCAACTTTAGGGAAATTACCAGTCAGACGATAATGAATCGATTTACGTTGGCCCGTAACCTTGGCCACGCTAAGCAGCGAACACAGTATCCAATAATGGCTGTATTTTCAAGTCATTTAAAATTCGCGGATATGATTTCGCCCCGGAGCCTAACGATTACCTCATGGCGTTTCTATTTAATACAATTGTCGGATGGTAATACATTTAGACGCAGTTTTAAATTTAATGGCCATATCTAAGAGCTGCTAAACTTATCACGGCCAATTTTAAATCTGTTATTCGAATCTATTGTCAATTATCCCCGCGAACATTTCCCCCGTGTGTGGTATTTTTACCTGAGCGATGAGTTTACACCTGACTTAGGACGCCCTCAATGGTTCTTTGTGGCTGACCCCCATGTTAGCATTTCTTATGGAAATACTTGATGGCGTCACGTAATCATTATATATTAGGTCGAGAAGCTTGTGCTAGAAAGAAAAGCGTTGAATAATTTCTGGCGGTTAAAAGGTGCTTCGTAAAAAGTAAATGACAGAATAAATGTTAAACTGCACATGTAACTATATATAGGCCGAGCCAAATAGAAGTTTGTCAGGTGAACTTAATTTAGTCTTTCAAAGAGTTAAGGGGTTTTAAGTGTCACTTTCGTCACTGCCCCAAAGCTAAACCTCTACCTAAATTTAATGGCAGTATGCACTATGCATAGGTGTTTCAATAAGTATGGGGGATTCTATGTTACCGAATATAACTCCTGTTACTAAAATAATTATTTATCACATAGACATTAATAATGATAAGAGTAATTACTAATATCTTATGATTGAATTGGAAATCCCCATTTATTTGCTTTTCCGTGATTCATCTTCTTAGGGAATGTGTTGTACTGACAAAAAATCGCGTAAAGAAACATTAAATAACTATAGGGATTTGTTTTTTTAAAAAGGCGGCTAAGAAATACGTGCGTAATGGCAGCTTGTTTCCTCCCGGTGCCACCGCAGAGTTCCGCGAGTAGCCGCCAGAGGTCATTCTTAGTGTCGGCCATATTGGACTGACAGCGTCCCTTGGCTAGGAGTAGGAGGGGTAAAGATTTATTCACATTACTTCCACGTGGCCCTAGAAGCTAAATGTGACTCATCTTAAGCCACTTAGATCGATCCCATATTCTCAGAATAATTTGGATAGTTTGATTAAAAATCTTGTTTACATAAATTGTTATTCAACTCGAAAAAAAGTATCAAATTATTTTAAAATTAAATGGTTTTCTAGTGTAAGCCTGTTTACTGACATACAATATGAAGGAATGAAGGAAAAGGTCAACCACGTCTTATGTTTCCGTTAAACTTTACCAACTCTGTAAAATTTATGATGTAACACTATTATGAACAAAATAGAAACAAATTCCGGACAGCGAAAAGCGTTTGAAAAATATATATCCTGTTAATTCGTAAATATTACCTTTGGTGACAGCTTGTGCTTGTAAAATACATACTGTTTTGTAATGCCCAGGTGTGAATATTGCGTTATTCTGTAGCACCTGGCGTGTTATCGAGGTATGAAGTACCGCCCATTTCCCCGGGCTAGTTCATATTCGATATAGGGGTAACTTGGTATTCACATTTGCAAATAGAGGGTTTCGCTTTGTTTGGGAAAAAAATCCTGTAGTCGCGTATCCAGTCCAGATTATCCTTCCCACCGAGAACGGACGAATATCCGGGTGTATGAATGAATCATCAAGCAGGAACCCGCCTCAACTAATTGTTTGAACTCACGATGATATATGATTGTAAAATATCCGGATCTTTTGGTTTTTCCAAAATAATACGCCTTTGAACTTTAAATTTTTCGTTTTCTCTAAATTTGAGAAACCGTCATTCATCAGAGGTGTCGCAATTCCAACATCCCATACTAGATTATGTAAATACAAGAGATCTCAACCTTAATTCATGAACTTTACATTGTATTTCAACCTTGCCAGTCCTTAATATTTTAGACTGGGGGTTAATTATCAATTAAGTTGAACAAGACGTTGAAATTGAAACCAGCACATTTTCAACAACTTCAAAGTTCCTTTCAGCCAGTGACATGTTTTCCCCTTGACTTACATGCGTCCTTCAAATCCCAGAGGTCGGGTCATATCGTGTGACCCTTCACCCTGAACCCATTGAGCTGTACTCCCCTCCCCCCACCCTGCCCACCCCTCCAAACCCGACCAACCCACCCCGCTATCCCCACCCCCTCCCCCCTACCAACAGCCCCCAACATCCACCATCTCCCCCTCCAACCCCCCTCCTGAGGCCGTACCCTCCTGTCCGGGCCGAGTCTACGGGCCGGTCCGACGGTAAATGGGAAACAGCTGCGGGCCTGAGTGGTGCCGGCCACATAGTCCAACAATGAAACATGAAAAGCCACTAAATTACACAACTACAATTTCCGATTTCTAAAAGCAAATGTCCAATACCGGTTCTAATTAGAGAGTATCTATTTGATTTCACATTGCGAGCGACTAATTCGCCCACTTCAGTTTTTTCAGTATCCCCATCCGTATTTATATTTCTTTTAGTTAAGCTTTCCAATAAGGATGTGCAAATGTAAAGCCTATTTTAGTGGAGAATAGGCTCGTACACGACCGGTATTAAAATATAACTACTGATGTTTTTCATTGCAAGACGTTACTTATTCATTTAAAGGTTAAGTTACTATTAAGGAAGGAAAACTAATTTTTAACAATACTTATTATGCCATTAATATTATAATGCAAGCGGGTGGCCTTGTTTTTGCCGGACTGTTGCAGAAATGTAGGCCATTTCTATGTACTTGGAAATATTCCGTTTGGGTTTGGTAGTATTAAAAGAACTTTTTTCAAACAAGTTTAGTTTTATTATGATCAAATTTTATTGAATTACTTGGCTTTCTTCAGACCTTATTAAATGTCTGAATCATGTAGTGAGGTGAGTCAAGTATTATATAAATCATTCAGTGGTAGGCCTAGTGTTCGTCCGTTCCGACCAGTAGGTGTCGCCATTGCGGGCCATGTGACCTGTCGGTCCAGATGCAGGAATTACAGAAACCCTATAACCTAGAGAATTTTTACGTCCACCTAAATTTTGTCACCATCCACGGAGGCGAACTTTTCTGTGGAACACAGTTTTGACACCTGATTGCCTTAGTCGTTCCTTTTTAAAATACACTAGGGAAAATAATGCATCCTGTAAATATCAACGGACGAGATCAAGACTATCACAGCAAGGTGCCGCGAAAATAAGTTTGGCACCAATTTGCCGGTGCTTCACCTAGATAGACGAGAGATAGGTGCATCCAGTCCGGACTACCCGTACACATTCACTGGTTCAGTTCGCCTCGACCAGGTGATGTCTGATTGAATTGCCCTTCCATAACTTACCACCGAGCTATTTTCTCAATATCGTGGTGCAATTCATGTAGAATTTTCCTCCAAGCCCAGACAAAAATTTCAACAGACATAACTAGTCTAGCAGTAGAATGGAAGTCATTCTTTCTGCCAGTGTAAAAGTCCCTCAGGGTCTGAAATGAAGTAGGAGTGGGATAGGGATGGCGCCAGGAAATAGTTGGCGATGCGTGGCAACTCTACTCTGGGCTTTATAGATCAGAATCTGCCTCGATTTATGTCTGAGTAGGCCTATATGAATCACTTTCGGACAATATATGAATAATATACCGGGTGAATTATGTGTCTTGGAAAGGGACAAAGAATTGTTTGATTGAGAATATTACATTTTATTGCAATTCTGATATACTTGTACCGTGGTACTTTCCTCAACAAACAGATATATTTTAACCTGAAAGAGTATAGACCTATAGCTCTGTCGACTTGCATACGTACGACTATAAAAATGATTGTTATGATAATTTCCATAGTGGGAATGTTTGATTAAAAAAAATGAGAACAGGAGACGGTACCAAATTCAATCCGCAGGTGTCGCTGCAGTTTAGAGTCTGCACACAAGTGTATAATCCAGGGCGCCTTCTGGTGATAAATAACTGAACCACTTAGGGTTACACTGAGAGAATCCATTACTATCGATAGACTAACTCATTACAAAGTTTTTATCAAACATTTGATTACAGTTATAATTCAGGGATGAAAGTCTTCCAGTTTTTCCTGGATTTCCAGTTTTCCTAAGGCAAATCCTTTCTTTATAAAATGTACTGATCGGAAGAAAAATAAATTTTCAATAGCACAGATTTCACCACTTGTGATATATACTAGCTTTCAGATGAGCAAAATAACCCTTCTTTTCCTTCCTGGTCCTATCTAATGTCTCTGGTCTCTCCAGTCAATGCTTTCAGTCATCTATGCCTCCAGTGATTTCCAGTTAAAACTGGAGCCTCTAGCCTACTGTTTACTGATTACTGAGGATCTAACATGACGTTGGTTGACCTTTGAATATACGAATCTAATATGACGTTGGTTGACCTTTGAACAAAGCATGATGCCTTAATTTTTAAATGCATGAAAGTGAAATAAGTAGGTAGGCCTTCTAAATCTATAATGTATTTGGTAATCCATAGTAACAAGGGAAATCCGTTCAGGGTTGTCTGTTCTACAATCATATCTGTCTCTTATGTATGCTAGGTCCAGCTTCGAGTCAGAGGCCTATATCAAATGAATGTGCCTTAATTTTCTAATGAACGAATGTTTAATTATGATCTGACATGTTTGACATGGTACGAAATAAAACCCTCAAATGCTTTTTTTTCGATTTTTTTTGTATTTTTTTGACACGGTTATCTTGCTTATTATTTCGATTACAAACGTCACTTTTGGCAATGGCTATCATCTACAAGTATTGGTTATCATTAACCAAGATATTTTCTGTACAAAAAAATGTTTTCGAAATGAGTCTTTAACTTCATGGGACTCATACATAAGTTCTCTGCTAATCGATTTATTTTGACAGATAGGTGAAAAATTAGCTATTTAATCATATATGATATATCTGCAGGAGACAGGATACTGGAATAATTAACTGCTTAGTGCAACTATGGCAATGCACTCAGCACCTGTTGTCTATAATTAATTTAACCAATTCGTAACAAACTAATATGTACCGTATTTGAATACAAATAATAAATGAGGAACTTTTAGATGAGGGACTAAATGTATGTCGAGTTATTACAAGACAATGATTACTAATTACGACGCACCAGACTGAGCTCACCACTGTCTGTCACATCAGGCAACGGTGCTGTGTCAGTAACCATCATTATTATGTCAGTTGGTTTCATTAAAACCAACCAGTCATTCTAGCATGTTGACCCTCATTGTTCACATATAGTTATGATATTAAAAAAAACAAAAACACCAGGACTTCTAACCCAACATGCAGGCTACTATGCGGGTGCCCTGGACCTGGTATATTGTAAATGGATAGGGGTGCTGGTATACTTATCATAGTTGAAGTTATGAGGACAGTGTCAGGTTAGCACTTTACTATAATCCTGTAACTATGCTTGTTCCTTCTAAAATAAAACCTCCGTGTTTGCGGTACAGCTTGTATGGTAATATACCACTAAAACCATATAATAATGTTATGGTAGATGCATACTATGATATCTTGGTTTCTGAACCTACGCCAAAGAGTATATACACTCAGTGCACATAGGGCAGCCTTTGTCCTGTTCTCATACGTTTATACTATTAATATGATTAACCATATTGATACATATCAATGTTACAGTTATTGAACTGTGATACATGGAAATACATGTAGATGGCGGACATGCTTATGTGAATACCCACTAGGTGGCGCGACTTGTCTACAAGAAATACTACAGGCTGATACTCACTGCCACCTAGTGGCTACCTATAGAACTATCATTGAATGAGCTTCGGGCTTGTGAAATAGAAAATGATGTTTCTATTGATATTTAGAATTTCTGATGAAAACATGTATTTACCACTGTCTAACCATTAAGCGTTTAATGTTGCTATTTAGACAATTAGTGGAGATCATTACATGTACAGTAAATAAAATCATGTCCTACCCTAATAACATATTATTTGAATTTCACACTATAAAATGCCTTATAATGCTCACTCCCTCTCCTCTCTGTCGCAAAATTTTCTGGATCCTCCCTGAAAGTCAATGAGCTTGATGAGGTGGATTTATATTTACCTCTGGTAATAGCACCGTTGATGATTCTGCATGTTTTCAGAAATAGAAAGACTATAAATATTTTAGTTATATAACCAGTTAACGTTGCAGAGAAAGTTTCCTGTGTGAACACTCAGTGCCTGTGGCCGGTACCCAGCTGCCAAGTAAAGTATACTCCTCCTCATTAGGGGCAATAGACCTGTCCTCTTTGGGAGGTATTGCTGGCATGATACAGCAGTTGGACATAATTGCAGTTTTTGCAAAGTCAGGCACTGACACAAATCTGAGTGAATGAGTTAGTACTTGTGTTTTCTAAGTCAATAAGTAAATGAGGATGAATTATTTTTTTCTCTCAATTAGGTGATTACCTCCATTTTATGTGAACCAAAATAAGGTATGTTTTTGTGATTTTAGGGTTGGACATTGTGAGGAAAGCTGAAGGGCTTTAACACTGTTCCCTATGGGAAAATGCCATTTTAGCTTTCCAGTCCTACAGCCACATATGTAACAATATATTGAAAGTAAAAACCTATACAGTTTAGTTTTGGGTAATAGTACACGGAAAATTACTGTGAATCAAGTATGATGAGCATTTTTCCTAAAAATGTTGATATCATAGAAATAAGAGGTGGGCTAGCTAGCAAAGTGGACAGGTATATTCATGGGCAAGGCCCCTCTTGCCCCTCCTTGAGCTGAAACCCGTGGTCAATCCAGGTAACTTAGGAAGAAAATATTAAATTGAAAAAAAACAACAATCCCAGACTGCTTTACCTCAAGTTGACGCCTACGTCTCATTGACAATGTTGTGACGTTTGACTCGTTGGTTTGCCTTCAGGATGAGATCCTGGCGGAGAGTGACAAGATCGTGCTGCGGCTGGAGGACCTGTGTCGGTGGATCATCGACCACATCGACTGGCCCATCGGCTCCAAGGCCGTGTCGGACGATGAGATCAGTGACGAGCCGGACAATGCCAACCTCACCAAGCTGTTCGCCACCAACAACTGTGGGCTCGAGCTGCAGGATGTCAAGAAGGAGAAGCAGCTCATCAGTGGTGAGTGCTGAGAATTGTTGGGGTATTTGGGTAGTAACCTATTAAATCTTAATATATATTTTCAATTAAAAAAGAACAAACCTGATGAAATGTTTTAGGATGGTATTGGTTAATTCACAACCTCGAGGCAATCTTCTGTTATAGAGATGACTGAGATGGTTTTATGATACATAGATACGTAATGGCCTCCTTGTTCTCAGTGAAATATTGTATTAAATGCCGACGGCCAGGAAGGACTTTGTAGGCTTCACCATGACCACATATTTGTGACAGGCTGGGGGAAGGCAGAGCACACCATATTGTGTCTATTAGTGTGCGACAGTTCAAGTGTATAGGGTTAATTACTGAATCGTATGACAGGTTATATTTAGTAATGGGCTAATATATTAATTCTTATAAAAAGATGACGCACCTGTCAGTGATTTTAATCTCTTAAAAGCTGCACTGTATTGAGGTTATACTAGCAAGAATCTACCTTGGAAACGTCTCCCCCCTATCCAGGGGCATAGTGTTTGCCCGGAGAGTTTGTCTATTTTCAGTGTCAATTTTACCCCTTCCCGTCCTCCTACCCTCTACCACCTAAAGGGTTTCGTGTCTTTGTTTTCACTACCAAGGTCAGTTTGATCCCCACTCCTATCCCCACCTCCTCCCACCCTGCAGGGAGGTCCATCCATGTTCTTCCTATGAACTGTTCGGCACTTTAGGGGGCATTACCCTTTGTGTCACCGCCTCCGTGTGCGTGTTCTATACCTGGCACCAACAGTTTAGGCGTCCTTCTTCAGGTATCACTAACAGTTTATAAGATAACAAGTGGCTTCGCCAGGATTCGAATCTACAACCTTTTGGTTTGAAGGTGAGGGTCTTAACCACTACACCATGTACATGGAGGATGAGGCTGGAACTAAGAAATGGGGTCATGACCCAATTCACTGGTTCCCTTGGTCCCCACATTAAAGTGTTTACAAATCCGTAGTACAGATGGACAGGCTGGTCCCCTATGGCACCGCTGGTTACTGGTGGGATACAGTGTGGACCTAGAGGTCTGCATGTGCCGTCGAAGCAACAAAGATTTAGAACAAGTAGGGTAAACAAGCCGTATGTTTGCAGTTTGAAATTGCTTGGTAGCACAAATACCGCTTTTCCTCCCTTGTGAAACAGTGAAACAGATTGAGATTGACTCCCGCCGAAGTCGCCACTAGAGGGTGTTGAATCGTGATCATACGGAACCTTTTTGAACTCGTCATATTCGACTATTAGGGTTAGTGGTGAGGTCAGGTGCACAGGTTTATACTACAGGGGCACCGTATCTGGGGCATGCCTCGCTCCCTGCCAGCAGGGTCCCTGGTATTCAGAGCGTGGTCGGTTCTCTGAGAATCAACTAAGGTTATTTCAGCTTTATGCCTTACTGATTAGATACTAAGAAAATTATATACTAAGAGGTTCGTGATCTCGTTCTGATATTTTCATATTAATGTATGCACCCATCCGCTGTATAACAAGGGGTAACTTTAAAGAAGATGCGAAAACGCCTTTTTAAACTTATATCTTCAATGTGTTATCAGTGTATGAGAGGAATGGTATCTTAATGATTTAATTTAATAGAAATAAATAAACTTTGGTAATGAGAGTGGGTCGCGCTAGCTAAGACCGACGGGTAGCCCAGGGGACCAGGGTAGATCCTTATCACCTTGCTCTCCTTATCTAAAAGAGCCTAGATATTTTTATTTTCAAACATAACTTTCTTCCGTATTAATGATATATTAGCAGTGATTTTTGCTGATACATTTAAAGAAATACATTTCCAATATTATATATAAAAAAAATTGCGTTTGCAGTTCTCCTCTAAAAGTTGTGAAACGTGAGCGGTACAGCTGAATCTTTATACAAAAATAGTTTCTTTCAGTTTCTGAGAATCGTTATGGTTGGCCTCCTTTCCTTTCCACTGGTAAGAACTGTCTTTGAAATTGGCCAAGTGTGTTTTCACCTTTGGGGAAAACATGCTTGTAGATTGCAAGGGTTACGTTGAGACGCAAGTTGGATGTAGGTTAATGACCGCAAAATAAGTAACATCGTGATGTCTGTTTCGTGCAGATATACACATGTAATACATAATTTAAAGGCTCCGTTATTTAATGGTGCCAGCAAAACTACTATTAACAAGTAACAAGTGCATCATAAAGAACTAAGGCCTAAATCTAAGTTCCAAGACACGCGGTCTTGCAGATCAATGTTTTTACTTCACATAAAACGTTTCTTAATCAAAGCTGTGACATCATAACTGTCACTAAGCGGTTGCTGAACTGAACACACCTTCGCCACATCCTCCACAAAGCGTCATTTTAAAGTGCCAGTGCTAAACCATAATCAGCCGGCGCCCGCAACAGTGACATTGTCTAATGACCTAAATATGGAAGATAGAAGTAAATGCATGTGTACTTAACAACATTGGTAGATGGGGAAAGGGCGGTGGTCGGTAACAGTGGCATAGATTTTGAATATTAATTAGGGCTTAGTGCTTTCAAAAACTGCCGGTGCAAATTGAAAATACCGGCACCCAGCGCCCAGCAACAGCTTAAGTGCATGCATACTAAAGGTAAGAGATAGTCTTTGGGACTTTGAGGTGCCCGGCAACAGTGACATAATATTATGCATTGAACTTGAACTTTTTCCTGCGAGGCTGGAGGCTGGTGACATTGGCATTTGGCGCCAGTGTTAAGCCTATAGGGCAAATTTTCAACTCACTATATCTCTGGAAATACATAGAATTCGGGGCTCCTTTTTGAAATATGTACAGACATGGGCAAGATCTCATATGAACATGAGTTATTTAACCAGAAAAACTAATTCTTTGGAAAACAGGGATGTAAGTTTTCAGATTTTGATCTGATTTCAGATTTTTTCACTTCCTCACTTCCTCACTCAAATAATGATTTTCAAACATGACGTTTTATGGCATTTTAAAGTTTATTCTAAATTTTCTCTGGGATTTCAGATTGTTTCATTAACCCTAACTTACACCCCTGGGAAAATATGAGGGGGGTTTCCCTGGCAAAGTCACTTAATTATTAGTAGATCTCTAGTATTTTTCGTAAATATAAAACAACATTTGATAGACATTTTCACATGGTTCTATTCATACTTAATGACAAATTCCTAGGACTATTTCGCCTCTCATGGAAGCTCCGCTCCAGGACAGACATTATGACTTCTTTTCATGATGAAGTTATAGGGTGAAGATAATAAATGAGGCATCATTTAAAAGGAAAATTTACAAGAAATCCGTTAGTGAAAACCATATGAGAATCAGTTAAGAATCCACGGAGCTATCAAAGAAAACAGAAAATACAATCTTTTGCCATTTGTGTACATTTCTGTACATACATTGTACGTTTTCAACTATTTTTGACATAACATACACATTTTCTTACTAACACTATTTGCACACAGATTCAAAATTAATACTCACACTTACGGACAATTTTTTGGAATAGCCCCCTGAGAGTTGTGCAATGCATTCTGGAGTTCAGGTTCATTGAATCTGACAAGCAGACAGTGATGCTTAGCAGACGACACTTTGTATGTATGAATATATGTAATTAGGTATAGGTATAAGTTACAGGTTCCTGGAGTTACAGGTTCCTGGAGTGATATGCTTTCAGGATATGCTTTCAGGATATGCTTTTCGGATTGGTTCTGGATTTGCATTCCGGATTTGCCTAAAGTTAGGTTACTGGTGTTACAGGTTCCTTGAGTTATATGCTTTCTGGATATGCTTTCCGAATAGGCTTTCAAAATTGGCTTTCTGGATTGGCAATCCGGATTAGCCTAGAGTTACAGGTTCCTGGACTTTCCGGATGTGCTTTCCGGATGCGATTTCCAGATGCGCTTTCCGGATGTGTTTTCCAGATGTGCCTTCCGAATTTGCATACAAGATTGGCATTCCAGATTTGCATTCCGGATGCACTCTCTGGATGTGCTTTCCAGATTTGCTTTCCAGATTTGCTTTCTGAATTTGCATTCCAGATTTGCATTCCAGATTTGCATTCTGGATTCGCATTCTGGATTCGCATTCCGGCCGCGCTTTCTGAATTTGCTTTCCGGATTCGCATACCGGATTCACATTCCATATTCCCATTCGGGATTCGCATTATGGATTCGCATTCCGGATTCGCATTCCAGATTTGCATTCCAGATTCACATTCCGGATCTGTATTCCAGATCCGCATTGAGATACTTTGCAGTTAGCATAGTCAGGGGGTGTTTGTTGCATTGTTTTCTGTTGAGGGGTTTTTCTGGGGTATTATGAACATTGAAAGGTCTTTTTTCTTTTAGTATTTTGTACAACTTTAATTTGATTTAAGATTCTATATGCTTAAAATCCAAACATAGATTAGCTATTTATTTCTAAGATTTGTATGGGCCCAGGTCTCAATCATTGTAAATAATTGATAGGTTTTGCTATTTTTACCATTATTGCCTTCCTTATTTGTATTTGTTAGGAGTCCTTTCTGAAGTCCATTTTAAAGTTAAAAGCTTTATTGATGGCCCATGCAGCTTATCAGCAAACTACTTTGGTACGTGGAAATTGAGCCTCAATTTCTTACCCTATGAATATTGGAACGATTGAGGACATTCTTTTGTGGCAACCATTTCTCCGAAGTAGCAAAGACTGTGGACAAATGGTTATGTCTCCCAAACTTGGTGTGTTGTTAGAGTGATGCATTTGATTGGCACGAATTCCACCATATGGACAATATACCCTTTAATTCAGAATGCATAGTTTTCTAACATTTCCAACAACGTGCATATGGAATTTGTAAAACTATGGTTTTGAATTGGTCAAAGGTCTTGAATGGTAAATCCTAAACCGGTAAGCAACTCCAGCCTGCTGACTGGTATGCTCTCTTTTTTTGTGGCTGCATAGATCGGTGCTGCAGAACTTATAATTTAGTCCTTTTGAACGTTCACATTTTACAGACGCAGGGAATGAGATGCAAAGGAGGAAAATCTCTCCAAAGCAGGTCTAAGGACTTAAAGTTCCCTTCTGGGAATTGTAATAAATGTCCCCAGGTTTACGAGTTACAAAAACGTAAACGTTGGTGCACATACAATTCCATCGGCGCTCAAGCACGGATGTGTTCACCTATCCGTACTTACCGTAGACGACGCCTGTTTGCCCTCATTATATCAGTCGTCTGTAATTTTTCTTTATTTCTATTTAGGCCCTAAACAACTCCCGTGGGTTTCTCATCCACCAGAAAAAACAGTACCGTAAATGTGGTTTGCAGGCCGCTGCGTATTCTATAGCGTTGATACTCTTTTGTATAGTGGTAAAGTGGGATGTGCAAGATTTTCCTCATGATGACGTGATGTCCTTTAGGAAATTACAGAATACACGTATGATAATTATTCCTTATATCTTAGGGCACACGCACCTTATCTCGACATAACAGATTAGGTCTCTTGACTAACTATACATAAGATAAATCATCATATTACTGCATGAATTCCACGAAATCGGCCTAATATCAGGGTGCGACAAAGATACGAATACGAAATCACTATATTATTGCATGAATTCCATGAAATCGGCCTATTATCAGGGTGCGACAGAGATACAAATGCTGATTTAGCCTCAAAATATTTAAGTGTAAATAAGTCAGTCTCCTGAATTGCTTTTACTTTGCGGTGAGTATTTACAGCGTGCAGACTTGGATAGGTCACTTTCTATAACATAATGTCGATATTTTTTCCCATAGCTTTCGAGCCTACTCTCTTGTATCATCTCTGGGGCGTGCGCTCCGAATTGGGTAAGGGGAGGGGGTGCGCGGGGTATGCTTGTGTTCTTTTCTGTCATGGTAGGTGGTTTGATGTTGGGTCTTAGTCAAGCACCGCAACTTGGGCCTCCGTACAGTGCCTAATCCACCACCAGCGCAGAAAGCAACAGAGTTCCCCATGTAAGGCGCACGTGTTATCAATACTATCACAGGTTTAAACGAGGAGTTATTCTGAAGCTGGGAGGAAGGATGCAAACTCTGGTCGGTTCCGGAGACCACTCTGGTAATTGAGGACCACTTGAAGAAGCGGCATCAGTGAGAGGTGGGTTATCAGGTGCTAGGAGCTACAGGAGAGGCTTCGCCAACACTTTCCGAGAAGTTAGTCATTGGTTGCTTCATGCAAAACGTAGCACCTCCACGTGCAGGGAGGTAGTTTCTGCTAAAACTGAGGTTCTTAGACATTTGAAGTGACATAATTATAAGGGTGATATTGAAGGAAAGCGCCAGCACCTTTAGCCATATCGCAATGAATGATTTATGACATCCTTTAGAAAATATTGTTTAGTCTCCTAGAATTCATGCTATTCCAAAAATTATATGGGGCGTACTCAATCTAGATTTCAATGGGTATCAAATATACATTAATCTTACATTAAAAAAGTATAAATTACATGTTGTCATCATTAGGGGGGGGGCGCCCCCCTAAGTTCCACTGGTGCTGGTTTTTCGTTTTCTTCTTTGTCTGAATCTCATGATGGGTACAGCTCAACTTGGGTCAGGAAATTTCTGCGACGTTTTTCTCAATGCATGTTGAATAATTATTATATACTCTGTATATAAAAAAAAAAAGAAAAATTGAGTTATAATTATTGGATATCTGAAAATGAAATATAGTAATTCATCTTCAATCTTTTTTACTTTCACTTCTAAATAGTCACAATTTATAGTGGCTTGGAGTCTCATGTTCCCATTAGAAAAAGTAACTATTGCCACTTTCTATAGTAAACTTATATATAAAATCTATTTGTAACTATCTATAGTAAACTTATATTGAAATGTATAGGTTAGGAGTATATTAATCACCACGCAGATGCTCTGAATTATGCGCCCGCCTCTCTGGTACTTAGTGTCTGGTATTTTCTCTTGTAATAATAGTGGTCTTTTTTCTTATATATAGAGGGACATTTAAACATTAGAAATAAAAGTAGGGAACACATTCTAATGCATTTCACATATCAAGGTAATGCCAAATATCATTCAATTTCAAAATTATCAATGGTGTATGTATATGATGTTATTTAGAGAATACCCTAAATTTGTCTTCTTTTTTTTATATTTTTATTAACCATACATTACTCACTCATAAGAATGATTTTCTGTATAGGTACAAACAACGTAATTATAATAAAGTACACAAAGTAAAGTTAGTTTTATGTCAATTTACTATGTCTTGTATCTGAGATCAGAATCCAAGACAATAGTATTATAGCATATCAATAAAGTTCAATGATGGTCACATAATTTGAATAATACATAGAAAATGTCAACAGTTATAGGACAATTCCCACATAATCGGTAGTCCATACTGCAAACTATGTACCTCCGTTTGGCGGGAAGGTCTGCTGTTCACTAATTGAATTACACACCAAAGTCGCGTACTGTTACTCATAATTATCAAAATTATCAATAGAAGTTTTTCTTCAGTCATATTCATCATTCGACATGATACACCACCCATGAAAAAAAAAGGAAGTTTCATATTCTATGGGGAAACTTGGCAGATAGTTGTTAATTATTTTCAGCTCCGATTTAAACGTGGTTGGCCAGGGCAAATGGGGCCGGTGTCACCTTGTTGAACTACTAAGGTACCTGGGGGGGGGGGGGGGGGGGGGGGGGGGGTACCTGTGTTTAAAAAAGTGGGGGGGGGGGGCGCCAATTTTACATTAAAATAATTAATATTTGACCCCCCAAAAAAGTGGGGCGCCCCCCTCCCTACCAGGATCCGTCCCTGCTTATACAGGACAGGAGATGATCCATATATTGCCCCGGGGGGGGGGGGGGGGGATTTTACATGAACAAAATCAATATTTTGACTAAAAATAGGGGGTCCCTCACTAAATCCGCCACTGCAATATCAGACAGATACTGTCCAGCCTGGTGTATGCAGGGTTAGTCGTAGGGGTCTTCCATTTAGTATGTACGCAAAATTTTAAAGATTTTAGACCCCCCCCCCCCCTGGCTAAAATACACATTGTACGGAAAGTTCTCAAATTTTCAAGAATGTCAGACCCCCCCCCCCCTTGGTGTGTACGTACTTAAAGAAAGGCCCCTAGCCATATCTGCTGGATAGAGATGGTAGACCACGGCGTGCAGCTTTAGTGTAAAAAGACTCCTCCAATATATAACGAGCGTTTTCTAAGAATAGGGCTGTAATGTAGTTCTTATGCCTGTGCCATTTTCATGTGGCAATCAGGCCATGGCGACTTGGTTACCCATTACACCTGTTTCGAGGAAACCTGTAATGTGCTGTTATGGGAAAAAACAATCAGACCGTAGAAGATCTGAAAAACGGTATCTGTTGTAAGGGGCGTAAGCTGGGACTCCTCCGCTGATTTATCTCATCTTTTGAATAAAACTACAAATCCACCACTCGTCTGTCGTTGAGTTGGTGTAGGAACTTTTATTTAATTTGTATATCGTTATGCTTACTTACAATACTGTAAGACTTTTTTCCTCGCTTCACTTTACTTTTACTTCGCTTTTACTATTGACATTAAGTTATTGATGTCACTTCCTGTTAACTACCGTAGTGCATCGCTGGTGCTGTGTGATTATTAGTGGATAGATGCCCGAGAGGACGTGCACGGGTCGCTGACCGTAGAAACCTGTGTGTTTATATAGGTGTAGTACTCAGATATCAGTGGCGGATTCAGAGTGGGGGGGGGGGGGGCCCGCCCCACCCTTTTTTCGGAAAATTTTGCATTTTTCTAATGTAAAACTTGGCCAAAAAGCAATTAAGGAAACTAATTCCCATAGCGCCCCCCCCCCCCCCCCCCCCTTTTCAAAATCCTGAATCCGCCAGTGGATATATACGGACATGAACATTATTTACACTACATGGTGTATATCTAAAAGGCTTAGTTCTCATCAATGAAAAAAGGTAGAGAACACAAATGTTATTGCTAAGTTTTCAAACTTGAGTTCCGACTTTAATTCTTATGATTAAAATGTAATTATGTTGTACCATCTTGATATACGTTTATATGGAACGCAGGTTTGTGTTAATGTATTCGATTTTGAGATAACAAGGCAATTTATCGTGGATTTAAGGTCGATTCTTATAATAAATGGGTTGTATTTTGGACAATGCTGATGCCGACGTCAGTAATATGGTTAATAAATAAGTCAGAGATGCTACTTTTCCTTCTTTGTACGGATTTTCGTATGTTTTGCTTTATCAACACTTTTTTCAAAGTCCCAAAATTCCAAAGGAAAAAGATTACAGTACTTGATTTCAAGTAACAGAAAGCATTTGTATACATACACTTATGTTTGTTCTGTATCAGAGCATTATTACTTGTACATTATCTTAGTCGTTTCCTTCCTAAAATACGGAAACGTAGATTCAAGGCATTCCGTATTATTCAAGTCTGGGGAGTGGCGTCTTTGGCGAGAGAGGATCCATAAAATCCAATGCATGTAACCACCCACATAAATCTTGAACCGAACTGTACGTTGAGAGGAATACCTTTCTGCACTCAGAACCTTTCTGCACTAAGACATACTTCTGTTATACTTTGAATTATACCGAACCTTGACGGACCCTCACCTTGTGTACCTAAACTGTTTCATAAACATAGGAACTGGGGTGTGACCAGATAGTTATCGTGGCCTCTCTGGTGTTTTCCCTCTTTTTCCTTGTTTTTTTTTTTCATTTATAAAAGGTTAGAATAATTACCTGTAGAGACGATGGGAATTAGTTCAGAGCACAGGTAGTTTGTTCAGGACTTGAATGTAATTATTGGGAGCCTGTGTAAATAATTTAACTGATGAACCCTTTCTCGCCAGTTTCGGCTTCTCGGAAGTATTCTCAATCAATCACCGTGAAAGTCCACATCCGAAGGGTTTAACTTACTAAATATAGATAGAGGCGTGCGGGGTGGTGAAGTGGTTAGAGTGTCTGCCTGTTGTGTGGGCGGCCTGGGTTCGATCCTGGGCTGTGCTGGGACTGCTACACCCCTCTGTATGACTCCCTGTGCCAACGACAGGGTTATCAAAGGCCCCTGGGCCACAGGCTGTTGTGTGTATGGCCCTGCCTATGGGACCAGGCACATTAAAGAACACCTGCCACGGTAAAGTGTAGGGGTATGGTCTCTACCTTCTCATAGATTCGATCACCATCACCACCCTTGATATGACCCTGGAAGTTAATTAGGGTGTAAAGCAACCAATAACCAACCAAATAAAGATAGTCGCCTGGAAAATTCTTCTAAATATATTTAGATGGTTTACTTTCAAAAGACACTGAACAACGCAAATATTTTCAAGATATATGGATATATGACAAGTAATCCCTCTTTGATCTGAGCACGAACATCAATCCGAGCCAATTTATTGGTAGGTTAGCTATATTCATACACAGGAATTTTTTTATCCTCACAGTATTTATCGACTGCAACCACATCATCGAGTTTTATTTGTAATGGTTGGCCGAAAACAAAGTATTTTAGATATGTATCCTAAGATTTTGCTTTATATCACTGATTTCCATGAATGCATGCAAACCTATAGACATATTTTTCTGTCCTAGCCAAGGGATCTCATATTATATCCGACTGACCGCTCTCTCTGACCGTTAAAGGAAACATACATGGTCTATTCTCCCTTGTCCCAGCTTTGACCCCGCACATAGTATCAGACTGTCCGAGGGCCCTATCTCTTTGAGTGTCTCTCAAGAACAACCTTGGCCTCATAATCTAGCCTGCACCGATTTGCGTACATAGTGGTTTACACAGTCAATTAGAGAAACTTTAACTATATTGTTTATTAACGTAACTTGTTTGTGAAGCAAGTCTAAAATCTCATAATTTTAATGGATAATTAAAAGAGAGCGAAGAAAATCTCTGCCAATTGATCAGTCAAGATGGTGTAACCCGCATGGCTGGTTATACAGCCCCCTTGCCAAGTGCGGTTAAATTTCCGCATTCAGAACACCACCTGTGGAATATCCCCTTGGTGAACCCTCCTGACGGTGGTCATTTTTTGTGTCCACTTCAGTGTTGGCAGTGGATATCTCACTCTCTTAAAAAAAACCTACATGTATTTCTATATGCAGAACGATGGCTAGTTGACCACACGCCCCTGGTGTTTAAACATCTTGTCTGTGCCATTAGACGGGGGCTATCACCAGCTAGAGTTGATGTAATGCAGGAATGATAAGGTGTACAATAAAGTTGAGAATTGATATCGTTATCACTAGATAGGCATTCCCAGAAAAAGGGATCAATACGTTTCGCCGAATTCGGCTCGCCTTATCACCTGTGCACTGTACCATCCAGATATAGGCTAGCACTATTCACTGTAGCGGGCTGCAGGTCAGTGGTTTGACGTATTAGGGTATAGGAATTAGAAAAAATTATATATTGTGGTATAGACGCTAGTATTACATACTTAGAAAGTGGACATCTAAAATATATCATAAATTAGAATGCAGGGTGTATGGATAGTAGATAGAAAGTATCAGGTTATGGTAGTCATTGATAGTCTGAGGTATCAAGTTATATGATTAGCAACACGGGTTAGTATTAGGGTAGTATTAGGAGGCTTCTATTATAGGACAGGGTCGTCGACGGCATGTTATAGTGGGCTAGTGCGAAGACAAACCTGTTTACCTTTTCGTATCGTCTTTGGGACGGATAGCCGTACGAGGTAATCTCATGAGTGATTTATTGCTGCTGACAAAAAACAACTTGTGATTATTTTCTGTTCTTTTTATCCCGTCCTTAAGTGTTTTTGTTTTGTTGTTTTTTCTTGTATGAGTTATATGTTAACCCTGGATAATCATTGGCGCTCGCTAGTTTTCTCTGTCTGTCTATCTCGTTGTGAACTTACATCGAGGTCCGTTGGATACTGTGGTATTTACGATGTAATGTAATGCGAATATATCCCAACCGTAACATAGTTACATTGATTCCAATTCATGTCTCACATATTCACAGCCAAGCCGTGATTGATTGGTATTACATAGGACGGTAGCAATGTATGGTTGCCTTCCTATGTATCAAAGCCTATCTAGTAGGGACGATTAGCAGCTAAGGAGAAAAATTGTGTTGACATTCGAATGAAAATGATACTTAATTAGATGAATTAAGTTCCCAACGAGAACAAAAGTGTGGAGTTGAAAACCAAGCCTGTTTGAATTCTTAAAAGAAATCGGAATCGAAAAATGAATAGGAATTTCTGATGAAAGACAAATGAGGTCCGAAACGTTGAATGGAAAGCCTATTTGTTAATAAAGATATTTACGTGGTTTTAATCAAACTTTCACATCTATTAGTTAATTGATGAAATATAAAAAAAAACTATATTATACATATCAGCAATTAATACATTGCGGTTGTTTGTGTTTGACAGAAGAAGACGCTGCCCGGCCGACTAACGTGACCATCCTGAGCTACTCACGCTACTGCCGCTACCGGGGCATCATGAAGCGGCTGGAGAACGAGAGCAACTCGTGGCTGAAGAACGCGCTGGTGACGGCCATCGGGGGCTTCACGGCGCCCGTCTCCGGCACCAGGGTGGTCTTCTGCCGGGACACCTTCGACCACCCCGACCTGGCCTCGCACGACTTCAGGCAGGACCACCTGGGTACGTCAAGATCGTTGTTGTTGTTTTCCTTTTCCCCTTTTTGTTGTTGTTGTTGTTGTTGTTGTTATTGTTGTTGTTGTTATTGTTGTTGTTGTTATTGTTGTTGTTTTCCTTTTTTTCCCTTTTTTCCCCCTCTTTTTTTTCCTCATTATGTCACCCCACTATTTATCGACAATACTAGTTCTGCAATAAGTATACATTCCGTGACCCATGGACATGGTATTAAACGTCAACCAATTGCCTTCTACGTTTGTCACGCATTTACAATCATTTGCTAAAAGGTATTCTCTGTGCAGTAAAATATTATTTCAAATCTAATGAATTGCATATCTTTTAAGAAATATTATTTTAATTTAAAGCGGACTTAAAAATCTGACCAGAACCGGTCCATAATTTTACTGTAGTTCCTGTTTTCAAATACGTTGTTTCCGCATTCTAATTGTCTACTGTACGGATATCATTTAGGGTCACTATGCGACAGTTTTTCCACAGAAAGGCACGTGTCAGACATGTTGCATATTATTGGTTGTAGATTGTTTTGTTCGTATCCTTTAATCAGTGCTATGAATAGTCGTTATCGCTTCGACATTATTTCAGTATCCTAATTTGTACCTTGCCATGCGTGAATTTTTTTTAATGCTTAATAAGTTTCAACATTAAATCTTTTCCAGCTCCAAATCTCAAAGGTCGGCCTAGAAAAAAGAAATTCAAATTTAAAAAGGATATGGAATCAGACTCGAATGATTCTGACTTTACGCCCGGCAAAGAAGAGCGGTGTGCAGTCAAACAAAAGGTACTAGTTTTAAAGCAATGCCATGATTAATTGCCTTTAATAGCCTTGATAAAATTGCTCAATATGAGACTGAATTTTTAAACAACATGTTTTATTCTATTGCGCTCCAATATTATCAAACGTGCAACACAATGTTACACACAATCACTTGCAATACATTGTGTTCCTGCTACAGCTTTACTTTTTCCTTTCTTTATAACGGAGTAATCGTCAGTGGTTTCAAATATATTGTATTGGATTGAGGTAACATGTAAATACAGGGTTCCCACGCAGGTCTTAAAAGGTCTTAAATTGATTTTATCAAATTTAAGGCCTTAAAAAGGTCTTAAATTTGACCGTTTTGAAGCTAGAGGTCTTAAAAAGGTCTTAAATTGAATTTTTTTGAGAAGTTAAAATGGAGTAACCATGAAATTCCAAATCCCACTTTCAATTGAGTACACCTACTTGAAATTTAAATCATATGATATATTCTGAAATTATTCTGTGACTGCGGTTGATAGGTCTTAATTTTTCCAAATTTTGGTCTTAAATTGGTCTTAAAAAGGTCTTAAATTGATTTTCAAAAAAGCGTGGGAACCCTGAAATATGTACACGTTATACAATTTCTCAAGTTTTTCACATTGTATTAGACATTTAAAGAATTAATATTCAGTTATATGTCTTGCAGGAGATGGGAGACCAAAAGATCCGACGAAAGGTGCTGCGGCCCAACAAAGACAAAGTGACCGAAGACGAGCAGCGGTTCATGGCCAACCTCATGAGCTTCATGAAACGGCGGAAAACACCCATCGACAGAATACCCTCCCTCGGCTTCAAACAGAGTAAGCACCCGTCTCTATCTGCATGTGCATAGCATGATACATGATTCTTAAACATACCGTTCCATTTACTATACTCTGAATCATATTACCCAGTGAAATAAATCTTGATAGTTGATACTAGAGGACAGGCTTATATGGGTGCGTTCAGATTCAGAAATCAAAGAGTGAAGTTTAAATATCCAAAACTGATACCACGAGCAAAAAGGTTTGATAGAAATGAGCGTTATTAGATAAAACCAGAATTCTTGAAATGTTACGTTTTTTGTGGTAAAGGGAATCGTCTTTTTTGCATTCCACTATTTATAAAAAAAGAATCTAATATTTTCTCTCTATTTACAGTCGATCTCTACTATTTCTACAACTATGCACAAAAACTTGGAGGGTACGAACAGGTAAGCATTAGTGGACTGAATCACGGTTTTCACTGTATAACCGTTGGATGATAATTATTTTCTCTTTTTTCCTTTTATAGAATTATTATGTTTTGAATACAATCCGTGGCATTTCACATTATACACTTTTTGGCTCTTCAATGCAAGCCTAATCCCCGCTGTTTTAACTGTTTAGATAACACAACGACGTATGTGGAAACACCTGTACGACAAGTTGGGAGGTAACCCCGGCAGTACGAGTGCTGCCACCTGTACTAGACGCCATTATGAGAGGTACATGCTTTGGACTATCTCTTAAGAATGCATGTGACATTGTGAATCCATTTTTCTCATTTAAGAAATATACATCATTGGAACGCTAACAGAAGAAGGTTTGCGATCACTTGGACTATGTTATTGGGTTTTAATGTTTAACATAAATGGGAAAAAATAGCTATAATGCATTGGCAAATAATTTGACCCATAATACATTTTAACCAATTTATGAAATAATTTGTTTTATAACATGTTGATACATGTCCGTATGATTTGTAAAGATAAGGTATTTACCATATAATATGTTGTATGGTAATAACTGACCTTTGTCCTTTGTCTTTAAGGCTGTTACTGTCCTTTGAGCGGTATCAGAAGGGTGAGAAGGACATAACTCCTCCCCCCGAGGACCCCGCCAACGATATAGACTACAACGGTACAGATGACAGTAATGGCAACGAACAAGAGGACTCCGACAACGGCTTCTCGGTAAATACGTGCTTTTTATGGACATTGGGAGTTCTGCTGAGATGTGGCAGAATTGTTTACAACTGAATGTTTTCCACTGCACTCATGATGTCAGTCTACGTAAAGTAGTGCTAAAGTGAAACAAAGAATATTGAAATAATATATTACATTCAGGGATTTAAGATTTAACAGTCCTGGAAGTCTATCGAAACGAGACGTTCAAATTGGCAAGGTTTATTTAAATGAAATACGCTTTTGTTAACTTCTCTAATAAAAGCAAAACTTGTTCTGGTTGTCAACAAACTTGGTAGTGATAAGATTTAATTCTCAGAATAATTCAAGTATCTTTATCGACATCCCTATCTGTTACTAAGGTTCAACAGTCAAGGGCCATTCTGTATCGGCAGGTATGGCAGGCTTTGACTAAGATAGCAAACTTGTCAAGTAATCCATGTCGCTTTTACAAATGTCCAGTGCTTACAGAGAATGAGACAGAACTTACTTATATCGGTGACTGTTCTACAATCTTCATTTTATTTTTATAAACTACAGAACAACAGCCCGGAGAGCGAGCCGGTAGACCTGGAGCCTGCACCCAAAGTGGACAAGGCCAGCGTGAACCCGAAGACAGTGCTGGCCGAACAATCCCCCAACCACATCACAGCGAGCAGTGTGGAGGCGGCCCCCGGCGCCAGGGGTAAGGACTCCAAGGAGAACGGTATCATCATTCTCGATTCACCCTCACCAGTGGTACGCCCGCCACCAAGTCTGCAGGGTGCTATGCAGCGCGAGCCCAACATGGTGATGGTGGTGTCGAAGAACGGCGACATCGTCCGCGCCAACCACCGCAGTGGTCCCAGCATTATGACCTCTATGAACAAACGGCCGAATGTGCCGCCTAGAACGGCCCCTCAGCAGCTGAGTGGTTCGACACCATTCAGCCATAAGCCGCAGCAACTGGTGGTACAACCACCCGTCTACCGCCAGTCTCATCAGCATCCGGTGAGGCCAGGCTTCACACATGGAGGTAGTTACCACCAGAAGGGAGGCCACCCTACCCAAGCACTTAATACAGGACTTCAGAACAACCACATGCTACCACATCAACAGTTACAACCACAACATCAACAACAACAACATCAACAACAACAACATCAACAACAACATCAACAACAACAGCAACAGCAACATCAACAGCACCGCCAACAACATCAACATCAACATCAACACCAGCACACCCCATCAGGGCTACCCAAGGGTAGCCTGCGTCTCCCCAACGGCCCTGGTCGATACCTGGGGGAGGTAGGACACAGGGTCCCTGCTGCCCACTCAGTAGGGGCAGTGCCGGATCCCAATCGGCCCACAGTCATTCAGCACACCCAGGTCAGGCCAGAGATCCGCACACCACCACCCTCCAGACATGCCATCTACGGACCACCACTCAAATTCTCCCTCCCTTCCGCTTCAGTTACCTCCTCCTCCCCCTCCTCAAAGTCTCCTCTGCCCTTGTCACAGTCAGGACTGAAGCGTGGCTATCCCTTCCAAAGTAACTCCCCACACCCAGAGATCCCATCCAACATGCCACCGTCAGCCCACAACTCACGTCAGAACCCCAGTGTCTACTTCAGGGATCTGGACCCCTATGCCAACAGCAGTAAACGGCCACATCTACACCAGCAACATCAACAACAACAACCACAGCTGCAACATCAACAACATCAACAACAGAGGGGCATAAACTCAGCCATGCTAGGGCTGCTGCCCAATGCTGGCCACATGGTGGTACCAAAGGTCTCACAGGAGGACGAGCCCACAGACCTTAGTCTGAAAAAGCCTGCAGCTAGTTCTCAACCATGGAACCTTGAGTCAACCAGTTACCATCACCACAGTAACACACAACAACTGAATGCAGCTGCAGACGAGGGGCCGCTCAATCTTGTTGTCCACAAACGGTCGCGAGACGACCAACCCAATACGAACCCTATGCGCTCATCGACCTTATCCTCCACATCTGGTGGTGGTTTGGTGAGCAGTGACGGCAAGGGGCTGCTCACCATGAACAACTCACAAATGGCCTTACCTTTTGATAACAACCCCGCCAAAGTGCCTAAGGACCTTAGTTCTTCCATGATGCATAAAACGTCTCCAAGGACTTTCCTGCCTCAAGGAGGAGCCCCCCACCACGTGCTGCCCCCTCCCCACAGCCCCCACTCCACGTTACGTCCATCCACCAACTCGCCACGACCCCCCTCACGGCCGTCGTCCAAGGCGTCACCCCACACGCCCGGCGCACACACTGGTACGACGTCCCCGCTCGACCGCACCTGGGCCACGCCACAAGGGGCAAAGGTATGTGGGGTTTTTGTGCATACATTTTATTCAGTAACAAACAACAGAGTTGCCTCTGTTTTTCAGTTCATTACAAAAGGAAATAAGATGACATATATAGCATAGTAGATAATACCAGTATCAATAAATTGTACACAGAATATTGTAACAATTACAATCATGTGTCCGGCAGATTAACATAGTCTTTATTCATCAATTTTATACATTTCATAAACGCATTCAGACTTTCTGAGTTTTGAAGATCAGCACTCAAATCAGTAGGAGTACTACCAGCAAAACATGTCTCCTTTTCAGAATTAATATTCCATACATCAACCTGCGGCTTGACAAATGCCTTAAAGTAGAACCATGTTCCTCATTGTATCATTCAATTTACCCCTCCTCCCCTCTCCTCTACACTTTCTCATTCCCCAGCCTAATACTTCTGAGAGGGGTTTAGGCTTGGGCGCCTCCCAATTGGTTGCACGTATTAATGATTGAACTCCGAATACCTGGGCCCCACAGGTCGCAACTTGTCTGAAACCCCGGGATTGGATTAGACTAGATTGTCAAGATGTATATAAAAAAAAGGGGATTAGAATGAAAGGCTCGTAACAGACCTGACAGAACTTGTAGCCCAGCGTTTGATTGGTCTTACCTTTATCCGATACCTTAAAAACCATATTAACAGTTACATCTTAAATCAATCTCTTCAAGTGCGGAATTACAAGCAATATAACAATGACTATGCTGGTAATAAAATGTAAACTAGTATATTTTACTAAATTGCATCAACAACAAAATTATATATCTGACCTGTTTTTCCTTGTGCTTTCAGCCCGTGACGGCGTCCCCTGACTTCGGGGCGGCGTCCATCCACCCGGCCTTCCCTCAGCTGGCGCCCCACATCATGCCGGGCCTGCTGCCCCCCGCCATCCCCCCACAGGTATTATACGAGGCCTCCCTGAGAGCCACTCAGTCCGTGTCGGCAGGAGCCACCCCGACCACCACCCAAACACTGGCCCAGCCGCCCACACAAGTCGTCATCTCCGCCGGCCAGTCGCCCGTAGAGTACCGAAAATGACGCTCCTGTGTGACTAAACATCATATAGTCAATTGATCCTTTTTGATTTGTACATACTGTTCATTGATTTAGATGGATTAGTTGATCATCATGTTACATACAAGGAAAATAACAAACCATATTTTCCTCCAACGTTTCTCATAGTATCTCATTAGTCATGTCATGCAGGTTTTGGATTTGTCTTTGTATTCTACTCAGGTTGTGTGTCACTTTGTTAATAAATCTTTGTTAGTATTTGTTTGCAAGGGGTTTGTTATCACGTTTATATGAATGGAAGCGTTGAGTTGAGACAGCGATGAATTGTATAAAGTATTAACATAATTGATTTGGTTATGAATGTGTGGTGCAAGAGCAAGTGAAAATTAAACGCTCAAATGTGGGGGAGAATTCTGCAATAGCTGATTTCCTTGATAATAAATGAAAATTAACCGGCAATCGGGACTTCTACAAATGATTTATGCCAGCGAAAATAAAAGTCAATCAAAACATTGGGACTGCTCAGAGTCCTGGTGCTGCCCCAGTTACATCAAGATCTCATTGCGTTGCACTTGTAATCAGACCAAAGATGATTATGACCTTGCGTATCCTGTACATATTAATTATGATCATTTATTTGAAACCAGTTGTGTCAGGTTTGACAGTATAAAAATCTCATTCTGAAGGCGATAACGGCTACTTGTAAAACTGATTCACAGTTTGTGTGGCATAACGGCCAAATGTTATATCGATACAAACAAGTTCAGACTGTTGTATTAGTATATGCCCGACTCCAATTTAACCGTTCTATAGAGTTCTGAATGGAAATATGCACAAAGAAAATGTTCCCATTGTAATATACTTAATATAACCAGTTTCTATTAATTGATAACTCTTCATAAGAACTTTCAAGTGCCTTGTGAACCTCTGATAGTTAACTCCTAAGTGTAAGAATACGTCAGGACACACTGTTGTATTAGGGGACTAGACACGGGCATTATTGTGCAGTCAGTGGTACATCGGAACAGCACTTCAACATAACCCTTCTGGTTTCCCCCTACACAAGCACAAAACGGGATTATTGTAAGAGGTCCTATGTATTAAACCTACTCTACTCGGTGTCATCATTTACTTGAGGTACTTCAGATCGCACAAAACTGTGTGTGTTTCACCTCCTTTTACATTTAAATAATTTGAATTATCAGGAAGTCATGAACTTTATGATTAGACAAGCATTGGTTAAAAAAATTAAACTGTGTTTTTAAAAGAAAACACTTTGATTTCTTCTTCTCCCTCTGCTATAACTTGCCTGCACGTCTTGTTTCGATCACTTCATTTTGAACAGTAACTTGTAGATAAGGAATAAATAATTCAGACACCTATATTCAGACGTGTGTATTCATTCAGGTAAACCAGATTTTCAGAATATATGCCCAGTGTTCTTAATACAAAAAGTTACAAAGTATTAGCACGCAATGATGATATATACATCTATATCTGGTTGTTATCAAAGAAAATACCTCTTCAAAGGAATAAATTATTATTTGCACACGTTGATTTATGATGGCATGTTTGTTGAATGATTGGCTTTGAGCTATGAATCTGTACCATAATTTTTCATATCGCATCCTGTCTGACTTCTGATCTTCACATCACTATGTAAAAGTACCCCCTCACCTGGCACCATCAGCCTATTACAGCATTTCATCTAACACAGGTCGTAAATCCAACCCCTCCGAAACATGGAAAAGGAAACCTTAAGTAAAGAAGTTGTTTAAACACGTTACAATTTGAAGAACAATACTCATGCTTGATTGATATACCAGCTCAATGAAACACGGAAGGGCAAATAAAAAGAACCAGAATAACACGTTCGAAACCAAGCTTGTTACGTCATACTAAAGCCGCTTCTGAACAATCGTTTCTAGACATAATTATGTTTCTGTAATATAAGATAAATGCTGTATTTGCTGTCTTGTCGAATACTGTATGTTTTTGTTTTCCTACACAGCGGTTTATTTTCTGTTGATACGTTGTCGTGTCTCTGCTGGTGGTGCCGCAGTCAGAAGGTGACCGAAGGTCGTTCCGACGTCCACCCAATAGGGCAGCTATGTATGCCATGGTATGGTTGAGTGCCACTAGCAGCTTATCATTTACTACTTGTGTTCAATGAGTTCATTGGTGTACAGAGGTATGCAACACGGTCGTCAAGAAGTGCATCATTTGACTGATCATATCACTTTCATCTAGATCTATATACAATTTAGAATGTTAAATAAATTAGGTATTTTATAAAGAATTCAACGTGTTCTTATTTTCTGTTGGTTGATATTTTTATTTCTATATTATATGCCCTGATTAACATCCTCTCTCATTTATTGTTCAGGAAATTTGTTCTGAAACCAAAATGGTTCACATTGCAAAGTAATCTTAATAAAGTTAAAGGAGATTTGACAGGAAGAGTTATGGAATGTAAGACCCCTGCAGGAAATTGGATGCCATTCCTTTCCAATTTGCCAAACGGCTCCATGGAAACTATCAAACCACTACGTTGTCTTATTAACCGCTTCCGCGCTCAATCACAGGTTTTGTCATGTTCGGCTGATCAGCAGATTTCCTCCTAGTAATAAAAGGGGTGACTGTCCGGATGCCTATATTCCTGACTATTACGGATGCACTTGGCGACGTGGATTGGTTATTCATTATATATACGTATCTGTGGCTGAAACCTAATGCATGCCTCTGAACGGGACCTCTTTTAAAAAAATATTTTTGCCTCTGGGACCTATGGAAATTGGCGTATTTCATTGTTGATCTGGTATTTAAACCTAACATCAGTATGCCATTCTTAGTCAAAAAAAATTCTGACCATTCTTGAAAATAAGTAGTTTCTGAGAAATGGAGGTTTTGAAACAAGGATTATTAGTGACCTGGTATGGCGACCAAAAAACTTTCACGAATATTCGTGGTAACAATTTATGTTTCATGAACCTTGTGCATGTTCAGAAAACATTCACGAACCTTTGTGAGTGTTCACGAACCTTCTAAAATATGCAAAATGACCCCTATAAAGTATTTATCTGTATAACAATAACTTTGTCTTATCTCTGAGAAGAACATTAGAATATAATGAAATATTTTGGAATGGGAAAAAATAGAAAAAATAGAAAAAAATGTATACATGAAATTCGTGACCACGAACAGCGCCATTTTGCTGGTTATGTGTGGCCTGATAGCTGAGGTGGTTAGATTGACACCTATTTGAGATAATAAAAATAGATCAAGGATTATGCGATACTCAGAATTCTGGACTTATGTAAAGGTTACTTTGTGGAAAACAATTAGAAGAAAATAGTCACAATGTCTTTATTGGATTATACTGACTATTCGGGCTTGGATGGCAACTATGCGTTCTGCCTTTTTGTTGCGTTGGTAACTTAAAAGTATGCATTTTGTAGGTATTAAGTGACCAACGCAACAAAGTTATAGGTCTGTTTTTGAAGTGGGTCTATTGTTGTGGACCAGTGGACCGTGTAATTGTTTATTTGGTGTGCCCTCTCTGACCCCCAGTGGTGGTCAGACTGTGGTGCCTCCACTCAGTGTCTTCTCATTGGTCACTGGTGGTAGAGGTAGGAGGGACAAGTATCAGTGATTGACATCCAGTGTCCATGGGTCCTATATATAGAGGTATGTCAATGGGGTTAGTTGAGTGGACAGGCTGGATCAAAGCAGTGGGGAGGTAGGGGAGTGGTGGTGGTGAGGAGGGGGGGGGGTAGTAGAGTGGAAGGACTGGATCACGGCAGTGGGGAGGTAGGGGAGTGGTGGTGGTGTGGAGGGGGGGTTAGTAGAGTGGATGGACTGGATCATGGCAGTGGGGAGGTAGGGGCGTGGTGGTGGTGGGAAGGGGGGGGGGGGGGTTAGTAGAGTGGACAGACTGGATCACGGCAGTGGGGAGGTAGGGGAGTGGTGGTGGTGGGGAGGGTTCGCCAAGGTTTTGCCGAGGGTTTGCCGAGGGTTCGCCGAGGGTTCGCCGAGGGTTCGCCGAGGGTTCGCCGAGGTTGCAGGACAGCTGCACTGCCAATGGACACTACTGGGACGACTCCCCCCCCCCCCCTGTACAGCGCACACTCTGCGTGTGGGATGGTGAAGTGGTTAGAGTGTCCGCCTGTTGTGCGGGCGGCCCGGGTTCAATCCTGGGCAGGGGTGAGCTGGCTACTTTACCCCTCTACATGTCTCCTAGTGGCAACAACTGGGTTATCAAAGGTCTCTGGTAGACCACCGGCTGTTGTGTGTATGGCCCTGTCTATGGGACCAGGCACATTAAAGAACAACTGCCTCGGTAAATGTGTAGGGGTATGGTCTCTATCTTCTCATAGATTTGATCATTCCAAAGATACGATCATCCAAGACACAATTGTCAAACTCTGTTCTCGCCGTGATATGACCTTATTAGTTGCTACGGCGTTAAACCCCAATAACCAACCAACCTATTGAATACAATTTATATTTGGTGCTGAGACATTCTATAATGTACTTCATCTATGTATACATGGTCTTTAAGGAGTGATACAGTGGCGGATCAGGCAAATTTGAAAGGGGGGGCGCTTTTTGAAAAATTACTTTTTGGCCGAATTTTACATTTAAAAAGTCTTAAAATTTTCCCCATAAAAAGGTGGGGGCGCAAAATATGCCACTGTGATACAGAGCTGCCATTTTTCCTTCTCTCTTTTTTTCCTTTCCGTTTTTCTCCTTCTTAGTGAATTCAGATTTCACCACTGATTCCTCTAAAAATAATTTACTGTATGTTTGAGAATATTTTTTTGTCATAGTTTTAAGCTATCTAAGTGCAAATTCAACGCCAGGAATATTTGTAAAAGTTATTTTCCTCCTGGTTACTTGTAGAAAAGAAGTATCAGTTGCATTTCTGGCACTGATAGTTGTTTTCTATTAACTACGTAGGCACCTTTCCAGATTTTCATAGTCCATCCTCAGTCCCTGCGGTATGATGATTGTATACAATACAGCTGCAAAGAAACAAACTTTTTTATTATTATTATTATGGTATTTTTTTATTATTTTTTACAACATTTCTGATAATTCTCGATGCGCAAGTAATCAGTGGAAGACCAACTTATTTGAAAGACATTTGTTCTCATAGCAACTAATTAAGGTACCAAAGAATGTTTGTTTATTGTTGTCATGACACCCAGGAATGTTCACTGACGGTCAGGGGTATCCTACCCATAAAAGTTGAATAATTATTGGTCTCATGGTGACCTTGAAATAGCTTTTCAAGTGGTCGATCACGTTGTCTGCCTTAAGATGATTATTATTGTTCGTTGTCAAGGAAGGTCTTAATTTCTCAACAACAGTGTGTAATCAATGGTGCATTGGAACAACACTTTACTTATACAACACAACCCATGAAGTAGTCCTGATATGTTGATCCAGACAACGAGAATGTGAGTTTTACAATAATGTTGGTTATTCATGTGTGTGATTGTGTTGCACCCCCTCCCCCTCCCACCCAACAAAACCAAAAATAAATTCACAAACATCATCACCCTACGAGATATTCATGCACCGTTTCTCTATCAATAGTTTACATCTAATTAGAGCTGTTAAGTAGGAATAACTGGCTTTATCTTTCCGATCTCAGATGAAACAATATTATTAAATTAATTTTCTTGCATAATTACGCTGCTTTTAATGACCATTTTGAATGAACTGACACATAGGTCAGTTATACACTTTATATACTCTCAATAGCAAGTTTGAATGTGTACAATTATCACCATGTCCCATAATCTGACATGGCGCTAATTATATAACTTATGACGCCGAATATATAAATTATTGAGAATTAGTATTATATTAGAGGTGTCGTGTCGGTTCACACGTATTTGTAGCCTTCCATATGTACAGGTACAGGCAGTTTTACCATTGAAGTAGCGTCCTAAAACGAGGTTGTAGTAGGCAGCAATATTCTTGCCTGTAAAAGGGTCGAGAGTTTATGAAATTTTGTCAGAAAAATTGTCCCTAGACCTAGGCTTGATAAAAAAAAAAGCTCAATGAGTAGTAAAGGAGATAGTAGACAAAATTCCAAGAGTAGGCCTGTTTGTCAAACTACAAAGTTTATATTCATGTTGAAAATAGGTATGGTCAATAGTTCAGAGGGCAAGGCAATTTCAGTTTGCTCTTGTAGAGAATATTGTAAAGAAAGTTGAGGAAATATAAGAATTAGATAGCCCCTATAATTCAAGTGGTATCTAACACTCTGACAGAGTGGATATCACAACTAGTTATCGTGTACAGAAACCCAAGGGAAAGATGCCAGACATGAGGCATGGACATGGAGCCATTGTCAGGGAAAAGTATCTAATTGTGACAACAGATGAAGAAATGGTAGATATGATGAACTATTGTTAATGTTGATTTAAGACTGCGTGATGTGTATAATTAATCTATCCATGAGTCGTTCATTCAAGTTAGTGAGCCAATCAGACTGCGCTCAGAGTTAATTCATCCATTCCCCAATAGTTCAAAAGAAATGGACGATGAGGAAGCTCTTAAAATGAAAGGGTTTTTATTGAAGTAAACATCTCATCCCGAGTCAAAGCCACAGTGAATAAGTTTCCATCAGTCCACCTTCCCATCTCCTACTCAGTGATCAACCACATTTAGAATACAAGTTGTTCCAGCACATCCTAGACCACCCTAGCGCTTAGCTCTATCACAATCCTTTGTCCGAGGTAGTTGGTATCGGTAAACTCCAGTATACTCCGCAGGAGCTGGTAGGTATAGCTCCGAGCAGCTCAGCTAACGCCGCTTACTTTCTAATAGTTACTAACTCCAGACTAAACTGACTCGCTCCCTACCTTGCAACACCTTTTATACTGGTTAACAGGTGGCGCTAGGAGCGCAAAATACCTCTTCTTAGAAGTAGACTTGCTAGGCCTGATCCTAACTAGATTATACAATATGTTAATATATTAAAAGTACTAAGCTATTAGTACAATGAATGAAAGGAAAGTACTGTACCAATTTTCTGAATTAAAATGTCTTATATATGGTTATAGTGCAGTTAACTGAGGGTTCAAATAAGTAAGCCTTTAAATGATTATCAGTCTATCATTTTGCATCAGAGATAATTTACAGATTTGGTAGATTTATTATGTTTGTCTACTCTTCCTTTCCATCATATTTCATTCCGCCCTCCTTCAACAACAGGCCATATAAGTCACCCAAAACTAGTTTAGCTAATAAATACCTGTTGTAGAACAACCCATCTTTTACTAAGTGATGATAGTGTCTATCTATATTTAGTAAGACTGTCGTGTTCAGTTTGCTGTCAATTCAAGTTCTCTACAATCTTTAATGGTACTGTGATGTGAAAGCAAACCATGGAGGATTTATTCTGCTGTGTTTTCAGTGTTGTTCACTTGATCATCAGTCTGGGTGTTTCCTGCATGAATGAGAGAGTGGGGTTGGCTGCTACATTGTACCTTGGGTCCAGGCGCGTGAGCATGTGCTAGGGATGAGGATGAAAGATAGGGGGCTCTCGGGGTCATGCCTGGCACACAAGTGAGCTGGGCTGTGTTCCAAAAGAAGGTGAATGAATGTTGGGGGAGGGGAAACAGATGCTGGTAGATCTAGGGCCTTTTGTGGATGGCTACTGTACTAATAGAATTCTGGATGAGGATAGTGATGCAGGGCCCTTGCCAATCATGGAATGGTGGTAGCATGTTGGCCGTGCACCAGACATCTCATTCCTCACTCCTATGTGGTGGTTCATGCTAATCTCTAGTCATGCCATAGTTCTCGTCTACTCGTTTAAGCCTAGCCAGGATTCATCTAAGTTCAGTCAACTGAGGTTAATTAGGCTAACTGTACTGTGTAGGCATGCTTCTCATACTTCATATGTTGTGCATTATATCCACCCCATGCACTACTACTCTTCCATTATCCTACACATAGTATACATAATTATTGAAGAACAAGTACTTAACAAGGTAATTATATTTGGACAAATAAATAACATTAGATATTTATTCACATCCTCCTAATACCTAAAGCTAAACTCAAAAATCGTGGTGTATATCTGGTGGCAAGGACGTAGCAATTTGTTTCACATTATACTTATGTAAAATGACTATGAATGACCTACGAGAACAGGAGACAATAAGGCAGACCTTGGAGGAATATATATTTATTATTATTACTCCCACAGAGAATGTATAAAAAAGAAGTTTTATAATGAGATATAATAAAATATAAATAGATAAATAGATAATTAAAAGTTGTAATTAAAAGTTTGATAACATTAGATAAAATAGGATGAAAAAATAAAAGAAATATGATAATGTAGGGTGGGTGGGTGGCAAAGACGTGTTGTAGGTAGGAGAGACGAGGTGAAAGTGCGCGAGATTGAAATTTGGCGCGGAATGTTAATGAGGAACGAAAGTGAGGCTAGGCGCCAAAGTAGGGTTTTAAATAGCCATGTTCCCGCCAGCCATTCCGGCCCATTATACTTATGTAAAATGACTATGAATGACCTACGAGAACAGGAGACAATAAGGCAGACCTTGGAGGAATATATATTTATTATTATTACTCCCACAGAGAATGTATAAAAAAGAAGTTTTATAATGAGATATAATAAAATATAAATATATAAATAGATAATTAAAAGTTGTAATTAAAAGTTTGATAACATTAGATAGAATGTGGGAGGCCAAGGTGCCAAGATAGAGTGTTAGTGCCACGTAAATTATGTATGATAGGGGGAATTATACATAGTTTTAATAAGAGTGCGGTTAACGCGACTCTGTGAGTCCGTATGGACGTAGTCTTTGTATGATTGAGAGGACCAAGCGGCCGAGTTTTGAAGATCCAGTAGTGAATGTCCAGCCTCGAAGGCGTGTGTAGTGGCTGAGCGCCGGAGGCTATGGAGTGTATAGACCGATGGGTCCAGGCCCTGTGCCGCGAGTGCTTGTCGCAGGCTATTAAGAATTGGGGCCGTTAGTTCCGGGGTATTGTCCCTGTTACGGAACGCCGGGATTGTTTTGGAGGCACGCAGGTGGGCGGGAGTGCGCGCCAAGTAGTCAGAGTAGAGGGTGACTGGGCACGTAAGCGGGTCACCTGTAGCGGCCAGTGTTACAACCCTCCTTTTGTTGTGTTGGGCCATGTTTTTGGCATGCTTTATCTAAGAGCGGTTTGGGTTAAGAGCACATCAGCCGGGGTAAGATGGCGAGTGCAGTCAAATTGTGAGGGCGAGTGGAGTATAACTTCGCTCTGTCTCAGGCCCGAAAAGTACAGGATGGCCAATACTAGCCTAACCTGAACAGAATTATTCATTCGGGCAATGTGTAGGAAAGCCCGGTGCAAAACTTGGGGTGGAATAGGCGGGCGTTGAGTGGGGGTATGGGATTTATCCCGACGAATGGCATCCAATGCCAGTGAGGCCCTATGTGATATCCAGTTCACTATAGGGTAGGAGCAGTCCTGTATATATCTCTTGACAAGTGAGAAATAGTTTAGGATGGATCCGGGTGCAGTAAGGTCTTCTGCCAGGAATTCTACAAAGACACAGATTTGTTGTACTGTCAAGTCGCTGGGGTGGAGTTCGAAGGTATTGCAGTACTTTATATAATGTCGCACTGCCGTCTGGTAGTTCTTGTTTGTACCTGGGGCCCTTGCTTCGCGCTGACGCTGAATTGCGCGTGCGACGTACCTCTCCTGGTGGTGACCTAAAACGATCAGAGAGGGGAGATGTCATTAACGAGGTCATAGTCTGGGACGCACATGTTATATGACTTATGTTCTATAAGGGCGACAGCTTCTCTATACTGGTTGTAGCCATTGAAGGCTCTACTGAGGGTATCCGCTGCGTCATTGTCTTTACCTGGAATATGAACGTATATTATATTTATGTGGAAGTCTGCTTGCAGGCGCCACAACTTTCGTGCAGTATCCAGGAGGACCCTATTCCTTCCTCTTCCGGTGGACAGGACCTGGACTGTGGGCATATTGTCGCACCTAACAAGAATAGTAGAGGCAGCATGGGATTTATCAATAAATGCAGAACATGCTAAAAGTACATTGAACCCTTCTATTTCAGTTATATGATAGTCCGCTGTAGTAGTTGGGTCAAGAGCAGCTGCATAGGCTTTGTCACCATCGGTGGCCCCTATGCCCTTCATGCACGCATCGGTGTATATTGTTTTAACTACCGTGGGTGCGGGTATGTATGATACCCCATTCCAGTCCTTAAGATATGCGGCAAGCCACTTGAGGTCGGCTCTCATGTGTTCATCCATAGTGATTATGTGACAGTGTGGGCCCCTGAGAGCCTCAAGGAGTCTGCTAGCGAAGAGTCTTGCCGGGGCAACACATTTTGCGACATGTACCACTCGGCCAACTATGGACTGGAGTTGTCTGCGAGTAATGGTCTTTCGCCTAAGTGTCTTTTTGACTTCTTTAACTGTCTGGTCTATCTTATCTTTTGGGATTGATAGGGACATCTGTCTAGTGTTGATATCTATCCCGAGAAAGGTAACTCTGTGAGAGGGAGGTTGAGTTTTGCCTGGTGCCTCCGGAAGTCCGAGTTGCCTAAACAACATCCTCACCTCATCAAAATGATAGTATGCCATTATAGGGTCGTCAGCAACCACAATAAGATCATCTAGGTACATATAGGCATTAATGCCTCTTTGATGTAATACTCTAGTGATGAAATTTGCGATGCGCTGAAAGTACAACGAGGATAATTTCGAACCAAACGGCAATGCCGTGTCCAAAAAGATAGCCTGTTGCTCCCCTTCGGGCTGCCACATGATATTAAGAAGTGGCCAATCAAGCGGACATGTTCTAAAGTTCTTATATGCCCTGTTAACGTCTATCGTGAATAGGGTGGCACCCGGGCCCACCCTCTTAATATGGTCTACAACCGCTCCGACCGTTGGGAGCGAATGGTCGTAATTCTTTCCCATACTACAGTTCTTCTTGACGTACGCATTCACTGACTCTCCTTGTGGATATGAGAGGTCGGTAATGATACGTCTCTTATTGGGATCTGCCTTTGGGCGAGTCATCATCGGTGAAGTATGAAGCCACTGATCAAATGGGGGGTCATAGTATGGCCCCAGGAGTGCTCCATGTTGAATCTCTGTATCAATAAACGTATCAATATGATCTGGGTGGTTAGCGGCCGAGGCATGATTAATGGGATCAGTAGTCGGGAGGGCGGGGCCATGATAGCCCAGCGGAAAACCGAACTCTATCATATCTATGAGGTCCCTATCCTCCCGTGACCCCGACGAAAGAGCCTTCCAGGCCTCCACGTTAATATCTGTTCTAAGTGGGATACGGGCCGACATGCAGTTTGGTAAGCCAGTGTTCTTCACCACCTGGTATATACACCTGACCTGGGGATCCACACCTTCAGTCATATCGGGCCAATAAGTACGCCTATATTCCTGTAGGTGGTGTGGAGCTACATTTACCTGGGTGGGCTTTTCATCCGCACACCAGTCCGCTATCGCACTAAAGTCTATCTGGTTTTGTAAGTAGTCAGTAACATGATTTACCTCCATAGCCTCCTGCGCCTCCTGCCGTTCGGTCGTTTCCGAGCTGCATTGTTGTGGTTTAGGGTCGATGGTCATGGCGGCGCCCGGGTTGATGACTCCCGGTTGAGGGGGAACGGGTAGGTGCCAGCCGACGGGTGGTACATTCACGTTCACTCCCCGATGACAGCTGTCCTCCGTAGCGTGTTTACTGGTCGCGGAGTGGGCGGGTAGAACCCGGCTGAGGGTAGATTTCACGCCGTGACTCCTGTCATCGTGGGATGGGCCGCCTGGTTGGTATATGAGAGCTGGCCTGATGTCGTGGGTGCGGTTAATCTCCATGGGTACGGGTAAAGACCTGCTGACGGGAGGTACTTTCACGGCCATGGGACCCGCGATGCGGTCACTTGGGATCGGCGTTGGCGTCCCGACGTCTGGGGGAGGGGCGGGTTTGTGCCCGCTGACGGGCGGTACGCCTCGTTGGTCCGGTGCCCAGGTGTGTTGGGTCGGTCTGGTGTGTGTATTATCGTACTCATGTGTGTTGTTGTAGCGGCGCTCTCTTATAGGTTGGTCCGTCTTCCATAATTGGGCGGTCCAATCGGCTGGTTGAAGGGGCGGTGTAGATCCACTCCCTGTGCCCGGCTGGTGGTAGAGAGCGCCTATGCCTCGTTTTTTGCCTTCTGCAGTTGATTTTGGATAACGGCAGACGTGAATACGCGGCGTTGTGGTTGGTACTGTTGCTGTGTAGGTGGCTGCTGGGGGTAATCCGATTGGAACTGACGCTGGGGCTGCATATGAGGTTTCGGTTGACGTTCTTGCCTCTGTCCCAGTTTGTTCTCACAATCTACGACATTGTGAGTGTATCGATGTCCGAGCGCTGCCATACACCAGGCGCAGTTATGGAGGTATGTAATCCCTGCCTCCGTATGGTCTGCGCGGAAGCGACAGCGTTTGGCGTTAAAGTCCGTACACACGAGCTTCTTTTTACGGGTCGGGCTATTCGCCTGTTGCTGACTGTGTTGGATTTGGGGGGCCGGTGATGCTAATGAGATCCTCATACGGTCGTATTGTATGTCCGGTGTAGAGGCCCAGTTGATCTCACCCCTCTCTATCCTCGAGAATATGTGGTCCGACCACTGACGAACCGCCTCCCAGGGGCGGGTCTGTGCGTCACATGCCACTTGGTTAAGATGTTCGACTAAATGTGGCCACTCCTCAGGGGAGCAGGTCCTCATGTCCTTCATCATACTAGTAAAACCATACACGTATTCGTTGAATGTCACCTTGTCTCTGTAGGCGGCCTTATCTCTTTGTGAGTTAAGGCCAGGCTTTTCGACGTACATGTATGGGCGTGGGATTGGGTTCGTAACATAAAAGTCCCTAACTATTTCCTTACCCTTTTCAGCAGTAAACGGAGGCTCCGCACGTCTGAGTTCTCTCTCAAAGTCAAGGTACCTGTGAGCGGGTTGTCTTGGGGTGTCATGGCGGCGGGAGTGGTGGAGCTGCGGTTCAGTGTGCCGGCGCGGGGTGCTGGTCCGTGACAGCGCCGGAAGAATATCCAACAGCTTATCCAATTTTCCGTGGGCCGAGGACATACCCGTCTCCAGTTTATTCACGCGATGTGAGAGGTCTGCAGTCCGTGTGGATTGTGAAAGGGTACTTCCACCGATGTTCGACCGTGTTCTGTATTCGCTTTTTCCTGTCTCGTCATGGCGGGAGGTAGACGACTTCGGCGTCTTCTGACCCTGAGTAATCCGGGAATATGCGACAGAGCTCTTATTTTTTGAGCGTTGGTCTGTGTTCACGGTTGAAGTATGTATACTTTCCCTTGTCTTATTTGACGCCATTTGTAATGCGTTCGGTAGCCGTGGGGCCGCCGAGCAAAGACGCAAAGACGTGTTGTAGGTAGGAGAGACGAGGTGAAAGTGCGCGAGATTGAAATTTGGCGCGGTATGTTAATGAGGAATGAAAGTGAGGCTAGGCGCCAAAGTAGGGTTTTAAATAGCCATGTTCCCGCCAGCCATTCCGGCCAATGGTTACAGTGCCAATATTTATAATGGCATGTCAACAACTGCTGTAACCATGGTTCCCAGAACCAGTGATGTCACTGCCTCTGCCAGAAAATACATTTTGTAGGTTCCACTACACAAATTCCATTTTCACGGTTGTCGTAGCTGAAGCTAATATTAGGATATAACATATATAATCTTACCGCTATGCATGGAAAAAGACCAAAAGACATAATCGCACCCAACTACAATGAATCATTGTCTAAATAATTTACTGTCCGTATACTACTATAGATATCAGATAGTATTCTAAAGACAAATTCTGAAATCTCATTAAAATACATTGGTCCCAAGTGTAAGCTAAAGGCTAGGCAACCATCCTTGATGTATACTTGATCACCATCCACCTCCCACCTCAAGCCTAGATATTGTGCTGAATTATAGAAATCATTTCAATGTCATGACATGAGTTTGTCAGTTAATTATAGAGGTTTAAAGACAAGTTAATGTTCGCTGGTAAAGTTATGGTTAAAGTTATATGTTTGGCGTGATCATGAAGTACACAAGATTGTGTAGTATGACCTTGTACAGTACGAGCTGCATGAAAATGTAAGCACGAGTTATAAAACACGAAGTCGTAATACACGATATATTGGTGACCGGAAGTGACCCCGGCAAAAAGTCAAAGTGACCACGTGATGTTATGTAACCAATCAGGAGCCAGGTTATGGCTATATAAGAAAGTGATTGCATGAAATAAACAGTCCCGTCTTGGTACTCATTTATTCCCGGGAATGGACCACGAAAAGATTTAGAAGAGTAGGACAGCTAGAGATAAAGGTCCACGAGATAGGATTAGATCGAAGTTTAGCCAAAAAATGAAAGTTGGACTTAGACGAAATAAGGGAGTAGAACACGGGGGACGAACTTGGTCGTACGAAAATGGGGACGAACCAACCAGAATCACAAGCTCAGGCTACCATTGGCTTTAGGGACAAATACATGGGACATCAGCCTACACGCTACCACCTTTTTCATTTTGGGCAAAGTCCCCGTTTTGAGCCTAGAATCGTCGGTCAGAAGCAGCAGTTTGACATTCCGCACGAGACCCTGTCCCTGGGCCTGGCCTAAACCGTGACATCTGCCTCATGCTGACCCATCCTGGATTGAAGCCTTGATGCCCCACCTGTGAGCATCACAAACTGTATTCCACCCACCGCTAACCCCCATGCGCGGGGCACGTTTCTGAGAACCATATGACCACTCGCCTGCCCTGTGGCTTCACAGTGGGCTCAGACAAGTGCTTCCATGATTTATCCCACTTGGCTTTCACGAGATCGAGCATGACCCAGAACTGTCAAGAGTGCATATATCTTAGCAGGGAAACCGTGGAAGAGTCCCTCGCTCTTCCCGGCTCCTAACTTTCCCTAAGAACATCACAATATTTTCTGTGATCAAGATAAATAGGCACAGCCAATAAGGCAGATTTAATGCCACCATAAAACCAGTCATTTATATTAAAATTCTTCTATCATATCTTCGCAAAAATTATTAAGTGATTCACCCTGAAGCATGCTGCAGTCAGTGATTGGTGTAATATCACAGTCAGGCTTTGGGACAGCTCCTAGATTATGGATGCATCTAGGCTTATTTTTTACAATTTTAACATGCCTTCAGCTATCTCTTTCCTTATGATACAGTCCATTTTTGTTTTATTACTATCAAAGACAGAATTATAATTTTTGTGATCGTAGTCTAGATACGCAGTAGTTATCTTAGCTAGTTGTTTGTCAGTAACTAGACCTGTACTAAGGTAGCCTCCCGACTAATTCACAGCTGCGGCGTGATTGGAGAGGAGATGATGATGTCATGGAACGAGGTGAATAAGTAGCTAGTCACCTGTACTCTTTAGAGTAATTCAAGTGGCCTTTGAAGGCACCTCCAATAAAGTGTGGGCTTAATGAGTACTGGGATTACACTTGGGCACGTAAGCATGGAGATAGGATACTTGAGTTAGGAGTACTGGTTTGTGAGGAGTAGAGCGGACAAAATCCCTGAGACTGGCATTGGTCAAAGGAAGCTCAACCACATCAATATGGGGCCTCTTCGACTATTGGAGCTTGTACCCCGATGCCTCCTTTTGGTACAAAATTTTGATCGCTCTATCTAGCTTTAAGTCTGAACCGACGTCATACAGCTTCGACTTCACTGAATCGTCCGTGCATGCGAACATCAGTTTGTCCCTTACTGCTTGATCAAGGCACGGTTGTGGAAATTTACATTTGGCCGCTAACTTTTTGATTGAAAGCACCCACGACTCCATCTTCTGCAATGGCTCCCTCTTGAGGTGATACCAGAATTTCTCCCGTAACATGAGTTGTAGATCCCTTTTTCCGATCTATGCTGTTGCTGTTTGGTTTTACACCAGGATCTAGCACTATGAACTTGTTCCCAGCCTTCAGAATCACTTGATTAATATCTGAGTCCCTGACCACGGCAATTCTCGAGTGCAGTGGTGATCTTCTACATGGTCTTCTCTACCCTCGTCATTCTTGCTTTGAGCCAACTGCTTTTTTTGAGTCACCGAGGGTGGCTCATGGACAATTCCCACAAAGGAACCACCATGCTGTTCTGTAAACTCATCGCCAGGTATTGTCCCATCATTTCTGCCATTGTCTCTCTGACCATCCAGACCAGGGCATTTCAAAAAAAAAATTCAGCATATGAATACATTTTTCAAAGAACCTTTGTCTGAATTATAACTGCTTTGCCAGTTGACAAACTTCAAGGCCCTCTACATCTTAAAACCCGTGATGTGTAGCGGGCGGCAACAAGGCACCAACTGGTTCCAAATGGATATGAGCTGAATATTTATAGTCACATGTCACAACTGCCCATAACCATGGTTCCCAGAACTAGTGACGTCACAGCCTCTACCAGAAAAAACATAAGTTTGTAGGTTCACAAATCCCATATACTCAACTAAGTAGGATTTCTTACTTAATAATGATTCAATAATGCTAATGGTACTTTTCGCCTAGCATCAACATTCTTCTTAAGCGGAATATGTCTCAAATTTTAACTTAGGTCCATTTTAATTTGTTTATGTTTGACATTGTAGAAAACAAATGGAAAAGGCGTACATCAAAATATTGTAGCCTACTTCCCTCGAGAAGAATGTTTTTGAGTTGGTTGTAAAGTGGGTCTCTACTGTTCTTGAGAAGTTTGGTTATTATTGAGGCATCATTAAGTGAGGATACCAAAAGAGTTATAAGTCATTAGCGATTATGATTATAGAGATTTATGAAATTGTAATTTGGTGTATAGTATGCCTTTAGACAAGGAAATAGCAGAATTATGAATAAACACGTACAACTGTTTCAAATAAGATTATGGACACCGTCCCCCCCAATATAACCGCAAACGGAAGTTCAGAGGTTCCTCTCTTTACTTGATTATGGATAAATTGCTTTTTTAAGAAAAAAAGGAAAGAAAACTCACATTTTCCAAATGTCTTTTATCAAACACATAATATCAGGAAACAATTTACAATGCGCAATAACACATGCCTCTGTGCATATTCCTCGTTGTAATTCTTCTTAAAATTAGGGTTAATCCTTGGTACATTAAGAAATCCATAGAACAATATGTAGATGGTATCATGCTACATGTATGTACGCGAAATTTCTGTCTTGTTTATGTGTAGATATGACGTTAAACTTAACAGTTGAGAGAACCCATCCAGGCTATATCCTGGTTACATTTTGTAAGGAAATGCAATACACATCACAAGGGTCAACGCAATATTGATAGTATAAATACATTATTGTACACTTTACCCACTATAGGCTTTGTACAGACGTCAAGTGACCAAAATGATTATTACCAGGTGTATTTGAGACCTTTAAAAGAACATTTGTTCTGTACGTTAATTTTGAATAAGAAAACAGATTAATAATTATAACAATATTATCAAGACTCAATCAAAATGATTGCGTGTTATAATAAATTCTCAACTAATCATCATTGGTAATGACCAAAGTAAAATCTTATCAGTTGCCAACGTTTGCTCAAAGCCTATACCACTCTATTCATGCGCATGTCCGTGTAAACCAGACTTCCTGTTAACATTTGTAAAGAATGCTTTTCAAAACAGGCCTACTGTAGGCATATACTAAATCACTCATACTTACCATTTTCCCTCTGCATAGGGGACATTTCAGAATGCATTTCCTGGTTGCCCTTGTACGACATAGATAGCAGTTGCGACAATATTAATTTTGATTCAATATTCATGAGGTTCAAAATACTGGAAAGCCTTCTTCAAATCAGTATTTCAATTCCGTTAACTGATGTAAATAAAGTAGGGCCTCAAATAGAAAATGAAAGAAAATGAAACCGGAAGAGCATTTAAAAAAAATCATGACCAACACAGACCTACACAAAAGATCCGACCAGAGCTTGGAAAGCTACCAAAACCTAAAGCTACTAGATATCGGAAATTCCAAGACATTCAGTACCTTCTGTGCGCACCTGATGATAATCATGATTCCCGAATAAGCAAATGTATTCTGTTGAGCCGGTGGCTGCTTAGAACTGTTCTACTTATCATTTCGGCAACCCAGGAAATGCCTATTCCATGTTTACATTATTACAGCAGTTCAACCCATAGTTCATTTCTATCTTGTTGATTCAATAAAAGTATTGTACCTGTGCGTAGGCCTTCATTCTTTACGTATACCTTGCATGTGTTCTACACACAGAAGCCTTCATCCGAATTATTCGAGAAATACAAAGAACATAGAAATAAAATAATGTTTTACACAACATCTAGCATGCAGCTTATACATAATAGACATAAAAGTATAGACCGTGAGCTAAGAGTGTTACGGATTTTAACTCAAATATCAAACCAACCAAGAGGATCTAGAACCAGGATTTTGTCAGTTGTAACTTAACTCTATCAAGGACTGTCGGTGCCTCTAGAACAGCTGAAAGTAGTGCAAACTGTAGAATTAATTAAACCGCAAAAAACACTGAGATAATATTATGCGTAATAAAACAAGTCTTTTTCTGCAACCTACAGAGGGCACTTGATATATAATGATATCAATATATGTTCACTTCTATTAGCCTTAACTAGCTATTAGATTTTGATCTGATCAAAAGGGCGGCATCTATTCGCCAAGGAAGGTCGTTTTAATGTCGGTTTTCCACAATTTTGATTCCTTTATAAGTGCTTAATGAGCACTCTAGCTTGATACCGGTTGTTTTATTTCCATTCAGTGGATAAGGATCCATTGTTGGTCTTTGCTTAGGCCTTGGATTAAAATACTGAGATATCAACAACAACAACACCAAATGGGAATTTGATATTACGATAAGGCGTGTTTTTGATGTTCTGATGGGATGAAGAATCTATGGACGGCAGCCCAAGTTTATCTCCCAACAATGCTTCATTTCACACACACAATTATATATGAAGCAGGGCTCCGTTCCTGACTTAGGCCGTTTCATGCTAAGCAATCTTATCGGGTTGCACCTTACTCATAATACGGACATTCCTAAGTCAGAAATATAAGTTTGCTTTATAGATCTTGTGCAGATAGGGTCACATGACCTGATTTTGGTGATCACCACGTGGTTCTCATAACCACATGGCTATGCAATGAATAGTTGAAACGTTATCAAAAGAGTTGAAAAGGAATTCTCTGAGGTACTGTTCAGTGAATTAGGCAAAAATGTGTCATACAAATCTTTTAGAATGCTAAATAATAACAATATTAAACTGATCACCAACATGGTGCCAAGCTCATTTTGGAAGATGTGCTGTCATCTGCACGACGTCTATACGATAGGATTGGTGCAATAAAACCTGCAAGCCTAATTTCTCATGAGTAGTGACCTCCTCCCCCAGCACACATGAAAATGCATGAACATTACCCGTATTTTTTTCAGGAGGTCATTAGATCATTCTATATATAAATTATAATACGAAAAATTAGCCTACTCATTTTGCTTTCGCATGGTATGTATTTAATCTATTTCACAATCACTTGGGCACCAAAAAGTGATATGAAAAAGTTGAAATGAGGGAATTAGAGCATGACAGAGGTAAGCACCCTTCTGGTGCACTTTGTCAGTGTGCAGACAGTTAATTGTGATTGACAGATGAAGGGGCAGTCACTGTTGAGAGCCTATGATTACTGGCACTGGTCTGGCGCCACCCATCACACCATGTAGAGTAAGTAAGATGTAACCCGAAAAGATTGTCTCCACAGCAGTATTTGATATTGAAGTAGTATCTTTCCACTGCTGACGCACGATTAATATTGATTTTCCGCGTGTTAAACACACACTTATTTGAAAGTTATTTGGTGATCTTTAACACCGTGTCCACAACTTCCCCCCCTTTTTATTCCACTGTTTTAAACGTGTTTTTTTTACATAATCATACTGTAAAGTTATAGGACCTCAAAAGGCCTTTACACTTTTCCTGTAGGTAGACAGTTCCCAACTAAGATAGCCTAAATCCAATTGCACTCGAGTAACCCTTAATATGCCAATTGTAGGGTTATTAGATACAATCTAAGAGAGACAACTTATCTAAGAGAGATACCCAATACTAAGACTTGAAAACAGTATACTTGTAAGAAGTGGATTAAACCTTGCTTTCTAATCCAAGTCATGCTAGTATAAGTATATTATAACAGAATATATACGATCTGATATTCAACTAAGTCCCCCCATCCTCATTTTCCTTTTTCAGAATGGCATCACTTAAGTGTTGAAAGTCAGCAAAACTAAGGAGTTACGTAGCAGTTGGATATTATCTATTTCTGGCTGCCTGCACTATGTATGGTACACAAAATTGGGCCTCTCCATGATAAAATCGGCCATTTCTAGATGCACGTTTATAATGAGGATATGTATTGCTACAAATACCTTTTTTGTCCCGTACTTCCGTTTTGCTGATTACATTCTTTTCACTCATCTTTATACCGGAAATCCATGCATAATTCAGTTTAGTTTCAACTACCACACAGAGCTTGAACAAATTTTCAGGTTAAACAAATAGACACTTTCTTCATCAGCTTCAGCATAGTTGAAATACTCAGAAGGACGCTTTTTTAAAGAAGATGGGCTATCGATAGTAAATGAAAATGGTGAGACAATGTAGGCCAATATACTTTCAGTGGGACATGTTATATCATTGCATAATTGTATGTGCTCTACAGTACATAATTGAAAGTTTGTTAAGCAATCACAATTTTGAGTATGTGAGCAATCGACAGTACGACATTACATGTGATATTGATATGAGATGTATCCTAAAACAAGCTACGATTCTCCAAACATAACATTGCTGGTGGATTACATTTTGAAACACATATAACAGAAGTCAAGTCTACTGCAGAGTGAGAAGGGTGTATTATTGTGATCTATGTGAGATGTGGGGAGATAATAGCATTAACTGCCTAGGATGCTGGCGTTATACACTAAACCGTTGACTACCTTCTGGTGAGTCATATGTAGGCTATAGTGAAGGGCTACCTCTCAGATCACCATGACCTGTGTGTACTCAACATCATGGATTAACTCCAAAATAATGATATCTTTTACACATATACATGTAATCATATTTATATATAATGATGAACTTTCAATTTATAACCTTCAGATCTGCTTACATATATAGTAATGTAGTATATATATTACCTGCTAGGAGGATGATATTCGAAGATTAACCGCCTGCGACATATTTAACGTTCAACGTAGAACGCAGGATATTTTAAATTGTATAATGAATAACGATATGATGATCATACTTATGGTGATGTAGTCTTGCGTGTTTACATTTGATTGATCACATGTCATACAGGCAATAGTACACTGCATGTGGATGTCACTATTTCTGGAAAGTTCGAATACAATACCGTGATGATGTCCACCGGGTCAAACGTTGAAACTTGAAGACCAACCAGGGTCAGCAAACTTACGTCCATTTAATCAGTTCAAAAGTATTTTGGAAATTAGTCTTGAAAAAACATAGATTATTCCAATCATCGGTAATTATCGTTGTCCTTTCCGTCTTTTGCGTCGTCAGTAGATGGTCGTGACAGCTGATTACATCAAACAGTTCATCTAGGTCTGTTCAACTCACTCCGGCCAATATTTACTGGACTCACAAACATTCATTTACTAATTGATAGTTAGACACTGCATTTATGATTATCCTCAACTATGTTATTTTGTCTGTGACGCGCACGCGTTTATTAGTTTTGTTTTACTTAATAAAACACCTTACCCCATATTACGTTTCTCTTTCATTTTAACTGTGGGGAAACAGCGAGTAGCGAGACCTTGAGTCCGGTGCTAGGGGCAGTCTGGACATGACGGCAAACCTCCGGGCTTTGCCCAGCCTGCTGAGGTAGCATTTGTTGGGGCTGTTGGAGTAGTAGTCGTCGTCCTCCTGGGTGTGACTGGGTAGAGCAGAAGGATGGGCCTGGAGGAACAGCGACATGGGAGGCCAGGGGCAGAGCGGTGGGCAGGGTAGGCCGGCTGATGGGAGGGGCTCCAGCATCGGGTGGCTGAAGGCGGGGCCGTGCTGGGGGTGGTCCAGGTGGGTCAGGGCAGGCGGCAGTGGAGGGGTGACGGCCCCCGGGTACAGGCTGGAGGACGCGGGGAGCGGCGTGCACATGATGGCCAGCCGCTCGGTCGGCGCCCGGCCCACCATGGGCGGAAGCACCACGTTCACGTTGTTTTTCTCCAGCTGGAGGAAGTTGTAGGGCATCAGGTTCTCCGACAGGGCCGAGCCGGGCAGGGCCAGCGACTGGAAGCCGTAGGACAGCAGCTTGGGGTGGAGACAGGTGTTCAGTGCTGACGACGGGGCCAGGGGCTGCCTCTCCAGCACAGGGGGGCCTAGCAGCGGACTAAACGGCGCATCTGGTGACATCAAGTCTGAGCGCAAAGAAAAGTAGAAACAGCGCGACAGTTCCATTTCTTTAATCAAATGTGCATTTTGGGGTTCAAATACAAGCAAGTATGCGCATGAGCAAAGAATTGTGAAACATTTATTTGGGAGCGCATCCAGCCCACTCAGTGAAGTATGCCTATATGCGCGACGTCGCCTTAATAGGCTTCTCTATTCACGCGCGATGTCGCTCATATTGATTCTACTGTACACGCGCAATGTTAGTAGTATATGGAAATGGGAATCTATAGATGGTGGCACCATTTGTATATTGTCCACTGTGTACAATATAATTTGTAATCATGTTAGGACAGCAAAATGTGAATTTCAGCTTGTCGTGTACATAGTTAATCTTATTCAGACGACGTCATGTACACACACTACCTAGTATACACGACGTCGCATACACAATAATTCATGATTACGAGCTGACGAGTAGTACATAAAAATGGGAATTTTATGCTTGTTGCATACGTTGTTTCTCTTATACAGACAACGTCGTGTATACACAATATATAGTATAAAATACGTCACATATACACCATTGGATGTATAGCCGGTTCGGGGGGGGGGGGGGGGGGGCTCGGAAAGGGGTGGACGCGGGTGGTCGCGGAGACTGGTCGGGGGGCTCGCAGCGCAGTAGGCCTACTGGGTGTCTGGAACCCCATTTGATTTTCCCCAAAATATAATTAAGATATAAGAAAACCCAAGGAAGGGCCCACTTTGATTTACCTGTAAGCCCTTCAACGTTACATGGAACCTCAAATCTGACTGGAGTCAAGCAAATCTGAAGAGATTCCATGTAAAACCAAGCGATTTAAAAAAAAACAACATATATGGAACAAATATGACTATGTGTCATTAATCTTTACATACCTCTTTTCTCGATTGGAAAATCCCATCCATCCATTGGTCTAAAAGATAGTGATTGGGGAATCAGTTACACGTTTACACGCAAATAACGAAAACATGTTTTAAAGCCATATCATTCTCAGAAAACCCTAGTCTTGATTACCATCCAACAGTGGGGACATCACAAGCGGGTTTAGCTTACATGTGGTTTACCCTGGACCAACAAAGAAATGCTTTTGATTAATTCCGGTTATGATTGCTCAAACAACTTGTAAAATTGTGCTACCCCGATAAATTTTAATGTACTTAGGAAAGAGGAAAGCTGGAAAAGACACATTAATGAAAGATGGCCATGTAGGTGGTTGGAAGGCGCTAGAGGCAATTTGACCCTTTCACTGCCAGATATATCACATTATAACTGATATTTACTGAAATATTGCCCAAAATATAAAAATTAGTGCATAAATTCCCTAAAACTCAAATTTATTTTAGATTCTTCACAAGAAAAGCTTTTTTCCATAATTTTGATAAAAACGTTCCAAATGTTGGCACTGTGGCAATAAGGCAAATTTCTGACAAGGAGTAATTGTTTGTACAATTGTACTTTGCAGGTTACCATGGTAAACAATAATTCATGAAATAACTATCACTCTCTTTATAAAAATAACATGAAAACAATATCTTTTTTGTGCAAAAGACAGTTTGTGATTATCATAAACGAAAGAAAAGTTAGAGCAAATTGCAAATCACTTCATTTACATAAATTTACCCATTTTTCATAATTTTTTAATTTGTATGGCAAATTCAAATGTAAATACATTGTTTATGGTTTCTCGAATCACAATTCTAATATTTTTGGGTGACTTGTTAGTCCACTGTTCAAATACCTGTATCTATGGTTCTAATTGGAATATCTAAAAAATTCTTTCAAATTCTGAAAGCCCAATTTGCACTCTTTCAATGGTGTTCCTATGGGATTTTACTATAGGGCCCCATATGAGGCCTGTGGCAGTGTAAGGGTTAATTGCCCCAAACTGGCCAACTGACAATAAATAACAACCTAAAATATAAGGCAATGCCATCTTGTGAAATAATCATCAGGTAAAACATTTATTCATGTACCTGAAAGCCTTGGCAAAGGGATTGTTCTGGATCTTCATTTCGACGATGTTTTTGTTTTGGTAGGCAGTGACAGCTATGAAGGTGGTGAGAGGTAGGGGGAAGACGAGCTGCTCGCTGGGGGCATCGTCCCCGGACCGCTCAATGAGCACCTCAGCCAAGTACTTGCACATTGACTGAAGCACCAGCTGCTTCACAGAACAGAGTCGTACAAGATTAGATATGGATAAGTGCAATAACAGGCATATGTGTGGCACAATTCTATAGAATTCAGTTGCATATAATTTGTATGGATATAATTCATTACCTTAGGTATTGGTATATTGAAATGTTTCGAATGTTTTGTTAAGCATGTGCATAAATTCAAAGGCATCTGGAACATACACATAAATAGATGAAAACAAATTCTAGTATGGTGGATTTGAATGGTTTTGCTCAATTGTTCATTTCTGTTTTGCTCAAAACCTTTTTTTTATATTGATATACTTACAGTTATTATTCCTTACCTTTCAGATGGCCAGAGTTCTAGGACTTACATGAATAAGAACATCTGAGCTATGGGTACAATATGGCTCAGAATAGAGAAATATCCCAAAATCTTCTCGTCTCTCTTATTCTTTAATATATTATGAGTGATCCCTTGATTAAAAGGATTGTCATTTGCCAGTATTAAGCCACATTGTGTTCATAGAGAAACTACATTGACCTGAAAGAAAGACCTTTGAGAAACAGACCATCAATTTTTATGCCCCAACAAGAGACATGTGATTTCTGCAGAACCCAGACTGATCTACTGTCAGCAATTGGAAATAGCGTACCTGAAACAAAACAATGCATCAGATTGGTCAATCTCTTACTCAATGGTGGCTGGGAGACAAAAGGGACACTTGCCTTTTGTTCACAGTCATCCTTATTATTGGTCACCTTGACTTTAGAGAAGGACACCCTCTTCCTGGCCCAATGCTCAGCGCTGTTGGGTGAGTCGGGGTGGGGGTAGAGTCTGTGGCTCTTCTCCAGGTCTGCTTTGGCTACAGGCAGCCAGTGGTCATTAATGAACTTGTAGCGCAGGCCGTCTGCAGGCACGATGCGCATGTGCACACTGTAGGTCGTATGAGGGGCAAGGCCTCGGATGTCGAGAGCCACATTAGGGAACATACGTCTGCGGTATCAAAAGCAAGGATTTGTTTCATTTTCTAGTTCAAGGTGTACAGTGATAATTTTTTAAATTTTTGTTCCGTCTCTGTCATGTCAAGATTTGCTTCTGTTTTATGTCAGTTAGGTCATGTCACTCATTAGTAATGAAATAATACCATGTTCAAAAAATACCAGAAAAAACAATAGGCCCACAGTTTAAATAGATATACATGTATCTTTAACTGGAGAGCACATCATCTCAACAAAAACAGCTACAGGACAAGCGGGAATGACTCGAGCCATAATTCGGTTTTATCAACATCTGGGGCGTTCGTTTGCATTCGCAGAACTTTTGTGGGGTTTCAATTCACACTTCACATAACGTCTGAGACCCCTTCCACTACTGGTGCCCAGTGGCCCCGGAATTTGTATTCCCTTCTGCTTTGTATGTACGATAGAGCTCCCAGCTCCGAGCAAACCCGGAAGGGTAGAATTGTCTTGATTCTTCATAGTTACTACTGACGCTTCGTCAATACCCTAATAATGTGGTTATATAACGAAATCTGGATTCAAGAAAGACAAGGCAACCATAAGTGGTTGTTGCAATTCATTAGTTTATAATAATAAACGAGGCATAATTTGTTGACTTATATATAGCGAAATATGTCGGGATTTGTTAACTTTGATATGCTCAATAACATAATGATTATTCCCTAAGTGTCTCCTGTTTGCCTAGTAAAGAAAGTGGAGTTGAAGTTAGCCTTTGACCTCCTGCCTGATAGCTGAATACTGCACAAGTTAACTTCTACAAAAGTGAAAAAAAAAAGTAAAAATCTGAATAGCCTTAAGTTGAAACTGATAAGATATCTGTATGAATGCATCCCTCTAAAACCTTTTTAATTGTAATGATATAAAAATGAAGGTTGTTTTCTTTATACTGTTCCATAGTAGAGAAAAATATCAGCTATATTTTTCTCACTTATTATATCCTTCTTGTTTCCAATCAAAAATTACTCAGCAAAAATACTAATATGTAAATAGTAGCACAGAATTTTGGTAGATCTATGTGAACATTGGTATTGCTTAATTTCAACTAAGAATATACTAATGCGTAATTTATCATAATCTTTAGAATGCCGTATGTTGACACTAACAACTGACACCTGTATACCTATGTCCATGTTGTATGTTGTATAACTCCTATTTTGTTAACAAAATCCTACCTGCATGGAAGATCATTGTAAATGAATGCGGTTGATAGATAAACAAAAAATGTCATCTAAAAGCCCAATGCTAGGCTTAAAATTCGATTACCATTATAACTTTTGACCTAGAAAAGATATTTTTACATGATCTAAGTTGCCTTATCAAACACAGATGTGTGTTATCCTGAGGGTCAGGGGGATTAGACTTTCTAAAGTTAAATCCTGATTTCTACATGAAGGACTCAATCACTGGCATAGAAACATAGCATACTTCTATATTATCATTAAATCTATCGTATAAAGTGTAAAATAACCAAAACTAAAATTTTATCAACTCGTCTCTTCAAACTTGATGTATCATTTGTCTATCTACCCAATTCAGAGAAATATGCCTAAAATACTGTTGGTTTCAAAATGGCATGATTTTTTTCCCATGGAAAATAGGGTTTTCTATATGCCCTATACCCTTTGTTTTAGCAGGCCAACTCAGTTTATTAATTTATTTATAGCACATAATGTGCTACAGACGAGAGAGGTTGTGTTTTAATCACCTTTAAATGTGGTTGTTATGGTAACAAATTCAATAAGGAAGCACGGTCATCGTTGTCAATCATGAAATCAGGTAACCAAGGCGACTAATTTCAATTTGCCATACCATAGAACTCTATGAGTGCCTCAATTCGAGATTCTAATTGTGTTTCTATCTTAAGGAAGATGTGACTAAATTGATGTCCACCTCAAATAGCTTAATTTTCAGTTGGTTTCTTTGGAAGCCAGCAATGTAGTGTAACCATAGAGTGGTTAACACAATTGTATCACGTACAGACTGCTTGTGTTGTATCATGTAAACTAACCAATTTGACATATTGTTATATTTGACATATTTACTTTTAAAATCAAATCTTTTTAGAACAAAATTTACATTCTAATATCGTTTTCTGTAGCATACCTCTCTGTAATAACTCGATCAACATTTTATCACATCACCAATTTGCAAGTAGCATTAGATGTAGAGACAAATTCGAATTTGGGTTAGATATTTTTCCAAGAAAAATTTCATTGTTGAATATTCTTGTGGTAATTCACTAAAGCTGCATAGATATATCATTAGTCAATTTCGATATTTGCAATTCACGTCCTTCATAAAAATACAAATTATATTACCATTTTGCCCTAGACCAATGTGTCTGTGAGTTTTGGCTAATTTGCCCTGCTCAGATATATAGTTGTCTATGGAAGATCAGAGTCCACTTCCACATCTCTGAATTTTCTGGACCTGCCAAAACAGGATCCTCTGATGGTGTAACCAAAGTGTAATCTAGACAAATGTTACCATTGTCATTTGATTTCAAATAAATGTATGTGTGTAATGTCCCCAACTATCATTTCATACACACACACATAAGTCACCAATTACTCTCTACATATTCACATAGCATAGGCAATGATAGAGGTAGGGTTAGGAACTTTATCATCTTCACGAACAATACTGGACTTCTGACCTAGTCAATATGGGCAGGGCTTAGGGGGCTGGAGCTGGTTCCCAGCCTGTTCAGGGATAGGAAGGTGGGGCAGATTTGGTAGGCTTAGTGTAGCTGGAGTGGGGTGTTTAGGCAAAAAGAGCTGTTTAAAACACTCAATTCATATCCAAACTTTGACAGCATATTACACTATACCCTATCATTCCATAACTAGAATCACAATTTCGAAAACTTAAAAGGTCCTTAAGCAAAATTGCAAATTATTAGAAGAAACTGCCCTCCAGAACAGCTGGTTTTTTTTATCTAACCACCCCCTGCGCCTCTGCTTTATTAAAAGGGGGTAACTTAATGCATGCCTTACTAATTAATGTCCAACCACAGGCCATCTATGGGGTGAGGAGCACCATTTGACTTAGATTAGCACCAGTGGGGGACATATAACATAACACTTTATGACCAAAAGCAAATAAACCCCTGTCCCCTCCTGGTCCTGGTCTGTGATTGTAATTCTATCTGTGCTTAGAATGGCATAGAGGAAATACGTAGAAGCAATCCGGGTAGCATGGAATATGATATGCTATATAAGTTAGTTATATAGATATACATCAGAGGGGCCCACTGTGGTCCATACTGCCAGGTCCTACCACCTTGTCATTACCTTTCTAAGCTGACCTGGTATTACCTCAGAGACCTGAATGCAGTGAAGATTTCTTTTTTCTTTACTGTTCAGTTATAAAAGGGGCCTAATTGCCCAAGTTTCCTCAGGCAATTATGTGTTTTCGTTATTTGTCAACATTACTTCCAATAGCTACCATCCCTTTATTATGTATAATAGTATCTGGAAGATACATTTTGCACTGAGCATGATACTGACAACTGTTGGTAAAATATTTCAGCATAATATGTCAGCATTCTGGTAAAATGTCATGACAAGATGAACAATCAGATTATTCACATAAAGGGAGCAATCAAGACAAGGTACATTCTAATGAATCTGCAAACTGAGACTGCATTTTACTCATTATCTATTCCTCATAACTGTAGGTTGCCAATATATCATGTTATGTGTACATACTTTATGAATATTTGTTACTTGTCATCGACAGGAAAGAAAGACTAACCATCCTTTGGAATGCGTAATAATGCTTAAGAAAAATCAACAAATAGTATGTACAATAAACCTTAATTTTCATAATGAAGTGAAACTGGGACACTTGGGGAATTTTAGAATGTTATTGCTCATATTAAAATTATTTGGTTCAAGGTTTTCCCTACAATTGCGATTAAATTGCCTGGGCTATCTTTTCAGCTTAATAATTTCTTTGATTTCAGATCAATTGGAGAGTAATATTATGCAAAAAATAAAAATGTGACTTTCAATTTGATGTATGATAATTTAATTCAATAGGTATGACAGCATGAGGCTTGATGCAACAAGGTCGATGGCCAGAGACTTTGCTTGGTTTGGGTGGCCGAAAGTCGTTTTCCAGTTACCAATAGTTTGGATCATAATTAAACTTTCTGTAATCACATTGTCTTCAGGGTTGACCTCCTCTTACAACAAACTTCAAGTTAGTCTAGTAGAACTTCATGCATCTCTATAACATTATCTACCATGAAATAAAGTTACTGATAGCAAAGAAGATATATTATTGCGTGTTGATTTCAGGGATAGCAATTCTCCCCACCCTGGTTACCTTATTATTGTAGTTCACCTGCAGACTAGCCTTAATCAAGGTGCATGCTGGGAAATTTGTAGACAAGTTACAGTGCTTTTTTTTTTTTTTTTTTTTACAGAATTTTCAATAATCATAGCAAACCTTGTGGACTAACATAATGGAAAACTAGCATTGACTATTTTTCCATTTTGTCTCTATGTATTTTTCAAATTGGTTTGAAAATCAATTCATTTCAGAAGATATATGGCAAATAGTTGTAAATTTTCTATAGTTTTTCCAGGTTTTTTGTCTACAAAATCAGTCAAAATTAACCTGCAGGTGCCTAAAATACAGTAAATTGACTATCCGTGGCAGGGAGAATTGAACCATTAAATAGATTGGCATTACCTGAATATATACCTGTAGGGATATGGTTTCGATATTAGCTTTGGATAGCTGTGGGTCCTACTTGGCATAAATACCTTACTTTCACTTGTTGATCGTGTAGAAATAGAGAAGGGATACTTACAATACTTACGACTTGTGAGGCACAGTCAAACAGTCTAAGTTCTAGAACGCATCTAGGGGCGCTGTAAATCACCTCTCATTATATACTTACTCCCCTCCCAATAGGTCATAAGGACAACATAAATAAGAGGGATTTCCATGCCACTCACTACAATTTCAAACATAATTAATGTTTGTCTGCAAAAACAAAATAGATGTTAGCACAAGTGAATCAAGAGTATATTAGATTCTATTGAGTGACATAACCAAAGATCAATTAATCTATGACAACTATAATACCCAATATAAATTCCCAAGTGATTTTCTTTCTTCAGAAAACAAAAGAAAAAATCTCAGAAAGCCAAAGGCTATATCCTTGATTATTTTCTATTCTTCAATCCTATCTGAATTTACGTTTCAGAATGTTTAAGTCCTTTTTTCAAACATAAAAGAAGCCCAAAATAAACAAAAGATAATTGAAAGGAACTTTAAATCTATAGTGTCAAATTGCGTCTCAGTCAAATAAATCATCAAGTGAGACAATCAAAAGTCATAAATCGATTTAGCACATAGTTCATATCTTGTTAGCCCACCTTCCACATTTGTTGATGACCATTTCTGTCCCGTTCACATAGAAGGCCTTCCAGAGTTGCATGTCGTGAAGGCTGACGCGCACCCCTCCGTTGGAGCAGGATCCGGCCTCCACCAGGAGGGCATCTTCCGACTCGGTGAGGGTAAGCAGAGGTCCCCCGCCCATCTCATCGGGGCGCACACTGCCGAAGAGCAACTCACTCCTGGTGGGCGCGGGGTAAGGGTTCTCCACCAGACGCTGTGCCGGCTTCCCTCCTGGGCGGTCCTCGTCGGCGTCTTGTACATCTTCCCGGTATCTGGACAGCGGGTAGCCCGCGTCCTGCACCCATCCAGGCGTCCAGTAGTTGGAGTGAGTGCTGCACCAGGGCCGGTACAGACTCTGCTCCTCCTGTGAGCAGCTCGTCTTGGTGCCGAGCACGCCCTGCTGCTGCTCGGCCCCATCGTAGGCCTCGCCGTAGGAGTTCTGTAAGCTCTCCATCATTCGTTTCGAGTCAAATCTAAAAGAATTGAGAAAGACTTAAGTTTGTGCATTATTTTCTTTTTGCATCACTTAAAGGATCCGAAACACATCATTCTTGGCTACGTTCCTGAGAGTAACAGCCATGGGAAGAACTTTTCGCATTGCGCCTTATGAGAATTGGCTATATAAGTGATGTCGCCCATATTGTTGAGATTAAAAAAGATCAACTATATATACACAACAGGCAATCATATTATTATGCAAACGACATGACCATCTAAAAATTCCTAATTCCATATACTACTATTATGTCCCATGTATAATAGTCCTAGCGTGAGTTTCTCTATTGGGGCCGCCATTATCGGGGGACACAAGGGGTAAGGTAATGAGATTGAGAATCCAGACTCATAACATCTGTCAAAATGTAACAATTGAGAGAATTATATAACTTAAAAACTTCATAATTGGCAAATTAGTAGGGTAGAGGTTAATCTGACTATTTCATATTTTTTCAAATTGTTACTGTCATAAAAAAATATGCTATGATTTTTCAAAGTTTGACCTAATTTAACAAGAACCCTAGTCGCGCTACTCCCCTTGACCCACTTAGCCTGTTATGTAATGTTTTTGCACTGCTTGTCCCCCAGTCAGGGTCAACTGACGCACGGCCTATAGAATAAATCCGCAACACACTGTCGAATCAATTGCAAAATTAATCTTGATAAAGTTGTGCATGTAGGACATACTTCAAATTCCCATTTCTACATACTACTTATTAAAGACCAGGGGCAAAATCCTTTATTCAGTCATTTTAACCTTTTACCCTATGGGGAGCCTGCTGGATTTATTGATTTTTTCTAATTGCGAGATTTGTGCTAAATTAACTAAAATTGAAAAACATGTTATTTCTTTTTTAGGAACTATGTAAGGTAAGATAACATGCCTTATATTATTTGAAAGACATATATTAGAGTGTTAAAAACACATATGGACATTCATGGTGTTGTCTGATATCCTTTACTGGTGCCCCCTTCCCTGTCTGTTTGTACAAGTCATTTTGAATGAATAATCATTAATGGTCAAGAGTTAATGTACTGAGATTATAATTCTGTGGAACTCTAGTGTATATCATGTTTCTAAGCAGGGAGTGATACTTTTGTATGTTAAAAAAGTCTCCCATTAATATTAAGTTATCATCGTCAGATAGTAAAGAAAGTATACCTGAAACTAGAAAAATACATGATTATGTTGATATGAGACATAGAATAAACTAACCTCTATTATTTTAATCTGACACTTTCTAATTCAAACTTGACCACCATGCACATAGCACCTTTGCTGCAATACAACAAGGCAAGCACTCTGGTATCGGGAAAAAGTTAAGGAGCAACAGCAGATGAGGGGCACTATAGTTTTTCTTGTTTGTGGCTATTCATATTGGATATGTTGTATTTTCCTAATTGGTAAATATGGTTCTTATTTGGCCATGGTCTAACTTGTAATGCTAGTCAAAACCCAAACTTTCTTTTCCTGAAACCTCAGATGAAATACCCTCACTCACCATAAACAGAACTGGCAATTTTGATTCCTAATGTATCATTGGCTACTGTCACAGTAAAATTGGGGCTGGAATTAATAGAGAGCACTGTTAGATTTTAAGAGAAAATGTGTAGCTGGTCAGTAAAGTTGATACTTAAACACCCAAGAAATAGTCAACATACAGATGGGTGGGTAATCCTCTATTACTGATCAGTTTTAGAAATGTAACACTATAGCCAGCTGCCCCAATAAGGTGTATAGTGCTCACTGAGTGCTTAACCCTTACAGCCTTCACCTCTTGCTCCCTAAGGTACAAAGAGGGTGACAAAGTTTTGTTTTGTAGAGTGGTTGGAGACTCTTGACAAAAGTATGCTATGCCACGGAATATGTACATTTTAACAATACAATGGATGGTGAACATGCACAAATAGGTGTAGAACACAACATTATGTGAACAGAGGTATGAGACACATGTTAGATTTATAGACCTTCGGTAATATGAGGAAACCTACATAAATGTCCTTTTGAATAAGAAGCAGTATTATTGATTAAATGTTTATGCAGACATAATTATGTGTCATGCTGATGTATATAACATACAGCATATTATTGTGCCATGCAACTTTTCAGTATGATTAAATGGACCTTTGAAAAAAAATGTAAACTCTAGTGCCCAAATAAGGGGGTTATGAGTATTTTATGATATATTTTGAGGATATGTTATGTTATTTTCATGATATCTTCCGTCCTTTAAGAAACTTAGTACAAAATGAAGCAGTAATAAGAATTGAATCGGCTACAATTGTTTTCTATACTATATTTTCAATTAAATGAGATGAAATCTCTTTCAAAAACTGCCCAAAGATCCCCCGAACTTGGTTTGTTGATTCCTGAGTTTAGTTTTTGATTCTTAAGGCCTAATGATTTTGACCAAAATAGCAGAGGCGTGTGGGGTGGAGTAGTGGTTAGAGTGTCCATCTGTTGCACAGGTGGCCCAGGTTCAATCCTGGGCTGGGGTGAGCTGGCTGCTACCCCCCTCTACATGTCTCCCAGTGGCAACAACTGGGTTATCAAAGGTCTCTAGTAGACCACCGGCTGTTGTGTGTAGGGCCCTGCCTATGGGACCCTGCACATTAAAGACCACCTGCCTCGGTAAAAGTGTAGGGGTATGGTCTCTATCTTCTCATAGATTCGATTCTTCCATAGATACGATCATCAAGGACAGGATTGTCAAAAATCATGTTCTCGCCGTGATATAACCTCAGATGTTGATACGGCATAAAACCCCAATAACCAATCAACCAACCAAAAAAGCAGTTTATCCATAGCAACTATTAATGACAATACCAAAGAATACGCAAATAATCATGAAAAATTACATTTCAGATGATTTAAGGCATGTTTTCACACCTTACATAGTTCCTGAGAAAGAAAGAAAGAAAGAAAGAAAGAAAGCGTTTTTTTCAAACTTAGCCAATTTAGCACAAATAGCGTAATTAGACCAAAGATCATCTACTGCCGCTTCTTGTTTAGCGTCAGACCTCCCAGGCCAGGCATGTACGATCTTTGATAAGACCACCATGTAGGGTAGATTATGATTATAAGATTTAGCACCTTGGCTACTACATCATTATGAATTATAATAATAAAGTCAATTCTCGTGATATTGTTCCATAAATAGTGGAGGCAACATTGCACATAATGTCACATGTATGCTGGATCATATGAAAATGATGTGACCATCTATGAATTCCAATTTCTATATACTACTAACATGTTGCGTGTATAAAAGAATCAATTTCGGCGACAGTATCTCTTACGGTGTGGAACATATTTGGCGACGTTGTGCCATAAATTTGCTTTCATTTGATACATTGATACTTGATTTTTCAATGCACATAAGGACTTTATCCAGGAACGTACGCATATTTTCCAGAATTCTTGGGGCCAAAGAGTTAAGAAGAATTTTTTTTGCTAAAGCGTCTGTGATGCTGTTTCTGAATCCTAGATGCACTACTGACTTTCTTAATCAAATATCAAAATATGAATAGGTATTAGCTAAAATTAAATCAAAACTTGAAAAAACAATTCGAAATATACACCATTCATGCATTCATGCATACAAGTAATACATGTAATACATATACCAGAAAAAAGATAAAGATTTATGCTATTGATAGATGCAGAGTATCCTGCAACTATATGTGCATCAAAAGCTACAGGTAGTGAAACAAGAGCAATTTGTATTTGCTCAAGCAGGAAATAACCCCAAGCCTTTCAAGCCTACATCCCTTGCGTTCACGTTAGGTGGCGTGCAATCTGTGGCGCTTAAGGGGTTAAGATGATTAGGAGGTGAAAAAGAGGTTAAAAGTGGCAATACATTACAGACCGACCTCTCAAACAAGTATAAATGGATTAATCAGAGCAAGACGAATAATGATGAAAGAAAAAAGGATTATGTAACGATGGTTTTCTATGATTAAACACCCGAGGAAGAGATGGCCTTAGCTATAGAAGTCTACAGGAATTACAAAATTTGCCACACTGGCTTCTCTCTATAACAATATCCATCATAGCCCAATCAAAACCGACTGCCTTCCTATCAATAATAAGCATTGGATACCAATGAAATTAATTTAATAAAGATCTTTCTGAATGCGTAATTTCATATAAATGATTTGTTTCTAGTATTATTAGTTTTCCATGCAAGGGAATGATATTTCAAAATTCTAGTGGACTTACTTCTCTACCAATTGCCCGATTGGCAGTATTTAAATATTGTAAAAATTGTAATGTTCTTATAAGGTAGCACTAGTGGGCAAAGACCATGTATCTTTAAATCTGAGTGCTATATCTGTTTGCTTAAACTTTTTTTTGAATTCTTTTATTTAGCCAGAAAAGAATTAAGTAGTTTCACACTAAAAAGGTTACATTAATTGTGATTGAACCATTGAACTTATAAAATATAAGGCATTGCAATTTTCACACTTTGGGACGATTGTCTAGGCACCTGTTAATCTCTTTAACAAGTCTATCATATCCAGGATGTATTATTCATGAGCGACCTTTAGTTACCATGGTTCCAAACAAACTTTAGCTTTACTGTACGTGTAAAGTGAATGCCTGGGCTATTTGGAATTCTTTAAAATCAAAAGTGGTACATACAGCTGAATGCCTTTATAAAAACAACAGGGAGAATAATATCTTTCAGTATTGTTGGTCCGAGTAGAATGAAATGTAATGTTGCTAGTACACCGTTCCATTGTATTTTGTAACATAGATAAAAAGAAATGTATTGGTGGACGGCTTAAACTGACCGATGCCACCTTAATCAATATGATAAAAACACTTACCTATCCCTTTATGGTTGGATGGGATTAAGAGAAATGCCAATGGAAATTTGGCATGGACTAATGCAAAGATCAATTAAGGGTCTGCCCTCTATCCTTTACTGAGGCTTAAGATTAACCGTAAGTGGCTACACTAAGCTGAATAGAGTGAAATGTACAAGATGGGCCCTGAACAGCCAGGCTGAGTGGCCCAGGGGTGTGAAATGTTCAAGACTTGGGATCTCAGCAGACTGAGAGACCAGACTAGGGGATAGGGGGAGGGGGAGGGGGGAGGAGAAGGTAAAAATGGAGGGGGGTAAGCAGGAATTAGTATTTATAGTTCAGTTGTGATGTCATCACACTGAAAGGTCACCAGCGGACATGAGAGCAGGGTATTATGAGACAGGAAGCTTGGGTTTGGAGTGGTATATTTGGATTAGTGATACACCCTGCACAAGTGTCCTTCTATAACTGCACATAATCAATACTTTGAATGATGTGGATATCATATTCTTGTTGTTTCTATAGCAAACTGTTGCTTTAAGAGATACTCCTAATTCTATCAACAATATTTTTTCCCCCAATCTATACCCAGATATCCTGTTCGTCGATTAATAAAAACGTTTGTACCACACAGAAATCAATCAGTAGTCATCATCTGCATGGATGTATCAATAGCCATCAAATGACTGGAACCTCATATATTATGTGTATCAACTCACCTTGGTACACAGTTACAGGATACACGGTTAATTTGTTTGTCTGTTACTAGCCACATCAAATGTTTGGCATCCCCTCGTTACCGCCATCCTGGTCAGAAGGTCATAATCAAGGGTTAATTATCACTAGCATATTTGCAAAGCTTCTAACACGTTAAGAGTAGAAAAGTGTAAAGTTCTCTCCGTCTACATTTTTTTCATATATGTCATTGCCTTGAAAGTACCTTATAAATCCATTAAACGAACTAATATCCAAAAATACCTGGAGTTCAAGGGTATGAAAAAATTGTTGTGGCACAGTCTTAAGACTACGCGTTCTTCCAAATATGTATTGTATATCCATTTCTAATAGATGTAATTACTATCAATAGTACATGGAATGGGAATTTGTATTATACTAAAGCTTCTGTACCTGAATCTTTGCGGTTTTCTTCTAGTGTCTCGTCTCATAGAATTGATTAAAAATGAATATGTACGTACTACAGATAAAATAAGTGTTTCATAAATGTCCACTTAGAACAATCACTGGAAAGAGTCGTTAGGGGTCTGAAATTGGCGATAAATTAAGGATAAACAACACCTCAGAGTGGCTTCATTTCCGCAATGAAAACCTTGCAGTCACCAGGAAGGCTAAAACAACATACTAAATATCATATGAAAGAGCAGATTTCTCTCTTTCTTCTGCAACACATTTTGTTATCAACATTCTAAAATTTGAGGAATATAACCTGCGAAACACTTTTTTTCACTTTTATTTTTTGAACATGGATATCCCAGTAACCTTTGTATAGATTGTAATAAATAAATATTTTCGACATGTCCCTACAAAGGTAGTGATGTGCATTGGCCGCTGAGAGGTGTTGTCTATCCCCTTAACTACCTTAAGCTTATATGAAATTGCTGTTAGCAAAGTAGATTGTTCACTCTATTAACGACAAAGAAAATGCAAACTTCTATTAATACTGTGATACCGAGTTAAGAAATCCAAAGTAAATCTGAATACGCATTTGACTCGGGACCTAACGGTTGATAAACGCGTGTTATAAGCCATTATTAATCAGAAGACACCTAGCTATTATCAAAATTCCAAATAGAAGATGCCACTCAGTTGAAGTTTACCAATCAACTACTTTTTTTTATTCATTGTGGTTTAACACAATGGAAAACTGGAAATGGGTATTTTTCAATGTGTATCTATGTAAAGTGATGCTTCATATTTTTAGGTTGATTTGAAAATATATCCATCACTTGGCAACTTCTTGTATATTTTCTTGTGTTTTTGTCTACAAAAATGGCAAAAATTAACCTACAGCTACTTTCAATACTGTCGGCTATCCGTGGTCCAGTACTCCAATAAGAGGAGACATTGTAGAAGAACTCTTAGGAGGCTGACCTGATGTCGCAATGGAGAAAGGTTTACCCGACAATGGCAGTGGCGTACGGGAGGGGGGCGGGGTATGTCCAAGAATGTCTGGACCCCCTTAGATTTGAGAAATTAGGGGTTGATTACTTGAAACATAACACATTTGCTACTTTCATTAACACGGAACTCAAAGATGTCTTCTAAACCCCTGAGATTTGCTTAGACCCCCTGAGATTTGCCTGATACCCCCTGAGATTTACTTGGAATCCCCCAAATGTACCTGCAACCGATGTGATTCATTTGGAACCCCTTCACAATCATATCAAGAACCTCCTCAGACTTCCCTAGAACCCTCTGAATGGAGATGTACAAAGGCTATACCTGATAGTGAAGACGTACAAAGGCCTACCTGGCAATGCTTTAGGAGTCACTCAGGGGCGAAATCCAGTAAGACGCGCGAGCCGGTCAGCGCACCTTGTGTCCGACGCGTGTCCCTTGGCGACAATGCCTTTTGACTCCACGCAGTTCATTTATAAATGAAGACGAATCTCCTTGCCAACCACAGGGACCCTGATTGGAATGTTGGCTTGCCTTTTGGTAATTTGACTGGCAGGGCAACATATCTAAGAGGTATTTGAATCAATTTGCTCCTGGAAGGTGTATATTAAAGCAAATTGGTAAGTCATTTCCACTATTTAAAAGCATAAAGAAAAAGCTTAGGTGTTTGGCTCATTGTTCAACTAACGTGCGGAAATTACAGCTCTAGGTAAATCAGTTCTGTAGATAAAAGAAAATAAGCCCACCTCAATCATTCAGGAAATAAGCTCATGATATCCATTACCTCCATGGCCATCTTATCAATCTCATGAAGATATCCATAATTGATTGATAAGATATTTACAAGGTAAAGTTAATTACAAGGATTGCAGAATACAGCATTGTTTGCCCGGTTCTTTGTGTGTTGAATCCCCTGAGGAAACCCGAAGCTTTATATATATATATATATATATATATATATATTCTTTATTTACGTGGTATACTTCGGTACATGAATAGACTGGTTTTTGAGTAGGTCCACAGTTGCAATATAGCAACATTTAAACGACATGATAATCAAAACAGATATTCATTTAAGGTCAGCAGTTTCAACAAGAAGAATATAAACAAATATACCATAATGTAGAATATGACACTAAATAAAAAAAAGTATTTCAGCCCTTTTATTCAAAGAAACGAACCCCGACCCCTGCCTGGAAAGTGGACTACTAGTCAAAACCAGGGGCGGATCCAGGAATTTTCAAAAGGGGGGCGTGCTATAACAAAAATTTTCCCGGGGCCCTCCGGGCCTAGGAATTGTACATTAAAATGTAATATTTGGGGGGAAAAAAGAGGGGGCGTGCAGGGCGCATGCCCCCCTTTTTTTACCCAAATATTTGCCCCCTAAATCCGCGCCTGAAAACGAAACCCCTCTGAGAAAAGCTGGCTACGGCCTGACTTAATCTATATGGGCTCATTATTAGGTAAACCTCCACAAATCAGATGAATACAATAAATAACTGTCATTCACAGAATATACGTCATATATCATCACCATATTGTTATTCAAAGACGATTATCTAAAGTGAGGTCGTTCTTTTTCTTAAGTAAATTTCAGTATATACGTGGGCATATGTGACCATAGTTGAAGAAGGACACTCATTAAAATAGACACAAAGTAAACAGGGGCGGATCCAGGAAGAAAGGAGGGGCACCTATATCAAAGACATCCTGGCGCTCCCTCCTGGGGAACACATTTTACATTAACCCTTTCACTGCCAGATATATCACAATATAAGTGATATTTACTGAAATATTGCCCAAAATACAAAAATTAGTGCAGAAATTCCCTTAAACTCAAATTTAGTTTAGATTCTTCAGATGAAAAGCTTTTTTCAATAATTTTGATAAAAACGTTCCAAATGTTGGCACTGTGCCAATAAGCCAAATTCTTGCAAGGAGTAATTGTTCGTACTATCGTACTTTGCAGGTAACCATGGTAACCAATAATTCATAAGATAACTATCACACTCTTTATAAATTCAAATGTAAATACATTGTTTATGGTTTCTCGAATCACAATTCTAACATTTTTGGGTGACTTGATAGTCTGATGTTCAAATACCTGTATCTCTGGTTCTAATTGGAATATCTGAAAAATTCATAATTTGCATTCTTTCAATGGTGTTCCTATGGGATTTTACTATAGGGTCCCATATGAGGCCTCTGGCAGTGAAAGGGTTAAAAAATGTAATATTTGACCCAAAAAAAGGAGCACACACCCAATGCACCTCCTGGATCCGTCCCTGGTAACCGGTCGCTCTGATAAATTAGTGCACTTCATGATTAATTTTGGACATTGGTAATCCATATTTTGAAATATGTGTATTGATGGGAATTGAAGCCGAAGGTTTTTGCATTTACATCAAACAAAAACTAATGTATATACCTTTTAAAACATGTCATGCACCAAGTAAACCTGGTATTTTCTTTTCATTGATAATAGCCAATACAATCAAATGTAGACCAATGAATAAAAATGAAAATATATGAAAAATGTATTTGTGACATTTCTTCTTTTGTACTAACATGGATGGTCAGTCCAGACTTTAGCTTAGCTGTTCCTGTGTGGAACCAAGACTCAGGGCTAAGTGTGTAACTCTCTGTGCTACAGGGAAGAGTGCGTAAGGGCAGCGTTAGGCAAGTGTATGTAAATATTATGTCAGACGCAGCACACAGCAGAGTGCTACTATCTGTTGTTGGTCAAAAATCCTGGAAAGATCAGTACTGGAAGCTATTATAGGTTCTGGAATTGAAATTGAATCTCATAGACTCGTAGTCAGGCAGGAGTGTTGACTGGGTGTGGTTGAATGGATGTTACCCTTTGAATTGTATATTGTCAATGGGAGATCTTGCTACTAGTACTCACAGATTGGACATTAATAAACTTATTCCTTTCACCCAAGTGTTATGCCTTTCATAATGTGGAACTATGTTATGGATTGGACTCACAGTCTATGCAGAGACAGACTGCTGATGGAGCTAATTGATATCTATATGAACAAACATTACGACATCTAAATAGTAACTTTTGAAGGATATTAAACCTCTATAATTCACTTTAGCCTCAATGTTTTACACATCAAGCTTTACCGTTTTACAAATTGTTATGGATGGAACCGTATCTTATGTAGTCTTTGTATTCAATATCAACAATTGAGATAATTGTTAGGGGAGGGCTTTTGGGTCTTGAAAGGGTACCCACCGCTGGGTTGAGGGGTATGTCAGCTTATTCCCAGGCAAAATGGGGGGCAGTCAACTACTTCCTTAGAAAACAATAACTCATGATATAATTAAAACTTTTACCTTTAATAATAGGCCTACAGCATATGACAGCAAGTTTATATACATTATGCCATGTCCTATCCAATTATTTTTCAGGCATGGAGGCAAAGAGCTGTAACACCTTGATAATGTGACGTTCTGGGGAAGGAAGAGGAGGAGCGAATGGCTCCTTCCATGATTTTCCCCATTTTGTATTTTAACTCTTGATGGATCTCAGCCCGCTCGCGCTCAATATCACAAGATCCGCTGCAAGGCTGCAGGGGACAGCTCAAGTAAGCGTTCACAGGGTTCTCAGAGGCATGCCCCGTGCACAGGGGCAGACGGTGTTCGGGATAAGGCTCTTGGGCTCGTACATTAATGGTTTTTTCAGACCATATTTGGGCTCGGGGTCTCATGTCAGGCTTCTAACAGTCTCAAGGAACTACATGTAACCATTTTAGACACAAGATGGGGATGATGCCCCCCCCCCCCCCAAAAGGGTGGTAGCGTGTTGGCCGGTTGCCCATCCTCCGTCTCTAATGCTGGTCCTAGCCTTAACTCGTACCCTCGGTATGCTCGTTCCCATGATTGTACCCTTGTGTATTCCTCCCGTATTACTGCCCCTATTTCTTCTAAGTCCAGCTTCCCTCTTTACACCTTATCTGGGTCTAATCTTGCTTCTCGGACCTCTATCTCTACCTGCTCAAGTCTTCTCATGGTCTATTCCCAGAAAGAAAGGAGGTGCAAACACAGTGAATACCAAGATGGAACTGTTTATTTTTTATGAAATTACTATAATTATAGTCACAACTGGCCTCTCATTGGCTAAACAATATCACGTGGTCACTTTGACTTTTAGCCGGGGTCACTTCCAGTTAATTACTTTTCGTACTATACAGAATTTTTGCACTTCATGCTTTGTGACTCTTGTGCATTTCAGACAGTGTAATTTCATACAATTTGTGTTTTCGGTGCAATGTATTTTGTACAATTCATGATTACACATCTTACCTCAACATTCTATTTTGTCTTAACTTCTCATATCTACTCTGATTACTCTTTATCATCTGGTCGTATGGGCTCATACTAAAATCTTGAATTGATTCCTATAAATTCATCAAAATAACATTCAGGATTTTGAAGTTGCTTTTCTTATAGCACGCATATAATTGTATTGCTAGGTTGTTCATTTCCCCCCTTTATCTGTTGTTTTGTAATGGCCCACATCCCCAATTACCGCTCTCGCTGGGTCTTTTGTTCGATATTTCCAGTATGAAGTGGCGTACGACGACAGGGAGATTTGCAATTTCCTTTTTTCTTGTTGTTGACGTCGTTAAGTTTCCGATGACATGCGATCTATGATTGTTTAGACCAAAAATAGTTCAGTAAATATTAAAGATATGTCAGGGTCATTGGAAAAAAACCCAGAAAGAAACTCGAAATTATCTTAAGATGCTGTGAAACGTATTGGACGAAATTAATTTTGAATATTACCATTTGAGGTGATATGAAAAAATCTTAAATTAGACAAAAAATCTGAAAACTTACAACCCTGCATTATACACGAAAAAGGTCTAGGTCAATTTTCAGGGAGTAATTTTGGCTGACTGAAAAGGGGCGCGGGGGCTCCCTTCCTTCCCGTATCGAGAAATTGTGTTAAAAAATCATTTTGCTGCAAGATCAGTTCCCCTGTTCACCCCCAAACCTTCTCTTCCTCTTTTCAAACAAATTAAAATTGACACTCCGACCGAGGGATTCCCATTTGAATCTTGTCAATAACACGAACAGAGACTATCGATGATTCAGAGAAATACATAGCTTTATTAAAGTACGGGTCAACGATTTGAACAAGATAGCACAACACAATGACAGTACTAGTGGAGGTAAATTAATCCACCTTTAGTCTGAGACAAGTAGAATCAAACACGCATCTATTCCAGGGTATATAGGGTAATAGGTACCGAACAGTTTTGCCATTTACACTGGAGATGTAACAAGATTTGGCATTGCTCTTTTTTCAATTCTATTGTATGCAAAAATAAGTACACAACTCATTATTTCCACCCCCTGGACTGTACTTTGTAATATCGCTATACTTTGTTTGAAAATGTCTATTCTATGGAATTGCTGATGAATCGTTGTTGTCACCTTTTCATTCAGGGCGGGCGCAAATCAATGCTAATTTGAATACAAGTATATTTATTAACATAAAATTGTCCGTTGTCAAGGCAATATTAGTAAGGATATTTGTATCAAATATTTCTCGGCAGTGTTAATTCTGGAGAGAATGTACAGACTCTTTTGAACGAGTGTTATTCCCGGAACAAATTTAATGAATTCATGATATGCAAATCACCTCTAAATTTAAAATTTCATATACGATCAGTGTATTCCATCATTTTGTGCGACTAGCGCTGTGATTTTCTGGCAACAAAAACAGATTTAATGATTCAAAATTATACTAAATTACTGAAATGAAAGTAGCTCTTTTGATATTAAATTATTAATCAGAACAACGAATATTTGAATATAAGTTTCGGATACTACGTACTATCTGAAACCGGTTATAGAGGATGAATTTAGTTGTTAGCCTGTGTATGCCATAGTTAATATTTGGCACACGACTCACACCCCAATACTAAGATTAACTATACAAATTGTTACAATCATATTGACAAAAAACTTGAACATTTTTCAAAACTCAAAAAGTAGGGCCAAAATGGAAAACAAAGTGAAGGTAACAGACAGACCTTTTTTAACTCCTGTTCAAAAAACTATTTCAAAAGGCCCTGACCTTCAGTGGGCCTATCAAATCAGAGTTACGGTCGTATATAAACTATACTAGACAGGCCTTTATCTACCTCAGAGTGACTGGTACAATTTTGTTTATAGCAAGCCATAATCATTTGGTTGAAACCTGTAAATTGGACGATTACTATAACGGGGATTTTAAGAAGCCTTTTTTGTGCATCGGCCTGCATTAAAATATTCAAAGTTGCATCAAACAACAAACCCTTTAACAATTCTCACAAACTGTTCATGCTGATTAAAACGGATGGAGAACACTCATTCTTGGTGACAGCATTATCTAGTTACCATGGTAGCTATCTAGTTGACGTTAGGCGGCTATCATACGTTTAAGTTTCCATGTCCAAGTGTCGGAGTGAATGGCTGGTGCGGACTGCACCTATTGATCCGGAATATACATCTATGTAACATAATTTCTTCTAAAATGGAACATTAGACATTTTGTGCTTTAGCGCACCATACAAAATTTATCTTGTGTTATTTCATATGGGATTTGATGACAACAGCAATATTCAAGTGGCTAAAACTTAGCCAATCTATCGCAGAGCTAGCGGAATATTTTGCACTGTTGCACCTCATTAAACATCTCTTTATTGAAATAATTGTGATATTTCAGTTAAGAATAGCTACGCCATTATTTGTACTTGGTTTCTTTCTGCATTTAAACCTTGTAAAACAAGCATTCAGAGGAGAAAACGCCTACATTACAGCACGAAGATGTGGCGGAGCACTAGAATAGAGGACGATTAATGGCCCATTACTGATAGGCTTTTGCAATCTCCATTGTAACAGGTATTAAGCCTGCTTCTTGCCCTACGGACTCGTAACACCAACCCTATACACATTGTCACCAGGAAAAACGGCTGGTTCCGTGTGATTTTGCAGCTGTTAGTTAATTAGATATTCCTTTGATTTGAGAATGAAATAGCAAAATATGTAGTCTTGTCGAGTAGTACAAATTATACCAATGGAAACCACCATATTTAGAAGTAAATCTATTAAACCAACATAAGTAAAGAAAATCAGGCATCATTTTCATTTGGCGTTATATAAAAAGTCATAAAAACTCAAACTAAGAAACCAATTGTATATTTAATGAATACATCTAGATCATCGAACGAAACTGCAAATCTCTAATTCTCAAGTCATGTCTAGTGCCAAGAACCAATCTCACATTGTATCAGGTTAATTTTAGCAATTGACCCTATCAAATACACAGAGTTACTTAATCTGAGGGAACAGAACAAAGCCAATTCCTCGAGGTATTGATGACTGTAATCGGAAACTAATTGATAAAACTACTATTTTCAAGGGATTTCTCATATTGACATTTACATATGTCATTGCGTTAGTTCTGGGCTCCTCCTCTTAAATACCTTCCATCGTAACAACTCCACAGACTTTGGCGTTATATAACAAGTAGTCATAAATTATAAACATGGATGGCTTATTTACAGCGTCAAGAATAATCGTTTATACAATACATACAATTCTGCTTTATCTCTCACTTAAACCACGTACACCTGGAAAGCTCTCAGTAAGTCTTTGATAATAACACAATTATGAATGTTTGACAGATAACCCAGAGTTTGCGGACCTCCTATCGATCGTTAATGTAATTACTTTTCTCTCGGGAAATAAATTACATTTTGTTTTGACTCTGCTATGCTCTGATAGATATATGTCAGAAGGACTAATCTTACAACATCGCAAAAGCTTCGACGTGAAGGCCGTTTAATGATTAAAAACAGCACAATAACACTTGGACAAAATTGGTAAGCGCCCACCTGATTGGTTGATATAAAAATTAACATTCTCAAGTGACTTCATGACTACAACATAACTCTCTTTAGTGGTTCTGCCAACATTAGATTTCGGGTACCTTATCAAATCGTACCATGAAGAACAGGTGAATGCGACAGCACACATACTATTTTCTTTTTCTCTTTGCAGAGTAAATAATCAAAGACAGAATACATTTATCTATGTACAACCATACACCATCTACGGCCTAGGCCTTCTGAATCTCATGGTGATTTGTAAAACGTGTTAGGTTATATATAGTTGTAAATAAGAGTATAATACATGAGTGAATAATAACATTCACACATATTCTGTACAGGACAGGCGAAGTAACCTTCACACCACAGGGGGTCTAACATTAGAAGGAATAGGTGGTGCGGCGGACGTCCTCTCTGCAGCACGTCAACCCAACCCAACGGCAATCAGTACTCCTTACATTCTGCTCTTTGCAAACCCTGGTGCTTGGAACTACAGATGCACAGGGGTCAAATAACAAGCGGAGGATGTCAGAGAAAAAGGTAGACCCCTGAAAAGTTAATTCTGGCTGCTGTGGATAATAAACGGGTGAAAAACTAGAACTGACTAGAGGTTCAGTGAAATACTTGGTTATTCTACAGCTATTTACTATGACTAGTACAATTTCAGGTAGATTTTATGATCATGGTTTAATCCAGTCGATCGAGTGTTCAACTATATTTAAATGACATATAGCATGTTTGGGCCAATAAATAGTAATATTAAACAATGTCTGTCTTCATCGCCATCAGTTTAAATCGGCCAGGCCTTCAAGCTTCTGTGAAATGTAAAACTATTGAGTGACTTTGGTAATAAGTTACCTGCCAAAAAACGGCACCCACATACTGCTGCGCCTAGTCTTGGTCTACAAGGTCATGTACGTATCTTTCAGAACCAAATCTTTGATCTTACCACCATTGTTTTAGTTTACTAAAATCACTCAACAACCTGTTATTGCTCTCAATGTCTGTGTTCCGCAGTACCCTAGTGTTTCCTTTTCTAAAGTGCTTGACAGGAAAAAGGTTTTTGTAGCTAGTATATAGCAGCTAGAAATGACTACCATTTTTATTTTCTACCAGCTAATTTAATTTTTCGGATATACAAACAGTCATATCGCCAGAGACAAGTCACAATTGAGGGGAAACATGGATGTTGTCAGTGGTATAGTACCCAACTAATAAATATATATGTACAGATATATATCTACAACCTACACTAAATATGTTGGCATGGATATCACGTGGATCAGAAATGACTGTGCATGACTAGGTTTCCAAGACAACTCCCCGGTTCTGGAAACATGCAATACCTGAATTAGCGAAAAATGACATGAATTTTGTTTTGTGTCTTAGCAACAAAAGCGACCACAAATGTTGATAACATCGTGAACATTTTAAACTCATTGACTCTCATCATAACAATGTAACTTGTTACTAAATCCCTTCAAACTTTTCTTCCCCTGTGGTATCCTCTTTTATAACAGTCAGTTGCGAGACGTCAATGTGAGTTTTAATTCGATGAAAACGACACAGAAGTACAACGGGGAAACTGGTAGAATGAGTGACTGTGTGATTGGTGCAAAATATATGACTTGGTCTATCAGCAAAATGTCAACTTTGTTTGAGCTGACCAATCTATTTACAGTTATTTATTTTATGATAATAATTATGGTGAAAGAGGGATTTTGACATGTTTATACATACGGCAATATGTATGTTTATGGATACTACAAGAAAACCCCTGCTTTTAGGTCGTTCTTCATTTTCGTTCCAAACAGCTTTCTCGCTACTCGAACTTTCCGGTTTTATATAGCCTTTCAATTTAACTGGTATATGAACAATTTTCAGGAAATTTTCATTTGCTTACATAGTGATTAGTCATGGGCCTGTCTCGAATGATAGTCATCAAACATGAAATTAAATTAATGTTCAGAAATACCTGCCTGGATTTGGTTCTAAATTCAATGTGAGCACAGGCCGCCGGTCTAAATTACGCTACATATCAAAGAATAACTTAATCCTTGTTTGTTTATTCAGATTCCACTCTTCATGCTTTGCTCAGCTTGCAGGAGTTTTTCTGTTTTTAAACCTCACACCTCAGGGCTAATGCAGAGGACACCCAAGTCTAGGAGACCTATACAAAGACAGAGAAAGATGAAAAACGGACAGATACCAGCAAAATACACCAAGAATGAAAGGGCAAAATAGAGAGGAGGGCCAGGGCTATGCCCACGTTCAACACGTGAACCGCGCCCTGTCTGTTGTATAAAGAGTTGGTGAATTCTGGGTTTGTGGTGAAGTCGACAGTGGTCTCGGCTGTGGGGGTGGTTGTCTAGCTGGTTCTCTGTGCAGTGCTCTATTATACCGAGGTCTCTCTGAAGACGCGCACGGACGACCCGTTCTGTCGGACGTGGATGTACTTGGTGGAGTCGACCTCGGCGATCTTCACCTGCCGACTGGGCACCACCTTCTCGGCACTGGCCGCCGCCCCCGCCGTCCGCCACGCTGCAACATACCACACACACCTCGGTTAATGCAGGCATTCCAAGGTCGAGGAAGTCTATTTTAGTACTGGTCACAATTCCGGGGTATAAATAAGTTGTTAAATTTATTTGAACTCTAAACGTGGCCGAACAGTATAGGTCGCCTGGGTAAAAAGGTTAATTCATAAATGCGACCCATCTGTCTAAATAGTCATTTCTGAAGTTAACATTAAACTGTCTTTGCTTAAATTCAAACGTTTTTCTATGTGTTTACTTTTACATGACAGGTAATTTATTCTTTAAATAACCTTCTAAAGTTCTGTTATTAGATTCTATCTTTCAATTGGCTATATTGATATAATAATAATAATAATGAGTCTGCAAGCAGAGGTTCAAAATGTCGTACTATTTAGTTAGTGAAATATATCAATAATATTCATTCTCGTGTTAATTTACCGACTAAACTACAAGATTCGTGAAGAGCTATTTTCTGAAGTGTCACTACTACTTGCGACATTTTACAGATTGTGCACTTCAATTTAATCAGAGAATATAAAATTATATCTATGAAGCGATCACCCGGTAATGCCATGTCATGTTAAACAGTTCAATAAATCAAGGTCCAGAAATCATAAATATAAACAACTTAGAACGACCATCCATGCAGGATACGTTGTATGCATACAGAAATGACATCTATAGTGGATCATCTTGTGAGTGAAAGACGCAAGGAAGTGCTAATGACACAACGCGGTCATAACTCCAACACATGAACAAGTCATTGTTTCTGGAAATGATGATAAGGATGGGTCCGTCGTTCTATTAACATTTGGCCGAAATCTGGCTATAAATAAAAACGCTTCGGCATGTCGAAATACTGACTGAACCAGAAACTTGCACATTGATTTAAAAACTTAACTTTCTTGTTTAACTGACTGGAACTGCGTAATCAAATCTCAAAAGTTCTCTTCCGTGACATTGCCATTTAGATGTTACAATTCTCTCCACCACGGATAGCATCTTTCCTGTAATTACCCTACAGATCTATGCTGGGTAATATGTCAAACTTGCAAAATTTTCATTTTACATAGCATGATTTAAAATGATGGGAATTGTGTATTGAAAAAAAGTATCTGTATATATTCTATAAGTTAGTTTGTAAATGTATTCATCAGAAACAGATATAAATCGTGCTGAGAAAACTGGAATGCAGCTATCCGCGGAAGGGAGAATTGCATGGGTTTTCTCTAAATCCAATCTTTAGACTATTGACGTTTGAAAAACAAGTTCCAAAGTAAACCTTTGTTTCAGAATATCTCGAAATATTTGACATACACTGATTCAAGCATTTATTTACTTCTGGATACTAAAGGAAGTATGCCCAATGATTTCCACAATATCAAGCGTCATGCTTAGGTACCAGGAAAGGAGCACGGGTCAAATCAAACAAACTAGGTTACTCTCATCAAACAACCATTCCTCAGCAACTCAGACTCCAAACTAGAACACGGTTAACAACATCATGACGACAATACCCAACTTTAGAAATAAAAGAATTAAGAGGTGAGAACAAATAAAACCAGAGGTGAATAGGTAAGGAAGGTGCGACAAGAACCTAATAAGACAACTGTAAGATTAGAATCAGGCTACTACACTGTACGTTTGGGAACTGGCATATAACACATAATTATGTCACTTTATCAAGAGCAATCAGTGCAGCAACACAAACAACAAAACACTCTAAGTATAGAAAAATGGCAGAAGAAGAAAACACACAGGTTACCTCCATTTCGAGTACTATTGGGTGGATCTCGCTCTTATTCCACATGGATCAATCAACATTTTGCCAATCACTGAGGCCCAATCACCTGGGCCTACTATTGAGATAATCGTGTTACCTGATGGGTATCCCAATGTAGCATTCCACGTTTCATAATCACTATATCATCTCTGTTAATGATCGGATCAGATCCAGGGGAAGTCTTCAATACTAAGGTTCAGGAAGGGACACACATGTAAATGACGGTAATATTTGTCACCGATATCTACATAATCAGAGGACGGCTTTAGGTCAGGTCCCCAGTACTGAGATGGCCTATAGACTCAGGAGAAGCCCCTCCCGGGAAGACAACGTGAAGACACCGACATGACCAAGCAGCAGATCAATAGGACCAGGGTGGGAGTTTCCCTTCACCTTACACAGCACCATAGGTTGAGGGAGGGACGGCAAACATTGCACACGTCGCTATAAATCAGGTACCCTATTCCCCAGTATCAGCCACCAGGCAGAATCAGTGTCAGCGAAAGGAGGGCATTCAGCAGTTAGATCGTATCTTCTGGGCCCAGGATTAGTTTACAAAGCTAAAGCGTGCAAGGAAGAACAGTGTTTTTTGTTTAAAATAGCAATCTTAACTAAAATTGATATTTTTTAATTCAAAATTAAAAGAACTAAATATACCACAATCCCAGTATCCATGTAGGTGAGAAGTGGCTTCTGCTTCCGCCTCTTAATGCTATACAGAATTAGCCCTGTAGCCAATCACATTTTGCACTGCAGTCAGTGTAATGGCTATGGAAATAAAAAGGCTATTTACAGTATTAATGTGTTGGGCCTCTTCCTTATTGCTATTTACAGTGTCAAAACATACTTATTTACCATGTCTCGAGTAGAATCAAGGTCTGGCATTGAAGGACTTCACTGTTCTTCGCGGAAATGGATACAGAAAGGGGAATGAGTACTGAACGATCATATGGGTTATCAGGAACAAACGGTTACGAAAAAGGCAAGACAATAACGAAACCACGACTAGAAGGATGGTGTTGCTTGGAAAATACTTATTTTGCAATATTCTATGCATCATTTTAATGAACTTTCATCTGTTGTATAATTTTTACTCTTAAACTCATGCTTCTTTTCATTTTTATCAAAGACACATCAAAACAACAAGGGTAATGACAAATTCCTCAATTATGCATGTGAGATCTCACAGTTACTTTTGGAAGACCATTTCTACTTCAGAATATCCCTCTCAAATTCCTTTTTCTTTTACTGTGTGTGAACTGAACGTCAATACAATAGACTACAACAGGGTCTATATAAAATAGGGCGGAACTTATTTGATAATATTTACATCTTAGTAAATCAATACGTCTTAATATGTCTGATCAATTCCATTAGTAAGTTGTACATAACAGACTGTTAATTGCGTGCAAACTGTATTGTATATGTTTGGCAGCTACAGCGACTCTAATATTCAAATATACTCAAGCGGTTTCTGAAAGCATTCTAACAAGGTAGATGGCGATGGAAGTTAAGTTTTAAAGCTCAAGATTACAAAAGTGCAGGATGATCTGTTACTTCGCTGCATCGTGTTATTTTAGCGACATTTAAGGTTAATTTTGACTTTTCTAATTTCTAAAGGATTTACGATATATGCGAGATTTCTACTGGATTCTTGTAGGTAGGAATTAGTGCAAGTGACTTACACGTAGAGGTGCCCTGGGAGGGGGACGGAGTGAGACTCATAGTACAACACACGGGCAGGGACAGAAGGCACACAGCACGGACCGTCCGGGGCTGGCGGCCGGCGACACGGCAGGGTAGGCCGGGCCCCAAGTACGTGCTGCTTTAGCCGCACCGCCGGGATGGAGTCCCTCCACACCGTTAGAACCCACAGCCACCCCTGCTGCCGGCGAGGCCAGGGCCAGCTTCAGGGAGGAGGGGTCTGCGGCCCTCAGGGCTGGGGAGGTGGGGGTTGTCTGTACAGGGGGTGGGGACCAGAGGGCTGAGGACGTCTTGTTATTATTCAGGAGGGGGAGGAGGTCGGGGGGTTCTACTCCAGGGTGGGAGAGCAGTCTCTGGGTGCTAGCTAAGGCGGCCGACAGACGTCGGTGGTTACTTTGACTAATACCTTGGGGCACGTCCGCCCCCGAGGGCACGAAGACCGAGCCTGCCGAGGACCTACTCTTATTGGCCTCGTCCTCGTCGCCCTCCGACTCGGAGTCGCTGCGGTGGCTATAGTGCTTAAGGGCCAGGAGGACGTTCTCCTTCTGAACGATCTCCCGCGCCACCTTCTTAAAGGACAGCTGGCGTTTGAGCGGCACGGCGGCCACCTGGGGGGGCTGGGCCTCGGCCGTCCGCCGCCGGATGGTGTTAAAGAACTGATGAGTCATCACCTCCTCCTGTTCGAAGGTGGCAAAGTCGTGAATGTTGATGTGATCCATGTCGGACGAGTCCACCTCTTCCCCGTTAATGGAGATAACCTTGCGGAGGGGCTGCTTGTCGCAGGAGGACGCCGTGGAGGACGTGGAGGAGGAGGAGTAGGAGGAGACAGAGGAACAGGAGACGGGCACGGCCTCCTGCTCCTCCACCCCTCTGGAGAAGGCCGAAGCTGCTGAATGGTTACCTGCACCCTGCCGTAGCCGGAAGTTCAGATATACGGGCTGAGAGGCCAGTGGCAAAGCAGGTTTAGGGGAGGGAGAGATGGGAAAAGAAGAAATGTAAAGCACAAAATATTAAAACATCATATATATGGATAGTACAAAATCAGCAAATCACATTGGTATATTTATCACAGTCATCCAGTGATTTTTGTGAAATTTACAATATGTCAGTTACTAAGGTGTCACAGCTATTATACGTCAAATTTGATACATAGTTCCAACGACCTCCTTTCGCGAGTACCACAGATTCTCTGGACTTATATACTTGCGGGGTTGTGATGATCCCCCCCCCTTTTTTTTTTAACTGCAAGGTCTTTATGATTGAACAGTGCTCACCTTGTGATCTCCCATGCAAACGGTGGGTCCAATGATGTTGTACTCAGGTTGAATGTCATTCTCGTCCTAAAGGAGAAAAGGGGGTAAATTAGAGTCATGGCTAACATCCTCGTTTACAACACACACGTAAAACCAAACAAGTTCTCTCTGCTGGTGCCACCGTAATGAGAGGGGGCTCTCTGGGGTTGCCTTCCCTGATTGGTCAGGCTGTCACCCTCTCCATGGAGATGGTTGATGACAATGATAGTTACCATGGATACAACAATGTCTTGGTAACAAGGTCATCCTTAGATCCCTGGAGCAGGCAGGGCTTAGTTTGGCCTTGTAATATAATAATTTATAAAAAAGAAAAGAATAATCGGGTCTGAATAATGAACTAAAGCTCTGTCTCGATATTTGGAAAGTTGTATATATTATGTATGTTAGTACTTCTTTTATGTTGCTTATGTAACTAGTCTACTTACTTTTAGTCCAATTTCAAAATCATAAGACAAAATTGAAATCGTTTCCTTACGTGATGTATGATTTCGTTGATGCTTTGGCTGAGCAGAATCCGGTCGCACCAGGAGGGGCATCGGGTTTTCATGTAGGACGTGCCGTCCTCGACATCCTCACTGAACGGGTAGCTGAAAGAGTACGGACACCTTTCGGCATGAGTCTTACTTCTACAGCACATGTTTAGTTAATAAAAAGTTTTTTTAGAATTAAATCAAAAGTCAAGTTACCCGGTTTTTATGGCTTCAAGATTTAACTGTGACAACTTGATCGTACCAGTGGTATTTTGAGTTAAACCAGAACCCCCCGTCATATCACCCTTGATGGATATCACATTAGATGTATGTCCAATGGAAAGTAATCACAAATAAAAATTCAGATAAAATGCCCATGATATTTCCATAACGGGTTCAGATTTTTCAGGTGAGGTATGAGGTGTACGGATAATTTTCAGATTTATCGGATATCAAAGTTTTCAAGCAAAAACTATAGGTAAAGTGAAATGAAGATTACACAGAAAAACGGAAATTGTTCCAATTTGTTCAAATTGCCCAAAGTCCAATATCCGGCAATTTTAGGATCAGGAAATTTAGGAAATAGAAACGAACGACCCTTGTTTTGGGATATATTTAAATCCTGTGTTTCTATTTTAGATAATTGTTATTTTTCCTGTTCATTGATCACATGGTTTATTCTGGGGTTTGGAAAATGAAGAATCTGTGCTACTGAGCATATTTTTCTGTGTTAAACCTCAAATGAAACATTAGATGTTGATTAAGGAAAAACACTGAGAAAACCTCCAAGACTTTTTACATTAATTCTAATGTTGTTTACGGAGAAACAAAAATCTGGGTGATGCACTAGTACGGGCCTCCACTCGCACCACCAACAAATTCCCGGGCCTCAGTGGACACCCTTGTAATCGACCGTCCACCTGCAGATACTGTCCTTTAATGAACAGATCTCATAAAGTAATCTCCAAATCCGATGGCCGTTCTTTCACCCCACAATTCAAAATAAACTGTCAAAGTAGCAATTTAGTCTACCTTATCACTTGTAAGCATTGCGGCATTCAATATGTGGGACAAACAAAAAACCGAATTTTGACCCGGTTTCAAGGCCATTTCCATGATATTAATCAAAATAACGACACTACGGTAGCTAGACATTTTAATCAATGCCCAGCTGATCAACCCAAATTGACCAAAGGCTTTAACATTTCGGTCCTTTCCTTCATATCCTCCCCACCTGACTCTGCTAAAGCACAGTCGGAGAGAGACAGAGAAGAAAGACGATGGATGCAACGTTTATCATCCGTCGTCCCACTGGGTCTGAATTTAATGGATTAATTCCAGGAAAATACCATATGGTCTCACTCCGTTCAAAATTATTCTGGGGTTTGGAAAATGAAGAATCTGTGCTACTGAGCATATTTTTCTGTGTTAAACCTCAAATGAAACATTAGATGTTGATTAAGGAAAAACACTGAGAAAACCTCCAAGACTTTTTACATTAATTCTAATGTTGTCGCTACTTGTCATTCAAGTTGTCCGATTCAATTCCATGACCCTAAAATGTGTACTTTTTTGTCACTCAAGTTTGCTAAATTGAATACCTTTCAACACCTATGACTTTTTACAACGTTTTAAAATTTGGAGTGAAGCCAAATTCAAACCGAAACTAGAAGTAATCCTTGAATGGCTCTAAGAGCAAGGAACAGTGTTTAAGTAATCAATGGGAAAAAGTCCTATTCTAGTTGCAAAACATCACATGATGCATTGAAACTACAGAGAGAGGGAAGTTATGAAGCCGATCACATACTGTATATGAAGAACAAGAATCCATCTCACCTTGGTGGAAACGTTACTTCGTATTCATAAAGGTGGTCGTAAAACGAGCTTGGTTCCCGGTCAAATTCATGCAACTAAAAGAGAGAGCAGGAAAAGTCTTGATTTAGTAACTAATTACCAACAGACTACAGAATACGGATCTACACAGATACGCACCTTATGACATAAAATGTAATAACTTCGAGCAAGATAAAGTTCCTTTCATTTATCAACAAGCCATTTTCTACAATACCTTATACTTAGTTCTGTCATAGTTTTTTTTAAAACTAGAATAACTAAATAGCATACCCATTTATTGTTATTGTTTGAGAAGTCTGTGTGGTGTTCGTGGTAGTCGAAGCCCTTCTTCTCGACTGTTAAAACAGGCTGGAGAATAAGAAGAAACAGCTATGATGTATCCACGTCTCACACTTGTGAGCACAACTGCACTTAGTTTTTTTGTTTTTTTCAGTTTAATCTTTTCATGCTTAATTAATTTAGCCATAATGGTTGTGTATATATTATTTGAATCTAAAAATCTGTCGGAATCTTTTACTATTCTATCTAATTAAGTTACTAAATTAACAGAGAATTTCTAAAAATGTACCTCTTTGCCAGCTAACATTTGTATGGTCAGTTTCTTATTTCATACTTTTCATTTTTCAAAACATAGATATTGATTAAAAATAAATATTAGTATATAAGTGATTATTTTGTGATACTTCGAACGTTAAGTTGTCTCTTACCTGAGATGTGTGTGGTTGTGAGTAAATGATTTTGCTGATGTCATTCTTCTTCCCTCGTATGTGTTGTGCTTCAAGCTTGTCTGTCAATTTCTGAAAGGCAAATTGAAATAACTCCTGTATTTATTTGATTATAAGACGTATTTTCCTGAATGAGCTGACAGGGAGAGGTATAGGAATAGCGGAATTCGAGATTATGTAAGTCAGGGTTAATGAAAAAAATCTAAAACTCCGGAAAGAAAATTTATTTGAAATTGTCTTAGTAATTTCCATACAAAATATCGAAACTCCAGTAAGTGCCAAAAAATGGACCATTGTTTCTTACCTTAATCAATGTGTGAGTATCCAATCTAAAGTTAAAATCTCCGAATATGATGTGGGGTACTTTATCATAAGCATCATTATCAAATCTGCAAAAAAAATAGATACATATTTGAGCAACCTCTAGTTTATTTAGGCCCTCCTCAATTAGATTTATTATTAGGACTGCCTTTAGAGCAAAGCCGGAGCCTGCATCCCTATGGAAGATCTGCCATACAAAAACAGAATACTGGCCTTTGACAAAAATAATTTATTCAGATTAACAATTTTGTAGTTGTTCATTTTCAAATTTGTAGGATTTTTCTAACACGTGATGTGTGTAATTGAATGCCCGTTGGTCTCGTGTTTACAAGTTTTAAGGCACTGGCTTCATTGACTTCCTCAGGTAAGGAAGTACCGCTCCTGGTTTGCACAGCTGGCAAAGACCAAAGTAAGTCGGTTAATTTCCGGCGGTAATGGTCTAAAGGCAGCCTTGTCCATTTCACTTTGGTTTTCTTAGTATGATATAGTTGTATTGCATAGCTCCGTGCTTACGGCGGAAGCTGCGTCCATCCGTTCACCCTGCTGATTAATTCTTAAAAGATTGCTTTCATTTATTCAACTTAATCAACTGGACTGCAGTTTGTATTTGCTGAACAATTGCTTTAAAGTCAGTTGATTGACACTGAGGTATATTTTCACATGTTAAATCAAAAAGATTTAAAAACTGATTTATGCGTGAAGGTCTTATATATCAAATGACTTCTGCTAAAGGAATGATAAGATTCAAATCAGTGTTCCATGAATACATTTCCTCTTGATCATATTATGTTTAAAGGCTCTATTACTAGTAACTGACCTCATTAGTTTTTTAATGACATACAAGTTAATCCACATAAAGTGTGGGTTAGACTTTTTTCGATCTTACCTCTCTAATGTGTGGTTCATTGCTCTCCTTCGGTTGTCACAGTATATCGATGGATTCTGTAGGAAAGAATATACACCTCATTGACATTATCGTAGATTAAAGCAGTTAGAAAACTGAACTGTATCTTGTATGATCCCATGCCAATAAATATTTACAAATCTTACCAATATTGAAAGTTTCAAATCAAACCTATTAAAAGAAAGGTTACTGCGGCTGGCGGCCTCTTGTCACATTAAAACACAAAGTTAGAGTTAATAAATTCTCATATTATACTGCAGATATGGCGCTAAAATATAGGTAACCTTTTTCTTCCCCTGTACACCTGAGAGAGGACGTCTGTGTGTGACATCACACAAAGAAGCCGTTACACTTAAGTTTGATTTTTGTACAATCCGTAGATTTCCATTTTTTCCATAAATCAAAACAATTGGTCAAGTCAAACAATATAAGAATTATGAAGAAAATTTTGGGCAATCATTTATTCAAAGTTCTTTAGTTTTCTATTTTCACCAAATCTGCCTCTGACGTCACAGACAGAAAAATGCACTCCGCAAGATGCATCGCTGTGGGCTGGGGCACTTAATTTAATCCAGCAAACCCTGTATAAAACAAACACTAATTGAGAAATTTGGTATGCAACCTACCTAGGCAGCAAGGATCACAATAGTATACTAGTTTACATCACTCGCCCTCGCTTTAAAACATTAGGTTGAGGAAAACTTAGTAAGTATACACGAAATTAGGAAAAATACATTTTTACTTATACTTTTTGACCGGGGATACCTTACTTGATACATAGTGTACAAACACAAATGTGCAGTACCGGCTAGGTGAGATGTGAAGTAGCCTTTAGTCCCTCCCCTTGAGTCTAGGTCTCATTTTGTGGCACCTTCAACTGTCTAAAATGGATTCCTGTCTGAAGAGGGTAGGCTTATGAAACACATATTTTTTATTCACTCCCAAATGATCTTCCTAATAGATAATGGTAAAATAGATATATACAAACGTCTCAGTAAAACGATTGTATCTATCATTCTTTCTTCCAGATTGGTTAAATGGGAATTACAGGCTATCAACTTCAGTAATCGGCTATCAACAAGTTGAAAAAGTCTAAAGCTTAAGTACCCTCCCCCCCCCCATTACAAAATAAAAAAAAAATCTAACGCTCGGAATCAAGCTTCCCCCTCGCGCTTAGAGGACATGTGCTACAATCATACTTACAGATTCCATTGCGATGATATTTGAGGCGTCGTGAAACAAGTGGATATTAACAAGGTCAAACAATCTGAAATTAACAGAAAGATATTTTGAAGTCATCAGCCCACTCTCAAGTGAAATACATCTTTTTAAATACGAATTAACTGTCAGCTTGACTAGGTATAGAATGCAGTATCATAAACAGATTTTATAACATTTAGAAAGGAAATAGCATCATCTTTTCAGGACAAATTTTCAGTGTTTTTATGATAGAATTCACCAATATTGCGCCACTGTTTGATTAAAACAATGGAGCTGTGTTTATGGACCAAGATCTATTGCTGCTGACCAAGAAAGGACCGAAAAACTTAAAACTTTCTATGTGTTATTCCCAATAAAAACAGATAATTGCAATGTCATAATAATGTGTTTGTGAAAATCTAATCCATATCTGAGAATTTTAAAACATATATTCCTTGTGGCTTGTTTACCTCGTGGCAATTTAAGCATTCATAGTGTTATAATCAAATCCTCTTGATTCTTTATAAAATAATGTCACACGAACAAAATCGGTCCGTTCTTAACCAGCAGACCTATAGCAAATGTAAAAAAACAAATCATGCTAAATAATCTTAATATATTCACATGATATAAGAGCCACCTCTCAACGAGTCTCTGTCCACTGTAATCTTTTATAACTGGTCAAATTAATTATTTTCTAAAATACAGCTTGACAATTACTATGTATGAAACTGTCAATTGCAAGACCCCCTAGAGGCAACTGCTAATTCTTTAACCCCCCACGATCATCAGCTTGATGTCACTGGTCAAAGGCTATTTACATAACATGTTAACATGTTATCATCATTTGTTACCCTCCTGTCACCATGGGCACAACTGATCTGTCATAGAAGGCTGTGACATCACAACTGTCACTTCCAAAGCAGTTGCTGTAGTTGTAACACCTAGGCAAGTCCTCTCTCTTAAAAAGTAATATCTAATAATGCAAAAAGATATCTCTGTAAGACAACATCAAAATAACTGCGAATGTGTATAGCAGTGATTCTGCTTACATATTTCTGAAAAAAAACAATGCTTTGAAATTCTTGACTGTATCTTAGATACCAAAATACCAAACACAAATGTCAAAACAACAATCGTCTTGACAACATGCTTCAAGGAAACTGACCTTTTACATCCGCTACCACAAACAAGTGTGAAGACAATACAAAACATTTATCAAAAATTCAGGGTTCTTCCTAGAAAAAGATTTGAAGTATCAAAAGCCCCATTTTCCTTATCATTAGGGGGGCATTTTTGAAAATCCTGGGTTAATTTCTCTACATCTTAAACACATTTCTGTAATTTTAATGTGGGAATGGCCCCCTTCAAGTCATCCTAGTGTGGGAATCAAATTCCTGATGCGGGAATCCCGCATCCCGCATGCCTAGGGAAAACCCTGAAAATACTCTGATATATCTAGCTATTGTCAATTTCCATAAATAAGGTAATCAGTTTTGTGATAAGATAGAGAAATCAATATTGTATCGTTCAATGGTGATCTTTATTACTTTAAAACAGTTTACACTAACTTACGTGTTGCATATATTCCATCTCGTCCGAATGAAACCTTTTCTGGACCACTTGTACTGGAATGAAATGAACATTTGCAATCAATGTTTGTCAAAATAATCTGATAGGGATTTTTTTTAGTAAGACTTTATTGTACGGAGATTTCTGTCACAGACAATCTTCAAACTATATCAAAATGTTGCGAAGCTGTATTTTCTTTAGTACAAAAACACAATTCTTCATTGATACTTACGTCGGGGAAGAATTCTTGAGGGAACTTTGCCTTCTCCTTGATTGAGACTGTTTCTATATTTCCTGAAAGAACCTGGTAACAAGAAAATCATAGTAGGCAGAAATTAGTGATAAAACCACAACCATCATAGATGAAAGGTACTGTAGTCAATTTCACAAATGTGTTGGCAGGGCGTCGACTCCTGGGTTGTTTTATGACTTCCAACCTACGCTGACTTTCTAAGTATATTTTCAAGCATTTTAATGCTATCTCCATTCAAGATTTACGGACCTTCTGAACTACGGTGGGAAATTAAAGCTTGATGATTGTATGTTTAAAAATTGTTTCTCATTCCTTTCAGGCTTAATAAGTAAGTTGACTGAAAATACTTACTTCTCTTCCTATCACAGGGACAAATTTGCATTCTGCAGAAAGATGAAAAAGGGAACTGGGTTTATTAAAACGCATAGACATAAAACGTTTTATATCATCACATTTCAGAATTAAAAAATTAGAACTATCCAGACAAAATCAATTTTCTTGTAAAACATATCTATTGAGATGACTTCAATTTTCAATCTTGATATTTAAACTGTTAACATTGCAAGCCACTACGATTGTTAAAACAATTGGTAAAGTAAATTGCCTCACCTATCCAGTCCCAAATATGGGCATTCTGTATGGACTGATGAATGAAGTATAGCGAACCCAGCGCCTAAAAACAAAAGAGGAGCAAGTAGTACTTTTATTCTTTTACAATGTCAAAGCCTTTTCTTGATTCTCAGGAAAACATCTGTGAGTATCGCAAAATCAGACTTAGTTTCACCTCACTGATACATCTGAGGGTATCCCAGATCCTCGGGAGCCCCCCGAACACCCTTCTAAGGAGGTCTCGGGAAATATCCGTAGTCACCAAAAAAAGTCGCCTTAACATACTTAGTGAAACCTCGCTCAAATACAACCGAGGGTATCCCGCCAACCCTCACTCAACCCGGGGGAGCCCACTGATGTACTATATTACATGTACAGTGTCAATAACAGGCCGCTTTTGAAATGAAGTCTGCGTAAATTTGTTTGTTTGTTGGGGAAGTTCAACGTCCGGCCAACCCTTATGGATTCTTTCCAGACTGCACAAGGTAATACTTTTCAGCTTATTTTACGCCACAAGGGCGAGTCTGCGTAAAAGCAGTAACGTTCAAGGTAGTGGTTATCAATCTAATCATGGTTTTAATGCCGTGAAAAGTCTTAGATGAAGGTACGTCTACGAAAGGTAACTCTCTAGGAAAGATCAAAGGCTTTAATCCCACTCTCCGCTCACTGTATCCGATACATCCTATTACTGGCTTCCTAACTTCGTTACCCATACTTTAATTGTAACGATCTAAAATTGATCAATCACTGGCAATTACCAACACAGAATTTACTTGTTATGTCCTGTATGTGTCCTGTTTTTTATTAACAGTGTGCCAATATGTGCCAATTCTTGTTGAGCGTCCTTTTTAATCAGGACGATTTGTGCATATTTCTATGAATACTGGCAATCTAATTAAAACAAACCCCTGTTAACTTAAAAGATACTGGACACCTTCATTACCAGTGAACAAAAAGCTTATGCTTGGAGTATTGCTGAGAGAAATATTCATTGTTTAGTTGCATTAGAATAAGAGGTGTAGATGCTTTCCATAGTAGTGACAAAACGCAATTAACAAATCTGGCTTTACGGGTCATGACAAAACAAAGAGGTTTTGGATGATTGCTTGACATAACCTTGGCAACCAAGGGCACCCCCCATCCCTTTATCACGAACTTTGTGACACGTCTCCATAGCAACACGTGTTACGCTACATGTGTATTTTATAACAATGAGCACCGGGTGGAATGTTCCATTTTTACATATGACAATTACCACTACGTTGATTTCGACAAATTGGCAGGATTTAGAAATTCCAATAGAACGGAAGTGGGCAATTTTCTGGGCGAGTACATACTCGAAGGAAGGCGGAACTGAGAGGCCAAGTTGCTTGAAACCAGCGATAGGGGGCCGCCTATTCATAACGTCAATCAGCAAAGGCATTACATGGGGGGGGGGGGGGGGGGGGGCTGGGGTTATGTAGTGCATGACATCGTGTTGAGGAAATTTGAATTACAATAATTTCAGAGACAATTTTAGGTATTTTCGGATATTGGAGGCTGAATCTTTCATTTTCTGCTTTTCTTATGGGCAGCCATGTTTCTAGCTAAAAGAAATCCATTCCTTTTTATACTATTTCTGAAATTTGTGGGGAAGGTGGGGGGGGGGGGGGGGTTCTCTTGCAATGTCATTTCTAGAGAGAGAGAGAGGGGGGGGGGGGGTCAAGGGTCGCATGACAACACATGATAAGGGGGGAGGGGGGAGTCAAAAAAGGTCAAAATAGCATGACGTCATTTATGGACGACCCCTAGCCTGAGTTTACAGGATCATTAATGTAGGAGAAAAGAATCCCCTTTCACCTTAATCTGGTCTCGCCTGTCTTTCCCTGGATTTTCTGTTTCGTTAGCCCGTCTGCAAGAATTGGGCGATGTTTTTAGAGGTGACGAAATCAAGCCTTAGCTTTTGGACGATTATGCACCTATAAATGTCTGTGCTCGGTAGTTGAAATGTCGCCCACATGCTATCGAGTACAATAAATGAGTCCCAATTTGCACCAAACTTATGAGTATAAATTTGCAAGGACACATCTGGTGGCAGATCTAGCAATAGATTAACACTTCTTTCCGATCGTGAAATATATCCATTTCTTCCGCAAATAAAGTCAAGGTCTTCATTTGAAACTATGTATATTCAGTAGTAGAATAAGGGCATACTACTATTTCAGTGAAAATTTTAGTTCGAAAAAGTGTGAACTAAATAACTTGAGTTATATTGATTCGGTGTTGCCACGTGGAAATGTGTTATCAAATGATTATTCGATTGGCTGTGGGCACAGCATAATTGATAGCTTATCACTTCTCCACCTATTTAGCTGATTGTTCAATTGCCAGAATAATCTCACGGAAGAGTGGGTGGTGATGAGGATTGGTATATATATGTAAATAACATTACTTAACCCTCAACTGCTTCAGCCAAAACAACGTATAATGTTTTCTATAAACTGTTATACACGCGGATTTAGGTCCGTCATTTAGTAGCCCGTCAATATTTGTATGAAATCTAAACAAAAATGTACTTGTCTATATTTTAAATAAAATAATGCAGGGTCATATTTAGGTGTAATGGAAATTTAGTGGGCAACTGAAACCTAAATGCCATGTTAGTAATGAGAACTTTTCGGTAGTAACGACTAGGTCTCGATCCTGACCGGACGGAAACAAACTGCTGGCCTATTGACCAGTGGATTCTGGCAGAGGATTAGTCAAAACCACATATTGATAACACCACTGCTTTCCGTTTCTAAAGACACTGAATAGTTCGATGGGGTGCCTGGCTACGGGAAGCCGTAGTCAACTGTACCATTTTTAAAATTAGTAAACTCAATACTTGAACTAAGGCAAGGAGACTGCAACGACCGGTGGACGAGTGCACGGGCGATGATAACTTTTTCTACTTTGGCGGTCATTCTCTATTCCTTGTTGGAGAATGCGGCACCAAGTCAATCGAACCCGATACATCACGGTGTGTATACCTTTCTTAGTAAATGACCAGTGTGGAATCAGTAAAACTGTATCTGACTGCTACTAGGGTGACCACCCAGGTTTTACTTTCAAATTTCCTGTTTTTCCCTTTCTCACGATACATTTTTCTTGTCTTGTTCTCCAGAAGTTTTTAAAATCCAAAAATGTTCAACCATGAATAGGTCAAAAATAGTTCATTTCTTAAAACAAGGAAATCTAGAACGAAAAAAAGAAAATTTCCCAGTATGATTTTGCCTAGTTCTAATTGATTTTCAAAAAGAAGGTTCACCCTGTTGTTACAATTTCGGCTGCCCCTCCTGGGCCAAGAATTTTACATGAAAAAAACATAAAAGAGTTGGTGGGGCGTCTACCTAAACTGCGATATGCGCATCGTGCTAATCACCAGCTTAGAAGAAGTGAAGGACAATTGGTATTGTAGAGTAAGGTCACGGCGTGCCAGGCCAGGGTCCAGTGGCAGAGAAAGTTCCCTGCGTGGTACACTGATAATCAGTGCTGGTTCCCAGCCAGGGCCCCAGAAAAGTCCTTCTTTATTCTTCTCTACAGTGTTTATTCATATGGCACATGCTTGGAATGTCCAGTAGGGGAATTCTAAGTGTAAGCGATAAACGCAACTCTGTTTAACTTGGCTACAAATTAACAAAATACTGCAGTGGTAACTGAAACGCTAATTTTGCTTACTGATGATGTCGGACTTCGGGATTTATCTGGAGATATTCAGTAAACTTATCAAAAGAGAGAAATTGAAAAAAGGGGAAGGGGCGAACACATCTCAACACACGTTGAATTTACAAACGACACAAATACGAATACTTCGGGGGCTTACTTGTGACACGGAGAATAACAAAAGACAAAGACCTCATTTTTTGGGGAAAAATCACCGATTCTAATCTCCTCAATGTAAATTGCGCATAAAGCATTCAGGTGCAAAATATGACTGGCACTTGAGTAATAAATGAACTCATTTCTTACTGTCCGGATTTTGTTTTTAGGCCCATGGGATCAGGAAATTCAAAGTACAAATACAGACGTCAACCACAAAACACATTTCCTCACGCAATCTTCGAACCGAATTTCGCATACTGACGGTAATAGGGGAAGCTACACAATGGAATGCATAGCAACCATTCTTTACGGAAGACGTAACGATTTACTTTTGTCTCCAACTAAGGACGGAGTCCCCACTACAGGACTGCCCCCTGGAGGGGAGAGGAGGAAGCAGTTTAACCTAAGGCGAGGTGTGATGCGCCGACTAGTGAATATTTTGTATGAGAAATAAAGTAAGTTTCAAACATAGCTCAATCAAAGTGTTCCTTTTTGCAAGTATATATTCTATTGGTCTAGTAATTTTAGCTTAGAAATACTTTGACTTGATGGAAATGAATACTAAAGTATAATTTCGGATAATCTGCCGATTGGTATACGGGCCAGTACTTATTCACAATTACCACAATGATAATGGTCGACCCTGTAAGTATTGTTTTTGGAACACTAATAATATGTGACCCATCGTGGGAAATGGTAACCTTGAGGGATATTAAGCAATTTGCTCTAAACCCATTTTTAAGTGACTTATTGATGAAAATGTGTTGACCATACATATTTTCCTGAAACATAGGTAGAATTGTCCAGAGATTATGGTTATGAACATGAAAATATTCTATCTATTCATGACAATTGCATTATTGGTAATTTACTATGGAATATACATTTATTATAGGATGCTAAAATAAGCAATAATACCATGTTACCATAGCAACAACAAAAAGAATTTTCAGATTACATCAAATTTTCTCCCCAGGTGTTTTGATAAAACTATTTTTCTTCCCTATTGTGAAAAAAAGCTACTGGATTGAAGATCTGTATATGAAATGAGGGTATTCTAAGTAACTGTGATAATGAAAAAGATCAACATTTTTGACTAAAGACTTGTTGGTTCATCCAAGTGTAATACAGAAAGCACAGCAGGTAAATGAAGGTACTTTATAAAGCCCAAATTACACTACGCGTTGGGTCCTTGTACGCATGTGATAGTGTTGCCCAACGCGAACAATTGGCGTTCACAGCATATTACACTACGCGTCGGACCCGACACAAAGTATATTATACTTGCTGTTTTGGGGTCTAGTTCTCAACGCGAAACTTTTTTTTTGTATTACGCTTTGCGTTGGCCTACAGATTCGCGTTTGTTATTCACGTTGGCAAAACCATGTGTGAAATGGAGCCCACGCGAACCAGCCGAAGCATAGTGTAATACGGCCTTTTGTCCAGAACTGGGATATTCAAACAAGCATAATTTTTTTTATCTTGGACCCTTATAGGAATATCCTAAAATGGTTTGCACCATTTGAAAGAGGGAATTGTGAATTGTAATTCATACTTTTCCCCCTAATATTACCATTTCCCACGATTGGTCACATATTATACCAATAATTCTGTATGACCTATCATTTAGGAAGACATTAACTTGGTAAGATATGTCCACACATTATGGAATAACAATGTAAAAACATGTTCTTAGTTTTATATAACTAGATTGAGGCTCAATTAACATTCATTGATTTCTGCTGTGCATTTGACTAAAACATACATCTAGGCAGAGAGGGAGGTGAAGCTTCGTATGGTTAAATGCCTTTTGTGCACGATTTAGTCCAACATTTTGCCACTAGATATTAGTATCACCTTGAAACGGGGAGGGTCCATAGAGGGTTTATGGTTTAATCCATCATTAATTTGATATTCATAGCCCCAACTGCCATTGTGGTTCGTGCTATGAAATAGATATGGCCAAAACGATAAGGTCTCATTTAATATACTGGTGGTATATTGGCCTTCTAATGCATTGATTGGCCTGCATAGGCCTTGTCAGTAGAGGGGTCGATAAGGCAATAATCCGTCGGGATTAGGTGGATTGGGGCTTATAGGGGTGGTTATATCGACTGTCAAACCGATCACTGTGCCCACCCACCTATAATCAGCCCTTGTGACCTAGACAACTACAGGACCCCACAAGTACCACTGTTATTCCCACAAAGAAAACTAAGTTACCGCGGTATGTATCCACCTTGGAGTTTATCAATTAAGGCATGAGAATTCCGTGCTATCATAATTCGGTAAGCTTATACATAGATAACAACACAGTTTTTGGTCAATTACCTCTGCTCAGTGTTTTCAGAATATTGAGGTTCATTCGTATTAATAGAAACATTATGCAATACAGTGGGAAAATGGTAGTAATTGGAAATCAATTTCGAGAACAGCCCCTATCCTATTTTATTCGGACGAAACTGGTCCATAATGATTTTGTTTTAATCATTGTTCTCCCTAAATTTAACCTAAACTTGATTGAATGAATACGAGTGGCATCCTGATGTGTCATTGACAGATTCCAACACAGATTCTACCACTCTTTTTTTCAACCTTACTATTTATTACTATTTGATGTGTGTTATGAACAAAACTCTGATCATCTTTTAATGAGATATGTCCGAGTGAATTGGGTGCATTTTCTCAATAACTGTAATAAAACAAAAGCAACGATATTTCCCCTCCCTTTAAGGAAATTGCATGAGGGATCCAATATTGTTCTCGGCGAAGAACCTTGTTTCAGCGAATTACACCAGATGGCGTGACTGTACCTTGCGCTTTCAGTGTGTGCATATAACATTTTCACGATAAAAGAATTCAACCTACTGTGAACTTATCGACGGCTGTGAAGTCTTCGTCCAGGAAGACTCGTGCTTTATCGAACTGTTGCATCTCTTTGCTTGCCAGCAAGGTTCTGAAAAGATCAAAGATCAAATCAATATTCATATGAATAAGTTTTCTGCCATTATCATCTATTAAACATGTTGTGCCAATCTACTATGTTATACATATTGAGATTATATCTACTATGATTTCGTACGTGATCAAAGAAATCGTTTGCGTAAACTGTATAGATCCACACTGAGACATTGCGCTACATGCAGAAGTCCACAGAACAGCTCTTCTCTGACTTTTTTAATTTCACAATCATACATATCAGTTAGAAGGTCGTTTATGGTATATGTCAGCCAATTTTAGAATGTATATCCAGTGTATAAAGTACATAGACACTTACTTAATGAAAAGGTTGACATGTTGCATGGAATCTTCATAGTTCTTCCCTCCGACCTCCTGACAATGTATCGCCAAGAAGTCGGGATCGAGCCGTTGGACCGTCTGGAAAAGAGACACAGCGGGGATTAACCAGGTGATCAAGGTTGTTAGTGGAATAAGTCGTTTAATAAGTTAGTTTTTCTACTGACAATAAGAAGGTGACCCTCATGATATATATTGCAGAACCCCGAAGAAGCCTGTAAAAGGGCGAAAAATGTCGATTAATAAACGCTTCTAACTTAACATCAAAAGCTCAACTCTTCGTGTTGGTTCGACAGTCATTTCAACGTTTGATACTGCAGATATGTGGGAGATGCACTGTGAAAAATAAAAAAAAACATCCAAAAAAATAACATGCTGCCGGTATTTTGTTTCACAATAAAGGAAAATTGCAACCGCTAAGCCATGGACTGGTCGATTATACCCTTTAAAGTACAAGAGGTCCCTCACACTTGTACGATTATACCCGACCCGAGCCTCATGTATCTTGAGGTACATACGGTAGCTTATTAAGGTCGAGAGGCTTGGGTGGACTGTGATACGTGATGGGACAGGCTAACAGTGAATATGTTAGAGATACGACTTGTTGAAGGAGAGAGGAGGACTCATTCAACATCTACCTCCCTCTCGATTTAGAAGTGTTCCGACTGGTTTAGAAAACCAATAGAAGGTCATCCAGGAATACTATTTGTTGTAGAACCTTTAATTTCTATTACTTGTATTCTTTGTTAAACCTTCTACAGTTTTATATGTACAAGTTTCACATTCCTCATCAAAAAATTATAGTTTAACAGTTCATATAAATCATTGAAATTGCAGCCCATCCTTAGAAGTAACATGGTTTGCTCACATTTTAGGCGTGTCACAGACAAAGTGATTCATTAGCTTATCTTTTTAATGTGTCCACACCTATATCCGGGAACAGATTCTATGAAGTAAGTAATTATGCAACGTAGTGTAGAGAAAGACTAGATGGCATGTGAGGACTAGACCTTATCCGGGGACACGCTCATTAGACTGAGCATCGGGTGGTGAGGGAACCATTGCGGGCATCCATAGATAAATGCAGAATTGCCAAAGGCATAGGGCTCTGGGCCACACATTAGAACTACTTCTGAATGCCGTGCTCAAAAGAACAGACGTAATGTGCACTATTATATCTTTAGATTGCCTCTTTCCAATGACGTAGGGCGGGTAAGCGCACCAAGTAATCTAATCATTACAATAAATTCCTTTTAAACTCAATTTTCCCCCTTGATCTTCGAAACTTCCGGTGACTAAATACTGTAGCATGGTACAGTTAATGTTTTCATATAGTGCTATAAATGGTAGTATGAAGTTATGCAGGTGAAAAGTTTTTTTCCTCCTTTTGCACTGGAATGTCACTGCTACTCACTTCTTATTTGACACTCATTACACATTGTCTTTAAATTCCTTTTTGGTCTGAATTGTCGCTGGATAGAAATGTAATCTACCAACAATATGCTCATTAAAGTATAAAAACACGTGGAGATTCTTTTCCGACTCGTCGATGAACTACAGATGGGACTGAGGAAGATCTCTAGCAATATTTTGTTATTAGTGGAGCCTTAGGCCCACTAAATAGTACCGTAAAGGGGTAGGTGAAAAGGATGAAAAAGGGGATAATGCTCTTTGCATAGGATAAACCGACTGCTTACCATATAAAGGATGTATACTTTTTCACGAAATATATCTCTATGCTTGCAAACAGTTGTATGGTTCAAAAGCCTCAGACGGTATTCATACGATATCAGCGGCGGGAATGTAGGAACAAATACACTCAGATGACTCAGGAATGTTTGTATGACATATCAACGGATGTGTGCACGGAAACTTTAGCAGCAACCTTTAGTGAAAAGTTTTAGTATAAAACTGGCGGGCTTAAGTGTTATAAGAAAAAGAAAGTGGCAAGTAACTGAGCAATAAAGAAATCCTCGTGGAATTATAACCAAAGACGGAAAGAAAAAGTGTCCTCTAAGCGTAATGGTTCTATTACGGGAGGCGTGCCGTTTTTAAAGTTATTTCTTCTTGGGTCCGTTTTTGCTTGGTGTTGGAAGTTTCCTAATTTTGGCAGCTTGCCACACGCTCCGTTCTCAGCCCTAACAATGCACACATTAAATTGGTCCCTGGAAAAGGGAAGGAGAAGGGTACGGCACTGCATTCAAGGTCAGGCTTATACAGTGAGCGATCATTAAGCAAAGTTTCTTTAATTGGCAAGGCAGCCATGGCCATTGGAGAAATAACAAGTACACGACTTACGGTTAAATCTCACCCCAAAAAAAATCAAATCAGATAACATCAATTACATGTATTCACTTTACTGATAAACATATATACATCTTATGTATCTCTCCATTGTTCTGAATAAGCCTTTCAGATGGGGGGGGGGGGGGAGGGGGGGTCTGAAATTAGTCGAATAAATATCAGTTTATCAACAGTTTTCCACTGTTTAGCACTGATACGTAACCACTATCCGTTGGGTAATTATCATGTATACATAGTTCCCTAGCCTTTGCTTCCATCTGCCCATCCATGGGCCACATTTTGCTGTCATTGAGTCGCTTAACTGATCAGTTAGTCATAGTTCGAACTGCAATTTGAAAACTTGCATCCATAAATTCCAAAGACCATAATTATGGATATTTGTTGATGAATTTGAAAAAAAGATACGGCTTTACCCAATCAATAACATTGCTAATCTCAATCTGCACGGAAAATAGCATGAGTTCAATAGTCACCCATGCATCAATCGGTGTTCTGTTAGATCCTTCAGCTAAAAGCAAACCCATGTTCATCGTTCAGGGCTAAAGTCAGATGACAGCCATAACATTTGATTTAACTGAATTTGATAGCATAAAGACAGCCTTTCTCGGAGATTGAATAAAAATGACACTCCTATCAGCTCCTCCGTTCGTGATTCGTCACCATTAAAAGGGACACCAATGTATTAGGAACGTGAGGGGTTGGAGGGGAGTGAGCGCCGACTACGGCCCGTAGCAGGTACTTTCCCGGCGCTATAGGCCTGGGTGGGGGATAGAATCCAGAGCCCCCCGTTCCGCCGGTCTAATGGTGTTTGGGCACCACGTCAGCCACCAGGGACAGATGGACAGTAACAAACCATCCAGGGCCCCTTGACGAAATGCTGGGTGGTCTACATTCTGTCCGCATTGACTAGCATCATATGTGGAAACGTCTCGCAGGGATTATTAATCTAATCGAGAACTTTCAACCCAAGGACACAGAGCAGGAGTTTAAGATTGATATAGTGTAACTCTTGGAAAACTTTGACTGCTGGAATATGTTGTATGCCTGTCGGATTGGGGGGGGGGCAAATGGGGCAATTGCCCCCCCCCCCCCCCCCGGACCCAGAGAACAAAATTTTGGCTTCTTAAAATTGGAAGATCCGTATAAATCTGATTTTATTTTTCATTTTTTGTAAGGGGGGTCAGGGTTTGCCCCCCCCCCCTAGGGAACTGGCTCTGGATCCGCCCCTGGCCATATGTTGCGTGCAGAATAATACGTGTTTATGCCTACGCAAACGTGACACCATTCGTGTATACAATTTTAAAAGTGCAGATTTCTTATCATGAGCTAATACACTTCCCTCCTGATGTTATAACTGAACTGTTAGCAAGAAAACGACGCATCTTGTCTGCAGGAGGCAAAGCGATTTCACTGTCAGGGAGAACTTAGAGCCTGCACAACGTTTATCCAAGATTGTGTAAATAAAGATCAATGGTACTCTATCCTGTGTACCGCCCCACGCCGGCTGGTCTCTAAACGTGTTCCAACTATCTCCACGTGTCCCAGGAGTTGCTGGGTACAAGCTCAAAAGTAAACGTTAAACTGGAAATAACATTCACTTTGGCCACAAATTTACAAGTCTCTTTATATTCTGACGACTCGCTGTTTCTCATGTTAAATGGTACATATGAAATGTAAAAGGCAGAATCAGTTACAGTTATTATGTGTGAGGTTTAGCAATGGTAGCCATTTAACGAAATGACACGCAGAAATATTATCCGTACCTGGAGTGAATATTGTCGATAAGAGATGGTTTGGGCTATGTTAGAATAAGCTTGAACATTAATGATCATCGGGACCGTATAGTATACTATGCGGCCAACAACAACACCCCTTACAATTTGAACATCCAGGGCCAGCATCCGTGAGGTTGTATTTACTTGTAATCTGCATATACAACTAATTTGCTATTCAATATCTGATCCAGGGTACTCAAACCAAGGCCAAGCATGCAGTCTACCACATCCTACGGGGAACACGGTATATTGAGCAAGTCCAGCCGTTTGGCTGTGGGTGAGGAGTATCTTCTCAGAATCGTGTTGCAGCTGTAGCTAGCCGGCAGAAGCCCACAGGACTCCCCCTGGTCCGACTGGTAGAGTGTCAGCTTACTATGGGCTCAGGTAATGAGCATTTCGTCAGGATCCCTTAGGCCTACTTGACTGGTATACCTGACATTTGTTAGGAGTCCACATGGGGCGCTCAGATGCGTAGGAACGGCACATCTAGGGGGATAAACTCAGTTAGCAATCAGGTGCTGAGGTTCTTCCATGCGATCTTACTCTTGGGAAGAAACTGGGGGAAACACGAGTCATCTTGTTAGATGCTGTTATCACACATTTATGTTTTCATCCGATGTATGACGTCAATATAATCAACGAATAAAGCTTAGGTGACACTTTAAACAAAAAATGTTTCCGGTGGACCGGCCGGGTGGCCGTATTTTGGCCGGGTGGGACGAATTTTTTTCTAAAAAAAAAAAAGGCTCCGTATATTCCTACCAAAAAGAAAAAAAAAAGAATTTGCGGCCGCCCGACTGGTCTTTTTAAGACCCACCCGGTCCACCGGAAACAGATTTTTTTTAGTTTGGCCTTATTCCAATTACAGAGCTACTTTAGAGCTAATTAGAACATTTCTTTCGTTATATAAACATTGATATAAACATTATTCAAACTTGAGAATCCTTCAGGTAGTCATGTCACCCCTGTGTAATCTCTGCTCATACGATAGGCTGATCCCCACCCCTTGTACATGCGGCTCTCAACTATACTGACTAGGCGGGTTCCATCATGTTATCTTATTTTCTTTGCGTTTTAGAAACTCAGAAGTCAAATTTCAAATTCTAGAATAATCAATTAAACATAGAGTGTCTAATTCTCTTCTATCTACTCAATCATTATTCATCTACTCTCTCGAAACTATCAATCTAATCAGACTGGCTTCCAATCTCGTCAAGAACAATTTGGTTCCGGTCGTCCTTTTGATGGATGAGTGAGGACCCCTGACTATGCGGTGGTGTCCACAGTCGTCTTCCCTCACCGTGTACCCCTGAAACGGCCCTTTCGACCACTAAACATAAACCACACGTGTATCACACTATGTGTAGTACATCATACTCCGGCATAGTTTGATTAACAACAACAGTGTAGTGGTATGTCGACTATGTCCATCTTGCTCCAGATAAATACTCTACCACAGAACTAACGTAGCCCTCAGCTCTCCTAATGTGACAGGTGGACTACACAGCAGCACGAGGTGATGTCGCTGAAGCCTGCATGCCCCCACCCTGACACCTCAGGCCAACTGGTCCAGGTTCCCATATTGAGACCCATCCCCGTCTCATATACTACTCCCTACAGCCTCCTGCCTTCCAGGCACCTCAGGCCAACTGGTCCAGTTGCCCATATTGAGACCCATCCTCATCCCATATACTACTCCCTACAGCCTCCCGCCATTCAGGCACCTCAGGCCAACTGGTCCAGTTGCCAATATTGAGACCCATCCCCGTCTTATATATTACTCCCTACAGCCTCCTCCAATCCAGGCACCTCGGGCCAACCGGTCCAGGTGCCTGTATTGAGACCCATCCCCGTCTCATATACTACTCCCTACAGCCTCCTCCAATCCAGGCACCTCAGGCCAACTGGTCCAGGTGCCTGTATTGAGACCCATCCCCGTCTTATATATTACTCCCTACAGCCTTCCCCCATCCAGGCACCTCAGGCTGACTGGTCCAGGGGCCTGTATTGAGACCCATCCCCGTCTCATATACTACTCCCTACAGCCTCCCGCCATCCAGGCACCTCAGGCTAACTGGTCCAGGTGCCCATATTGAGACCCATCCCCGTCTTATATACTACTCCCTACAGCCTCCCGCCATCCAGGCACCTCAGGCCAACTGGTCCAAGTGCCCATATTGAGACCCATCCTCATCCCATATACTACTCCCTACAGCCTCCCGCCATCCAGACACCTCAGGCTAACTGGTCCAGGTGCCCATATTGAGACCCATCCCCGTCTTATATACTACTCCCTACAGCCTCCCGCCATCCAGGCACCTCAGGCCAACTGGTCCAAGTGCCCATATTGAGACCCATCCCCGTATCATATACTATTCCCTACAGCCTCCTCCCATCCAGCCACCTCAGGCTAACTGGTCCAAGTGCCCATATTGAGACCCATCCCCGTATCATATACTATTCCCTACTGCCTCCTCCCATCCAGGCACCTCAGGCTAACTGGTCCAGGTGCCCATATTGAGACCCATCTACATCTCATATACTACTCTCTACAGCCTCTCGCCATCCAGGCACCTCAGGCCAACTGGTCCAAGTGCCCATATTGAGACCCATCCCCGTTTCATATACTATTCCCTACAGCCTCCTCCCATCCAGGCACCTCAGGCTAACTGGTCCAGGTGCCCATATTGAGACCCATCTCCATCTCATATACTACTCTCTACAGCCTCTCGCCATCCAGGCACCTCAGGCTAACTGGTCCAGGTGCCCATATTGAGACCGATTCCCGTCTCATATACTACTCCCTACAGCCTCCCCTCATCCAGGCACTCTATTTCATATTTTATTTTTTTAATCAACATTTGTTTAAACTGGTCAACTCTCAGTTAACACCCAGTTTTCGTCATTGCACCAGTGGGCCACCTCTTGGTAACTGATTCTGGTGCCCGTAATTGTATCGTGACCCATCCCCGTCTCATATACTACTCCCTACAGCTTCCCCCTGTCCAGGCACCTCGGGCTGACACCCGTCTTTAATGGTATAAGTGCCCCAGTTGACACCCATCCCTATCTCATATACTACTCACATAGACATCCCCCCTTCTCAAGCTATCTGCTCTTGAGCTGCCATTCATCACAGATTGAGAGCAAGTGTCCCGGGCGGGGGGACAGTCATTTCAATGAAAAATAAAGGAAATTTAGGAAGCCCCTCCAGAGTAAGAGCAAAGGCTTGGAGAAGCATTGTAAATAGGGTTACGGGATTCTGGAGCATTGGAGGACCAAAGTATTGAAGGGAAGAATGGGGGAGGCAGGTTGTCAAACGGAGAAACCAACCTTTTAATGTCCACAAAAGGTGGTTTGCATAAAGACACCAAAGAGCGAACTTCATGTTCGTCTGGAACAGTGATCATTGCAAAATCTTTTCATGGACCTCAAAAAACTGCTTTATCATGAAGTTTTCTTCGTAATCTTTAATATGTGTGTCTTATTGCAAATCTTTATACTTTCCAAGAAGTATATGTCGCAGAGTCACACCTTTTGCATACAAACTTATAATTCCTTCAAACCTCGAATCAAATTTATATTTTCTCTCATTTTTCCCTAAGCGGTGGGTATCTTAGATTAAAGTAAGGTTATGAGGGAGGAATGGAGTCTACTGTTGCTGTCCAGTGGACCATAGATCTCAGTAACCTTGTCTCGTTTTACACGAGGCACTGGGAAACAAATGCACCGTCATTTTGTACCACCGACTAACAAAGGCCCCTAACCGTTGGACGCGGTGGTAGAGTGGACGCATGGGGTCCTACTCCCATTGAGGCCAAGTGAGCCCGCCTTACGACAGGACTCTGACCAGTGTGTCAACAAAAGGTCTTTGAGGCGAGCTGTGGGCAGGGTCTGAAGGGAAGGTGCCCGACAACAGAGTGGACCACTGCTCTCAGCGCAAGGGGAACGGGCCATGCATGCTAATTTAGTAGACAGACGGGAGAACACTTTAATAAGAGGAGTAGGCCATGCATGCTAATAGGATGCAGTAGGAAGGCCACTTTAAGAGGAAGCGGCTGAGTTCTAACACATTAACTTTGGGTTATAACTTACAACCTAAGATTAATGTCAATTTTAGTTATTCAATCGATGCCATATATCAGTTAAAATAATTCTTAAAGTAATATATCAATGTAGCATTTACAATGAATTATTGCGAAATGCCAGATGACGTTATTGCAGATGCTAATACATGCGGTTGGAAAACATAAAGCAATATCACGACTGCTGTTACCTTTGAATCAGAATCAGACCTGCCGGGTTCCCTCAAACCTGTTTAAGTTGTTTGGCTGAAGCCGCGGTTACCTTCCTCTTTTTCTTTTAAGTAAGCCTGTGATTTCATTCAAAATTCGAAACGAATTAAGATAGTTTCTTTATGTTTATGTTGATCAGTCGGGGCTTGGTATCGTGTGTCTTATTTAATTGGTAAGAAACAGGACTAGACTGGTGAGAGGGTTAAACCACGAGTACCTCTCACTGCTATGCAGATCAACTGAGGGGAACTGAGGTGAGTGAGGACTACTCCAATGGCCAGAGAAAGCTCCAGCAACCAGTACAAAGGTTTAACTTAAAACACCCTGCCAAACTCATCAGGCAAGGAAATTTGGATTTTATGGAATTAAAGTGAAGCCCACTTTAGAAAATTGCAAATGTTTTTGGGTTTTATTGAACACATTGGAAACGAGAGAAGCACGCCATGGCAGTCTTGGTGTATATATCGATTAAACAAGTTTTAAGTTGTCGATAGTTAAAAAAATCTATTAACTTTTTCGTGTTATAGTTTGATTCGGAACACTGTCGACATGAAATATGACGCATTTGTTTTGTGCCCACCGCAGGGGGTGAGGGTGGCGGGCACGGCCTGCGTGGGACGGCCACACGGAGGCTGCACCAGGGACGGTCAGGGGCAGCACCACCAATTAAAACCCGTCAGTCACACCCCAGTAATTGAGATCAATAATCAGCTAAAGCCATCCGCCTAAACCAACAAAACACCGCCCGCCACCGGCCTGCACGCCACGCCACCACTCAAATCACACTCTGAAACTTTAAATCATTCCATACAGCTACCTAACCGCTTCCCAATTTGCATACACGTTTTATTAAGTATTTACAAAACGAGCTAAATTTAGAAAAGGGCCTGGTGATGTGTGTGGCGGTCTTCCACGGCGAGAACCTTTTAATTGAGGAGAGCATTAGGTTTATGGAAGGTTATTGATCTGCTTTTTTTCTATGAGGGTCCACTGTAAAAACCCAGAGGGATTCAAAGCATCGCCTCCCCAATTATCGCGTGTTGCCGCCCCGTCAGAGACTGAGTACCATTGTGCTGTTTGGTTCGCAGAAATCAAGGAATTCAATAGAGACCCGCAACCTGTGCAACACTACTGGAAGTGCCGCCACAATGACAGAACTTAAATCAAGTTGGGTATAGTTTTTGTTAACAAACCGACTGAAAAGCGACTCTTTGTCACTGGAAAGTAAAAATGATAGTTACTCCAATATCGCTTTTCAAAAAGTAGAAGTAAAAAGGTTATTTTGTTTTTGTACTTTAATGCGGATGTGACTGGAAGTTTCTAAAACCGTTAAACAGAAAAAAAACTTTGATTCAGTAGCTTATTAATCAGCTTGCCTCCATGTGAATCTGTCTAACTATTTGGCGATTTACTCAAAGTGGTAGAGATGATGATTGTCGGAGTCAAGGTCCGCTCAGCAATTTTTCAGTCGTATCACGACGAGTTCATGTCTGTGGGCCGTACAAATTTATGTACTATGATCAGATGGAAATGACAGAAAGGTGGTGTAAGTACCCATTCCAAGGCTCGAACCCGGGCTCAAACCCACGCCGGCCGCACGCCAATCAAATGCATTGACCTCTGCACTGGCTCTAATCATACATTCTACCCAAACAAGCATGAACGTTTTCATCATTTTTCAGTGCTAAAACTGTATGTGCCCAGCCGGAGAGAGGTACACGGCTCTTTGTAAACATCAGTAAAAAGGTCTGTGATTTTATGTGTAACACATGCATTGACAAAGTCTATGTTTGTATATATATTCTTATTAAGATCGACGTAAATCTCAACAGTCTCAGGTTAAGTATGGGTCATTAGAGGATTGTCCATACTACTTTACATTTAGAAGGTAGTGTTTTATAAACATCTTGAGCTACCAGACTTAACTTGCATTAGTATACCCCACCACTCCCTTGTTTCACGGACTGGAGAGAGGCAGCGGTTCCGGAACGATGTACAGCTAGACTCTCAATAAAATATGATTTCCCTGACCTAAAATCAGATCCTGGGCATTTTCTGTGATCGAGAAACTCAGACTCGTGCTGGTTCAGCGTCAGCTCAGGCCTGAGCCGCCCACACCCCGACATATAAGGACCCTCCCACGTATAGCCTGCCCCGACACCCTTCAATGTGTCCTCACATCATAACGTCCCACCCAAAAGATATTGACTTTTCGTGTTCTTGTCAGAGCTATGACAAGTCTACGCCCACCCGTCAAATCCCAGACCAACGGTATCAAAAGCCTATCTTGGCCAGAGATGCATTTAACTATTGATTTTGCCTTTCTTGTGGGAGGAAGTTTCCTTTTCCTAACGCAGCACTTTTATCCTTAAACGTACACATACTTCTTTAAACTTCTTTAAACAACGCAAATTTATACAGTATCAAAAGTATACACGGCATTTACACACTGTACACAGGCGTCTGCACTTATCACCAAGAAGTTGGCTCCATCATACCATCTTTATCAGATTGAATGAACAAGGTAATAAGGGCTTCTCCTTTTGACACATGATTTTGTGGGTTTTTTCCCATATTTTTCAACTGAGAGGCGTCAGTTGGCTTTTCTTTACACAAGCTTCCTGTAGGAAGGTTATTTTTCGTCCATGATTGGCTTCTTATTATGATGGTTTTAAGTAACCGTTTAAGTTGACCTAAACCTAACTTTTTGATTGAAGTATCGGTAATTAACTGATTAAGGTAACTCTCGCAATAAACAATCCAAAGGGTAATAAAAATCAATACCACCTATATAACTTCCAGATTTCTCCTCATCCAGATAACATTAATTTAGTTTTCACATGTTCAATGTGATAGAGATTCATGAATTTGAATCAGGCGAATAGCCTAAAAAAGATATAGTCATTACTGAGGACAGCCGAAACAGTGAATGCGAGTTCCTCAAAATCCTGACCGTACCCATGATATCTAAGGTGTTGCACACACTAAGGACCCCCGCCCCCTGCTCCTCTAACATGCATTGGACACTTTCAGAAAGCAGCACTATAAGTATAAATTCAAGGCTGAGGCAGACCGCCCCCTCGTCCCTCTGGCCGCCATAAACCGGGCCATTATTCACTCCGATTTAATATTGGAAGGTGTCCATGGGGTGACAGATCAAAGTAGATACCCGACCTGCCTTTTAGAATGGTAATGGTCCCCTGCTACATGGGCGGGGCCGGCAGGTGCCACCTCTCATATGGTGCTTGATGTGAATAACTCGGGCAGTGTAAAGGGCACAGGTCAGGGTATCAACGTCATTATATAATGTTCAAGCGGCAAGGTATATCGATGCTCTATAGATTTCTGTTATCTGCATCCGAAATCATCCGTATCTGTATCAGGTAATATATAGTCCTGTGCTCACCCTTAAAGTGCTGATAACTCATCGGGATGAGTTGAAAGTGAAAAAAACGTTTTTGTATTCATTTATTAACTAGAATCAATTTATAAGAAATTGATCTTCCGTGCATGTGGTAATGCCCTTGGGTTTCCCATCATTCAGAAAGACCTCTATCGGTACTATATCAACAACCTATTGCGGAGATAGGAGACCGGGGGGGGGGGGGGGGGCGACCAAAATACATCCACGAAATTTCGTAGACGTGGTTTTCCCATTTTTTCATGGCCACAATGGAAAATCCTGCCCACAAAACAGTTGTTCTTCTACAAGCGCCTTAGATCCACTCTAGAAGAATGAAACAAGCCTGCAATAATCCATGACACCGATATGATACTGGGCTAGGAGTGGAGGCTGGGACCTTTGGATAACACACAGAATAACACGCACGCAAACACGCACACACATACATCAAATCTCATTTCATTTATTCTAGATAACCCTTTCCAATATGTTTTTTTTGCTATGATCCAACATACATACCTACAGCATCACAGAAACATAGTGGATTACATCCTGCTCTATCCTAAAACCGTTTGTCCCACCTGCATTGTATTGTAATTGTCATTATGGGATGGGTTATCTTAACCAATTCTCTCATTCCCTAACAGAAAGTATGTTTCTCTTCCTAATTTGGGGAATAACTAAACTGACCCTAAATAGTCGGGAATTTTGTATTTAGGGGAAACTTTGGTATGCCTACCAAACAGGAACAATCTCTCTCTTGATCACTGGATAAGCTTAGGCTCATGCAGCTACGGGCAATATCAGAAACATAGGAATACTAGCAAGGGCCACTGTGTCTTTAATTCCATACTTTCTGAAATACTTTCGTGACATTCAAGGCTTTCTTACACAACTATATCTCATTTCCCCGTCTTCTCATGTGTGTAGTTGGGGCTAGCCTGGGCTTCTCCTGTAGGTTGGTGACTATACGGCCAACCGGAATTCGATCAGGTCCTGACCACTTGACCAGCGGGCTGATCTATATTCGTTGGACAAGCCCCGATTGGCAGTGACCAGCGGCCGGAGGTAACAGTGCACTGCTCTGTTCGCCCTGCTGACCTGCCAAAGACCCTATTAGTATTACACTACACGACTTGAGCTGCGGTACTGGGTACAATATGACATTACAGACAAATTACATACAGGAGTGATATGATTGTTTTAAAATAATATGGCAATTGGAGCTTCTCACATAAGTATATAAAAAAAGAATATATCTCTTATTATTACGATTCCTCTGCAACAACGTCATATTGCAGCTCAAGTCATAAAGCGTAATACCGACTTAAATCAGCAGGCCTGAATGACCAGTGCAGGTCCGTGTCCTTTTTCTAGCAGTTGATTTCGAGGCGGACACTGTAATATGCATTTTGATTAACATGTTAAGGAATGGTTGGCTAAATAAGTGGCCATCTCCCCGACCCGCTTACTGATTCGAGATTCTATTCTATCGTGGATTATCAACTACGATTCTTGTTCACCGGTTGTATGTACAGCCTCAAGATATGAGGTCGTTTATGATAACATCTCGCCGGGCGTCCGTCGTAGTTTCCTAAGTGTGCCACACACTTTGTTTTCTTCCTTTCTAAAAACGTCTTTTGTCCCAATTACTTTATTTCAAATGCCTTTTAAAAGGCTGAGCTGGATGAATAATTATTGCTGTTATTTAATACGTTTTTGACTTTCCTACCTTGATGGACTTGACACGGTTTGTGTAAGCGAACAACTTACCTGTAAAACAAAAAGAAAATGTTTGAGATTAGTGGTACAATAAAAAGTCAGTACATCATAAATTTATAAAGATATGTGGAAACACGAAAATGCAGGAAAAGCCTGGTGCATATAGTGAGACTTTGTTTGATCTCGAATTAGTACATTCAAACAACCTGATAAACAAGACTGAAAGCTTAGTTTATGCATTCCCATCAAAACCACATTACATATTGAACGAAACTAAGCGGGAGCAGTGAGCACTATAATTACCGTGCTCATCACTCGCCGGCATTACGCCTATCGAACCTATACTGCATTATATACCCGACATATCAATACCATTGCCTACACTGAAATGCCAATGGAATGTGCTGGTCGGGCCGACGCATACCTACTCCTCCAGCCCCAAGGAGCCTATCCAGCCTGTCAGAGTGTACAATCCCTGATTCAACATGATCCCCGTCTTCTGGGAGAGTAAGGCTATAAGTCCGACTCCCTTGTCTAACTACTGAGAGGGTGAGAACATCCCAACAACAGTAGGTGGGTAAGGAGCTGCTCTTATAACCAGGAGGAGACGCCGATACCGACTCGTCAACATCCAGTCGGAACTGATGCTTGTTGCCAGCTGGTCTTACTGCCAAATGCCAATTTCCACTAACCGAATTTTGTCTCGGATGGGGAGCTGGCCATCGGAGGGGATTATTTCTGACAGTTTGCAAGAGGATAACGTAACTTTACGAATCTGCGAGACACGATGCACACATGCCGGAATTGGAGATTGGGTTTGGAATGTCAAAAGCTTTAAATCTGAGAGCAAACTGACTATGAACGCTCTCAGCGAGAAATTCTGAAAGAGTGACAGTCATTTGAAGAGCAAGCATCTCTCTCATGTGGCATTTAGTCTTGGCAATTAGCTCTCACAACAATGACGGAGCAGTTTGAAGATTAAACGCCGTCAAGATGAGCTGCTTAGGCTTATCAATAGGGAGTAGATCGCAGCCGCTCCCATCCAATTCAACTAGACACTTCACAACTGTAGACTTGTGTCATCCTTGACTGTCACTGTTAAGGTCTAGGCTAATTGGGACCGAGCCGGTGTTTGCCCGTAAATAGCGCTATTGAGCACATCCGAGCAGTTCCGAGCGCATACCAGCCGCTCTGATTAGGGCGCCTGCTGGCAGGGCTTGCGCCGGCCTAACGGGGTTCAGGGCCACCAAGCCCGGCCTAATGAGACTGGCGGGGAAAGGGTCACCCTGGAAACGTGTCAGCAATGTCAGTCTCCACACCTAATGAACCGGAGAGGTCCTGGTACATCAGGGTACGCCGGGGTGCTCCAGGGTCTGTCGGTATTCACAGACATATAGTTTTAGGTAGTTACAGAAACTCGTATGAAAAGTGGTCGGTTAGTATATACTTCACTTGAATTATAGAGAAGCATAGACTATAGAGTAAATTCTATATTTATTAAAGAATGTACACCGGACGTGGTGAGACCAATTTTTATAATAGGACATTTATATATGTATTAACCAGTTAACATTTCTTTCCATAAATCTCAGTTTAGCATTTAAAGTAAACCCAACAGTAAACTAATAAACAATACAGGTTGAAGGAACAAAAACGCATTTGCTTAACTGTTTTTCTATCTCGTATTGATATCTGAATTAAGAAATGTAAATCTTTTGTCTCCATTTTCTAGATAGACACATATGTTTGTTCTGTAAATAGATCTACTGTACTTCGGTGTTGCTATACTGCTATAACTGACTGACAATATCAAGGAATCACTCTAGGTAGCAGCTATCTCGCCAACAGTCTTCAAGCCAGTGTCAGAGAATACAATGCCCGAGACAAACGATTACCTCAGAAGTGCCGGTCTCCAGGTCCAGGGGGCTTAGACAAACAGGTCTCAAGATCTCTATATCATCTGGGGCCGGCGGCCGGGCGCCCACCAAATCATCGCCGAGTGTCATCTTCAGAAAAGCAATCCTCGGCAGTCACCCTCCAGGGCGGGAGGCGTCGGGCCCCTCCCAGGACGGCCGGCCCAGGTGGCGGGTGCACGTACGTGGGCGATCCACAAATCCCACTTATTACAGGTGTAATAAGCCGGGATTAATCAAAACAGCTTTTCATGGTTCATAACCTGGACAGGAGGTCAGAGCTTATAGGTAAATAGATGTAAGTAGTTGGATAATACACTTAAGTCGCTAACAACTTTTTATCAACAATATTTCCTCCCCCGCACATCACACCTGCGTGGAGCAGTGCTCATACAGATGTAGATGTAGGCCAGGACCAAAAGGTTATCAAAATTAATCACCAAAACCGAGTCACAAACAGCTGGCCCTTACTGAACGCAATCATGACCACACCGACCCTGTAAAGTTAATGAAACCGTATATCTAGCAGTGCCGAGAATTCACATTCGCGTTATTTGCACCTGGCCGTCTAGAGGGCCTCCAGGGAAGGAGCTACCCCCTAAGCACCGACCCCTAATCCTCATTATAGCATACTGCGGGCAGCACAATAACCACCTGGGTCCATGTGAAGAGCCGATCGATTAGGACCTGCCCCTGACCTGCCTGCAGTTCTAATCACAACCCGCCCCCACCCCCAGCTCCAGGGGGCCACTTGGCAAGGTGCGCTCGTCAAGTGGTCGCCGCCGGAAGGTCCAATTGCCTACGGAAGGCCTCAACCGGCGACACTTTTGGTACTGATTTGATTTGATTTGTTTCCTCTTTGACAGCCGGTATCTGGTTTGAGGTGGTGCAGAGTATGCCTCAGAAGGAAATGTCTGCTTCAAATTAAGTTTACCAAAATGGTAAGGTAGAAAAAGGGCCATAATACATTATGTGCACTGTCAACATCAGTCACAATATAACAATTTGGTTCGACCACTACTCAAAGGCTGACCAGAGCTGGAGGTCAGGTGAGGGGTCAGGCGAGAAGAGAAGGGGCTACACATAGATGAGGTCTTAGTGGAGAGGTTGAGTAGGTGAGAAATCTAATCGAATCTGGATCCCCGATACGGTCAGGGTCTGAGGGATCCCTCCCCGCCCGTTAAGTGATCAATCCTGCCCCGTGTCCCCCGGGAGGCCCGATCAGTGACGGGAGGCTCCACTGGGGGCCGCCACCCCCACCGTCAGCGGGAGAGGACTCCGGGGTCAAGGGTGGTCTCTCAGAGTTTACAAGTCGTAACCTTTAGGGACTGAAACTGCTGCCTTTAGTGTTTAATGAAACTCAGCATTATGCAGTGACCATTTGCTGGATGGGCGACTCTCATGAATTTCACCTTCAACAACTTATTAAATCAAATTATTTTGAAAATATCCGGCCAAACTGTTGTTGTACAAAGCAATGGATCCCCAAACTGGAATGTATAACTATTCAAATAGGTAATGTTGTCAGACATGCTCAGCCCTTCAATTTTTATGGGGAAAAAAACACAAGTGGTGTAGGACTCCTCTCTGGAGGTCCCTAGATGTACTGCTGCCAGCATATATACCATGTGTCATGGGAACTGCTCTTATCCACTCTTACCAAAGAGTACACTCTATGCTCTTATACTTTACTTAGAAAGGTATTATGGTGTCCTCCTCCCGTCGGTATCATTTCCGATGGCGCCTATTCTCCATTGTCATCCCCCAGCACCGCATGCCAACCCAGCCGGACATAAAGAAGCATAACACCTGAGTTAGTGAGTATCGTATTAACGCTGCCAGACTGGACGATGTGGACAAGGTATTAAATAATGACAGCCCCTGTCTTTCCTTTTAGCGTCATATCCCCTGTCAGTCAAACCTGGCCGTGGTGGGGACGGGTCGAGGGCAGGACGGAGTGGAGAGAGGGGTACCGGAGTAGGGTGGGCAGATTTACGGCCTCCGTGTGGAGTGCAGGGTGGAGGGGGTGGCATGACCTGTCAGGGAGCGGGCCTCACCAAACACCGACCCCCACTCCAGGGTCCTCCTCCCCAGCCGCCAGGCGCCCGTCTAGACGATGCCCAGACGATCGAGACCAAATCCTATATTGCCCTTTAAACCTGGGGGCAGTGGTATGTCTTCGACAGGGAGACATGGTCCATGGTGACAACGACACGGGCTTCAGAAAACGAGTGACATAGCTTTTCTTTAATTCGACATGCGTGACAACAACATGCAACATTTCCATTCTGAAGATCTACATGCGACATCAGGACCCCCCCCCCCCCCCCCCCACACACACAGAGTATGCTCTACTGCAAGACTTCTCTTTGGTCTTAAAACTTAGAAATAAGGCAAACGTAACGATGTAAATATCAGTAAGCCTTACAAAGACGTCGGTTTGCTGCGCTATTGCTGTGTTGCCATATTACACTTTTTGTAATATAACGCACAGACGTCTAGAACTTGATATGATTCACTATACACGGTATTGGGTACTATTTCCTTAAAGGGAGGGGATAGGAGGGGTGTAAAGAATCTAGCTGACCCAGGTCGTGGATTTGCATCTACAATCCATCTTCTTGAGCTTTCAGCTATAAAAGGTGTCCATCCGCCATCAGTATAAGCATCTCGCACTATGAATAGGGGGCAATGTTACAAGTTGGTGTATTGCTATTTTAGCAGACGGTTGAAGTTGATACTAGAGACCGTAGCATTGCTATTTCTTATATTGGACATAGACCAACATAGTGACGTGTGGCTGGAGTTTTTAAAGATTATAGAGGGGGGGCTGGGGCATGGTCTTTTCTTTATGGCGGAAGGGCTATTTCTTAAACCTCGATCTCGACCCCCCAATACTGGCGTAATGGACGTCCACGTGCTAGTGTCTGGGCCTTTGTACGTGAAGAAGTACGAGCACGTCCATGCCGGGGTAAATTCCACCAATCTCTACCAGAGACTCTGCCGGGCCCTGACGCCTGCTCCTCCAGAGGCAATTGCTGGTTCTAATGGACGCTAAGCTGGAACCAGCGAAGGGGGAAGCCACAGAAATCACCACTGCCAGCAACCAGCATCCGGACGCCCCGACTGCCCCGACCCTATATGTCTCGTCTACGAGTCCCCCGCCGGCTTGTTATCCTGCCTCTATAAGCGGCCGACCCAATCCCCAAAACCTACTTGAGCACATCGACTCCATTTTATTTCTTTTTATGGACATTGTATGAACCACACTGGAATACTAAATTGACATTTTATGACAAATGAGGGAGCGGGTACAAATGCCAATGGACGTGAGACACATTCAAATGGACATTTTCTTTCTCGACACACTTCTTGTGAAATAATATTAGAAAAAATACATTAGGAACCTCACAGGATTTACGTGGTCTATTGTGCTGAACCTACCAAAGCCTGCTAATAGGGAGGTTAAGCAACATAAGGGAGTCTTAGATTGGAGGACGTGGTGTAAGGCTCTCCTTTATCAGTAGGGAGGTCCAGATATTGACTTGCGTCAGTATGAGCGTACCTGCAATGTCATCAATTTCTATCATTGGCTACATAAAATTGACTTAATTTTACACTTCACGTCAAGTTCACAAGTCTATAATACAAACCTCCCTATTGACGTATCTCAATACGTCATTGCATCTCTAAAATGTGAGGCTTCCAGTGGTAGTTCAACTAAAGAATCGCTGAAATATGAATTAACATTTAATTATTACGAGTCCATGAGATAAACTCACGGTGAAACAGTTCATAATCATGCGATAAGTTACATTTACGTTAGGTTATACGTCGGGACTGCTTAACCTCCCTTATGTCACAGAGTGCCAACGCTAAGGGGAATATTCAACACATGAATAATTGCTATACTCCCAGGTGCACCGTCGTCTAACGTTATATCATAGAGGTAGTCACGTCATTTGCAGTAGGCACGCCGGAGGTCCCACAGCAGTACACGGCACTTCACTTCGGGGCTCTACATCATCCTGTGGGGGGAATGACTAGGCCCTGGAGATGTCATGGTGCAATAGATACCGGGCCGAGCAGGCACCTGGAGGGACAGCTCCGGGTGTGAACACTTCAGGTGGGCGTGAAGCCTTGAACAGGGTTGCCACTGACCAGCGACGTCAAAATTCCCTGACTTTTCCCTGACAAATTCCATTTTCCCCTGACTAATTAGATAAGAAAATCCTTTCATTAAACAGCCTTCAACGATACATAGAACAGTCTTGTCCTTACATTTAAGCTCAAACTTTCAAAACAGTACCATAATTTTTTCTTGGCAATATTCCTGGATCACAGCAACGCACCTTCAAATCACAGCATGCCTTTCAAGGGGCCACGACTTACAAAATAATGTTTGCCAAACCAGATTCTTGTGACCTGATACACAAAGTCTAACTTTGTGATTTAGATTTGGGGCTATGACATGTTTGAAAATTCCATTTTTCCCTGACCAGGATCAGTTTTCCTTGACCTTTTTCAAAATTCCACTTTTCCCTGACCAATTCCAAAATTCCCTGACTTTTCCCTAACCTTGAAAAAAATAACTTTTCCCTGACTTTTCCCTGACCAGTGGCAACCCTGTTGAATTTCAGACCTCTGGTGGCGCTCGTGAGATCGATGGGAGTTGACACGAATTTCAGACAAAGAGTTATAGTGATTAGACACATAATTTTCGGTTGTTAGGAAAAAATGCATTTTCCAGCTTGATAAATATATCTAGACAAACAGGCCTAACTTTGATCCCAGTTGACGCAACTTGAATACTAATTAAAGATAGGCAGGGGTTTATAGATCCACGCAATTCGTTCGGATACATGAACTCACAGCTGGTATGGCACGTATAATGGCACATGATACCTCAAGATTATGAAATGACAAATTTCTCTCCTTTTGATAATTAATTCATCAATAAAGTCGGCTAAGAGTTCAGATTCTTTTTAAACTTTATTCTTTAACAGCAATATCTCAGTGAAATGAAAACTATCATGCAAATGATTTAAGTTCTTATTAAGGGATATATGTTAGTGTTATTTGTACCCTGAGCAATTATTAGAAACACATCCCTTTCGATTGTATCTTTAGAATAATATTTCCAATCTCATATCTAAATTTTTATGAATCAAAGTAGTGGGGTGGTTACCATAAACCAAAACGAAGAGTTGTTGAGGTAAAGATGTCGAAACTATTCTCTTATAACCGACAGGCTTCATCCTTTGACAGGATTCTTCAAGTTTTGAGTAAAAGTAGCAGGACTATTAATTTCAGTGAGTCTGTGCTTCGGAGCTTGGTTTTAAGGCTTGCATTTCAGCCGGTACATTTAAACCGTATCGATCTGTGATTGGACTGAGCCATAAAAAACCGGTAAAACCAATCTTTGACAGGAAAAAGACGGATTGGGTTTGAGGAGACAGTTATCCGACCCACAACGTGAAGTTTCATTTAAAACTTTCAAACATTGACACGGTAAAACAATTTTAACGTTAAAAATAGAAAAACGTGAAATGTCTCGCGTTAGTTTTTTTCCAGTCTGCATGATTTAGTTAAACCAAATCATGTGTACAGCGGCTTGAAGTGAGCACCCAGCAGACAAATTGTATAGAAAGCGAGTGATTGATTTTGGAAATATGGTTGTACGTGGTTGACCATACTATACTATATAATATATCTATGGCCTGACCAAAGCGTTTGTGAGATACACAAAAGACCAAAGGTTCAGGGGTCCTCCACGACGTCCAGGTGCTCAGCCCCCGACGCCCGGCTGTTGACGGACATACCTCTCACTCACTGACCGCTTTGTGGATACTCTCCTCCAGGGTGGAGAGGCTTGTGACATGTCTGTCCCCCAGACAGTACCTCCTGCCAGCAGCCATGGCCAAATGCTATTGACCACTCCTCCAGGGTGCCAGGAGGACAGCTGTGGGAGATACATGAGCACACAGTCTAGGGCGGCGCCTACTGGACACGTACTTGACAGAGACTTGGCGAGTTGGCAGCGGTACCAGACAGTGGTGGGTGGGGGGCATTAGACTGAAGGGCCGACCACCCACCGACCGCCGCATCAGGGCTAGTCCCCACCCTGCTGCCTGCACTTGTCTGGTCTGACACTAAGGTGAGCTGACCAGACACTTACCTGTCGGCTTCAGTTAATCACCCACTGCTGTCTCACCCCTATCCCCAACCACCATCACCAAGACATCCCCATAACTGCATTGCCCAAGGAGATGGGGATGTTTGTTTGTTTGTTGGGGTAGTTTAACGTCCGGTCAACCACACAAGGTTCTTTCCAGACTGCATAAGGTAATGCTTTTTCAGCTTACGGGTGATTGTATCTATGATATGATTTAGAAGAAACCCGCCACCGGGTGTGATACCCTACTCGTTTTGAAGAGTGGCAAGGGGTCTATCACGTGCAATGTCTCATAGAAAGGAGACCACACACCCATCCCCAGTCCTTTTTAGGGGCCTCTCAATAGTACGGCCGGTATAATGTTTATGTTACTTCTTTCCCTATTCTCAAAATGTGCTAATTGTAATCGCTGGACCCCATGTCCCTTAACTGACCAGTATTGGCTACTGCCCTTTACCAATTTCAAGTGAGAGGCAGTTTTTCTATTTCCAATATTGATAAACGGCATTAGCAATACAAACCCCTTATCAAAAACATCTTGTCAAGCAGACAGGTTTGTTCTTTAATCTTTTAATATAGGCCTAGAACGTCTTGTGCTGCACACAAGATCGACTGTCGACTAGTCATTATTAAATTTTGTTGACACTTTTCACTTCCTAGGGGGTTGGGGTGGTGTAGTCGTTAGTGTCTTGGCATGGCCGGCCTGGGTTCGATCCTGAGTACTACCTGTTACACCTTCTCACCTTGCCGTCGTTTCCAACCATATGGATTTGGTCGTAGTTCGTTGTAAAATACAAAAACTGAGTTGGTCCTAACATATCTTAAAAATTATTAATGGACCTTAAACTCTAACAATCATCATCTTTAGCCTCCTTAAACTTCCTGCTTGACTGTTTTACAGTATCGAGTCATCAATAATTTCGTAATTCCTGCATTTTCTATGAGTACATTTTTAATAGCAGTGATGAATACAGAATTACCGTGATTGTCGACGCATTTCTCACATAAATACACATTTATTGTGACCGTAATGAGTATTATGTCTTTTAAAAAAGGACAAGACGAACAGAGTTCCCACATGTTGCATTTCAAACTGCATCAGCAGGTTTTACAACAAAACACTCTCTGAAATGAATTAGAAGTGCTGACTGTAGTATTCTAAAGGTTTCGTACCTACACAAAAAGTACTGCCATTGTAAGGAGTGATTATGACCGACGTTGCAGGCGGAGGTCATTGATACTATTCTGTACCCATGATTAATACGTGTACAGGTCAGGCAATCTGCATGCAGGAGGCGCCCACAGCACCGCACTGTGTCCGCAATGTGTCCCCTGAGAAAAGGTCCGGCCAAGAACCACGCACTGCATCAAGATAGGGTACATGGAAATAATCTCTATCCTTCATATTTGCGCCCCTTTCTCTCTTCCTACCTAGTTTTAAAGTTGCAGAACAGGATGTTTTATTGAAGTGAAAATGTAGAAATAGTAAGGATTTTTTCCTTGAAGCACTGGTCAACACCAGTTTGAAGTGCTCGTACATCTGTCAGAATCAATTACTTTCAGAAATTGAGAACAATAGTTTTTTGTAACTATTGCACAATTAATATTAATCAAGGTGCATTTGAGAATCACTGTGCAGCTGACCTGCACTCGGTCACCTGAATACAAAATGAAGAGTCTTATTAACTGAAGTTCATCCAAGGGTGGGTGAATTTTCTGTTATGTCTCATGTGAAAAGTGAACATTGTTTTATTTATAACTCTATATATCGATAATCATTCATAGGGGATAATTAGATACATTCTGTATTATTTGAATTGTCCAGTCTTTTACGATTTTAAATTCAAAGGAATGCATAGAATAATTAACATTTCCCGTCGCAATTAATTCAAACGTCGTTATACATGTTAGGTCATAGTTTTCTAGAATATGGCAGCAATCGTGAAAGATAAAAATTTCAAACACAGAGACATCAAAGATATTTTGATAGACGTGTACTTTTAACACGATCTCTTAAATCAAACTAACGCTCTACAAAAGTAAGGATGTATCTCACACACTGAAAATCAAAATTTTTAGATTTTGAATTTTATTTGATATGTTGATTATAAAGAAGGATACTATTAGTATAAAGTAGATTGTGTAGGCGTCACTATACACCTATATACACAACTGATTTATACCTTAGAAGTTGCAAAAAGGGCCTAAGGAGTGTGTGGGAGTGACACCCTATTTTATTTTGCTGCATATACATTTTTCTTTAGAAGAAACAAGCAGCTTTATAAAAGACTCCATACCCTCTTTTTAGTATATATATATATAATATATAAAAATGGTCCTCTTTAACCAGGGATTTAGCTACGGCCCTGACAGTGGCACGGAATTATACATTAACTGGGTTGAGATAAATGTTCCAGAAAAGATCTGGAAGCGACTGCTATTTTCTCAGAAACGTGGGAACACATGCAAAGGTTTAGACACTATCCTTTTTTAATTTCCTCCCTGCTCAAACTCAATTATTGTCTCATTCGTCATGTTGTGTGGTCGCCTTTTATGTGGCGTGCAACTTGAAACAGTTTTGTTCTGCAAACTTTTCACAAAATCTTTAAACATAGTATGAAACGCTTTATAATATAAGAAATGGTAGACTGAATTATAAAAGAATAGAAATAACTCCTCTTTTTCTCCAAATCATTTCATGTAAAACCAAACAGTACAATTTCCGGCATTGAAATCCTCTCTATTTCCAGCTTCCCTTTATTGCATGTGGCTATCAACATTGTTTTGACGATTGAATTATATCATAATACCTTTGCAAAACAATATTGTTTCACTGTCAGTCTACTCCAAGCTATAAATAGGATTGCAAATAGGCAATATTCCAGTAACAAGGCAGAAGCTTGTACGAAGCTTGAGTTACCTGCTTACAGGTTAGCAAATACCTGATGATGATCACCGTCGGTTTTATCTTCCTAATAAAACTTACTTGAGAGCTGCACTCGTTCTATCTCGCTAATAAACTGCCTTATCTAGTCTGTTATCTGTGAGGGGCTCTGTAGCCAGGTAAGGACTTATCGTCTTGTATTTGACTCCTTACCATGACCGGAGTGCGAGGAAGGGGACACTTTGTCCTAGTGAGAGGTGGTCGAGAAACGACCAACACAATGTCGAGAAACTTTCACTTTCACAGTTGCCACCTTTGACTTCTAACCGAAACAGCAATGTTAAATAGACTCATTTTAAGTATAGTCATTTTGCAGCAACTAATACTGTATACCGATATGCAAACCTATACATCGTATGTAAATCCTGATAAAGATTTTTTTCCAGTTCGAAACATGTTGATATTGCTGTAACCTGAAATATTTAATCTTATAATAAACACTTGAGCCGTCCTACATCCAGCCGTTGAGTTCGGTATACCACTCCACCTCATCTATACATTATATTTGTTACGAGTCACTTTATACTAAAAACAATCGAATTATCTTTACCAAGCTGATCCAGCCTTTTGATAAAGGCTATTATTTAAATACTTGACAACATATTGTAATTAATGAAGAGAACAGTATGACGAGGTTGTCGAGGTGCGTAAATCTGTTTTGTTGTTGTTGCTGTAACGACAGCAGGAACCAGGTTTGTTTTTTTTTGTTTTTTTAAAGGATTTATTATGTAATAATCTTCAGTGTTTCCACTGGTTTTCAGATTTATTACAGTACTTTACCGTAAATTTGACAGGATTTTTTTAACAGTGTACCTAAATAAAATGGACTCCTCATATATTTGGTAGTCATCTTAGAAGGTACAATAAATTTCTTTTTTAACTGTGAGCGTGTATTACGCACTGCGACAGCCAAGTTACCCGGCTTTAGACTATGTACATACATGATATTCAATAGTTGCAACAAACGTCTTTGCTCTAGACTAGCCAAACCAATTTTGGAATGTAAATATTCAATAGGAACATGGTCATCAAGTCTAACTCTTAGACAGGTTCGAATAGTGTTATTTTGCATAATTTGTAAGTCACGTTTATCCTCTAAATTACATGATGATGACATAAACCCACTATAATCGAAATGAGGAAGTATCGTTTGTTTATAAATAGAAAAACTGTCTGAGTTGTTAATAATTCTGTCATTGGGTGATAAGTCTATGAGGTGTCTCTATGACAGGGAACTTAACCAATATTGAATAATCCAGTTTGGCTGTAACCAAAACCTCAGGATACCGAAAAACTACATGGGTCAGATTCCACACACCGTGTGGTTGATATGAAAACCTTATACTAGAATAGTTCTTATTGTAATACATACTGGAAATCCAATCGTCCCGGGAAGTTAAATGAGGAACTCTTATATCTGGGCTCTCCGAATGGTACGCATAGGAGAAATCTGGGTCTCAGCTATAATCCTGGTGTCAAGACAGGTCCGGAAACTCTCCGAATTCAAACACTTTTTATTCTCAAGAAGAAGTATGTCAAATCATAGGTCACAGGACATAGCATTACCTCAAATTGCACTGAGAAAGCGAAACACGTGATAAAATATAGATTCAATACAACTGAACTGTAGAGCGGAATCCTTGATGAATTCAACTCTATTATTCGCGGTGGCTTTGGGAGTCGGGAATCTCTAGATTCACTATCTTGACGGGTCTCACCTAGGGCTACATAACATACAGGAGACAATGCGTCATTCTCACTTAATGGGCAGACGTCTACTAACACCGCCTCCATCCCTATTCCGAGTTACGGTATTAGGCCCTGCACTCTCATATTTACAGTGCTGACTTTTAACATTTTCTTTTAACATCCATCATAACTCCCCATACCTCTCAAAGGGGAAAAGGAAATGGGGCACTGATGTATGGTGTAAAGCCTTAACGCTCCATACGGACTATTTGGGCCCCAAAGACCAGACCAACCACCGCTATACATAATGCATGCCTTGTTAGCAGTATAGCACCGAAGCCCCCACCCCCTTCACTCCCAGTCGTTCCTATAGGCCCCCTTACTAATGGCCGATCATGTCAGTCGACGGGGTGATTGATTGAAGCGTCAGGGACCAGCCCGCAGAGCGATTCCCCCCAAACCCCACCGTCTTCATCCACAAGTGTATTGTTCCGGCGGGGGACGCTACTGACGTTGTCATGGCGACAGCTGGGTCGGTCCCTCCTGTAGCCGAGTCAATCCCCGCCCGCACCCCTCCTGGGCTGCCATGGAAACATGGGTAGATCAATAATGCCGCTGCTCCAGGGTTTCCCCTCCTCTCCCTGCTGGAGAAGGGCGTGGTGCCTGGAACTGACAGGTGGAGTTCTCCAGGGGAAGGGTACAAATGGGTCTGTTGAACGACTCACATCACTGCACACCCTACTGACAACTGTTGCCTTACGGTTTTACCAGTCTTTCTGCCACGCTATGCTGACACAGTGTAAAGAAGCAAAGCATCAACCGGCATGGCATTGACATTAATTTGTTTGCCCTTTTCTTAGGGGTGTGTGTGGTAAATTGTATTTAGCTTAATCTTGTCCAGTCCGTATACTGCACTAGCTGTCACCTTCAATAACGAAAAAGGAAAACTAAAATTTGTATTGACCTCTCATTATTGACCTCTCTTGTTTCTACAATATCACCCAGACTGTTCATTTACATAGTAACAAAATATGGAAACTCGACAATGAAAGGTGTTCAGAAAAATATACCAAACGGATATTGGCTTATTCTGGAAATACAGCATTTGAATAGGCCACTACTGTCTACGATGGTTACTCTACGATACAGGCAAGTTTTTGTTGAATATAATTTGACGTCGTACGTTTCCTGGCCTAAGGCTGTATTACATAGCAACAAAGGTATAGATCTATACTGCCAACCGACTCTCCAATTCGCCACTAGTGCTCCAGTCACACAGTCTACCCGATAACTCCCCTTCTGCGCCTAAGGGAGAACCCTGGATACAAGTTGTGTTGACAAGATGCTCCAGTACATAATGTGCGCCTAAGTCGTGTTTGTCTTGGTCAAACCTACTCACTCACACCCCTCGTCAAAGTTCTGCTCCTCACAGCACAGCTTCAGCGGCTGAAGGCCTTCCGCTACACTCCCGGCGGAACTTGGCCGCGGCGCAAGGATATTGACGTGTATTTATGCATGTCAAAGATCAAAAATCAATATACATTCTGGCGCCTTTGCCTAAGTGATGGCGGTGTGAGAAATATGGATCTCTGGGCGGCACAACCTGGCAGGTGTTCAGACGTTAATGATTACATGGCTGAATATAGCTTCAGGGACTTACGTGTTTGAGTGACAAATGTTCCTTAAAACATAGCTGATCCATTAATTGGACTTCTTAAAGGTAACACCTCCTCTCGCAAGTGTTACACAAACGAGAAATATTTCTCAAATAGAAATGTCATCTTTAAAACAGAAATACTAGTTGCACTGAAGTGATATATTCCATGCCATAATATCATATTTTGGGACGGATAATGATTACTGAAGGTTCGCAATGTATCAGGCATCATGCAAGAACACCATCATAATTATTAGTCTCGCTAAAGTTTAGATAAATAAAATGACTGTTTTGGAGAGAAATATCACAGAATTTGGCTGGCGCTGAGGTACTTAACGGAGAGGTATTCCTCCCCATTCCCGATATAAAGTGCTGGATCCTGATCGTAGCTGTCCCCGAGACATTAGAGGTACAGGCGCAGATTTAGGGTGGGGGTGGGGGGTGGTGGGAGAGATGGGCGCACATACTTCTATTTTGACCAAAAGATTAAATTAAATTGATTTGATTTTACAACCAAAATTTTGCTATCGCATGCCCTCTACCACCTCTTTTTTTCTTTCTTCCGAATCCCTGTGGCTGGCCGTATGGTCCTTACACAGATTAACTTATGTCTGGTGGCCATATTATAGATCTATAGTACTGATGTCTGGTGGCCATATAGTCCCTACACATATTAACTTATGACTGGTGGACATATTATAGATCTATAGTCTTTACACATTTTAACAGATAGTCCTTACACAGATTAACTGATGTCTGGTCAGACCACGACCTGCTGAGGTCTGAGAGGTAGGAGAAGCTACAAAGAAGTGACAATGGCCAGACGATCCTTGGGGTGGCCGTATCACTTCAGACGTCAGTGAATCTGTGTAAGGACTATGACAAGCCAACAGGATGACCTGGTCATGGTCTCCTCTGTGCAGCTTCTCCTACCTCTCAGAAGGTCGTGGGCCTACCAGACCTGAGATAATCTGTCCAAGAACCATACAATCACCTGGCCATGGTTTCACACACCTCAGCCTCAGGCTAATCACGCTAGATCGAAATCACATGACGTCAGCCCGCGGTGGTGATCACATGGCCCCCTTTCAGATGGTCTTCTAATCATCAGGTATAACACTCGTCCTGATGAGTTCAGGGAAATAAACCACCACAGAGGTGGGACATTACCTTTTTTGGTGCCACAGGCGGGAGTTAGGATAACGTCATAAATTGGCAGGCACAGATGAATTCAAGTAGATTTAATAGGAATTCGTACGGAGAAATTTGCTAAACATTCTTTACCGTGGACAGTCTAAGCATGTAAATTATCGCAATTAAAGTATGACTAAACTATTCCTGTATCAACTACGGAGACTATCCCATCATCGATATCTGATCACAATTCTGAACGGAGAAAAACCCAAAAAGAAAAAAAATCGAATATATGGACATTAAATTAGATAAAGTCAGGAAATCGTCAATGAAGCCTAAAGCAAAGCATGACAGGAAATTTATTACGGCTTATTGTTGCTTCAAAATGGAAATACATACTGGCACATAACAAAATACTTTACTTTTTAGATGGAGGAAAATATCGAGTGTATATCTACATCGACGACTGCTTTTCATGTAAAAAGAAAATGTTTTTCAATGAAAATTAAGCATACCCACAACGTAAGAAACGTTCCGGAAAAGAGAAAGCACCATGTTTGGTGATACACTGAAACAGCGCACGACCATATGATACACTTTTTGTACTAGCTTGTTTTGAAAAGCAGCTCTTAACAACATCATATCTGATATAGTATACACGCGTGTTTTTGGTTATCCAAAACAAAAGATAACAGGGACAACCGCGGGCCAAAAAGCAACATAAAACAAAAAAGAGGAAACGTTCCCACCGTGTACAAGGATCGTACACGTGTTTTAAATAGCTGAACCATGTGTGTGCCATACGAGAATACTGGGTTCCATGACGTGACTAACCTAGAAGCCGGCGTCACTGATAAACGCCCGTTAAAACTGACAGGCCTCGCCTGGATCCTCTCTAGGGAGCTTTGGTTAATTGTGGCAGAATACCAGTCTGAAGCTATCCAGTGTATCCCCAAACTACTAGTGAAATTGGCACGCACACAAGATTCTGGCAATTTCCTGTTTGAAAATCTGTTTGTAGGTACCGCAGATAATGATGATAAATAGAATGAGAATTGACGTAGTTTCATTTCAATTATAGAGGAATTAATTTATTCAGTCCTAGATTATCAACGAGCCATAAGCTCCTTAGACTCTCATTTAAGATTTCGCACCGACGACGTATTAGGGGTCTTACTGGAGCGAAGCCTTAATCAGATACAACGTGGAGCTTCTGTAATTAGCAATCAAACAGTATTAATATGGCGAAATGTTAAACATTCATATCAATTTGGGGAAATGTTAAACATTCATTTTCTTGAGGGTTTTAACGGGAAAATTAAGAGACGCGGAACATTATTCCCAACATATTAAAAATGTTGAAGAGTTAACTAGTGCTCAGTTCTTTCCTCTGAAAGTCTACAAGTACAAGATGAAATGTAGCGGCTACTAAAAGACTTCTATATCGGCCCTCAACAGAAGATACTGAACTGGGCCTCCACATCAGCACTGATTGGTAAAAAGTTTTTTTTTTGACGTCAATTTTCCTAGTGTTTACAGTTATTGGTCACGTGCTCTGTGCACCAATTTTTACAAACATGGTTCGTTTTTACCAATCCATTTTTGTTTCAAACCATCGAGTAACTTGCCGTGAATATGAAATAGTATACAGAGTTCTGAATATTTTATGACTTCATTACACTGATAATGTTCCATACATAGGCAGCTCAGTCTGCTGGGAGTACTGTTTGTGAGTGCAGTGGCTGTATAGAATATCGTGCGAATTACAACAGGATATCAGGGGTCGCTCTATAAAGGCGTAAGATCAGCTGTGTTCGTTTGACGACTTAAATCATAATATGGCTCTTCTTTTGGCTAGAGCTCTGGTACAAAACTACTAAATATTGCGACTAAAATCGGAAATTGGCGTCTTTTTGTGAATGTCGACTATATCTAGTAGCCTAGGGCGATCATTGTATACGCACTAGTTTTGTAAGCTTTTCTTCACCCCAGTATGACTGGGATGTATAAGGCGGTTCCGTCTACTAGCAGCCTGTTTACCAAACACATATATTTGCCCGGTGCCATGGGTTCCCAGTGGACCAATATGAAACTCAAACATACATACGTAGCTGCGTCAGACTACTGAAGTTTTAAACTCAATAAGAATGTCCTCGACATCTGGAAGTTCTCATCACCCAACCATACACGGGCTTGGTGACACAGTTGAGAACGACTTGAACAGTCATTTAGGGTTTCTTCTCCATGGAGAATATTCGTAAGCATTCAAAATTAAAGATATGCCTTCGTCGGGCAGAGGGTTTTCGACAATTTGCGCGTGGAATATTTACACTATTTCAGTTCATGTCTCAATATTGCATTGGCAACCTCTCTGCCGCACAATTTGAGATGGTGTGTGCCTAGGAGGCGCAGAAAATAAAATTGTAATTTCGAGCGCTGTTCGTTTATGGCCTTAAAAGGGAAAATCCAGTTAGGGTGTCGCAATTGAGGATGGGATTTTGTTGTGTTTTATTCCTTCTTCATCTCTTGAATTACATAAGATAGCTCATTTAATTTATTTTTGACACCAAAAAGGCAAATGAGTGGGCTTCCGTGAGGACAGAATCCGAATTATTTACTCCTAGACAGAAGAAAACAACCCATCCCATCTGACGGATTTCACCAGTACTGTACGGTGAAATCAGAACAAACACTTTGAATAACTTCTGAGGGTAAATGAAACTGTATAGCATATTCAGTTTCCCTGCACACTACAAGTTTACAAGCAAGTTACTGACGTTTGTAATTAAACTTCATACTCAGGATACAAACTGCAAAGGCTCGCTGACCACCTCATTATTTGTGCTTTTTCCACGAGAGCTAATACTGCTGAACGTTTCACTCCTAGCCAGCCGTAGGGCACTTTATGAACTCGGAATGCAAAGTAAGGGTTTGTAGCAGCACTAAGCAGTTCAGTTCAAGGAGTTAGTCGTGCGTTTTATAGTCACTATAGGCATACACTTTATGAGTGATACGTTGGGCGGCGAAGAGAGGTCAGTGGAATAAACTCCGTGGTCCTTAATATGATGCTTACCACTTACATTCACTTACATATGTTTTTTGCCGGTAAGTCTTTACCTTAAAAGGCGTTTTATCAAAAAAAGTATAGCTTCACATATATTGGAGGCTCGATGGTTTTATCTCCACATGTACAGTTGAGGATACAAATCGGGAGGCAGGGTGTCATATGTCCCGTCCTGTCTCCTTAATCCTACAATGAAATAAACTCAGAAGAAAGGACTGATTCCTTAGATATCCCATGGGCATTGAGCATCGAACGTCAAGGTTGTCAATGTGGAGACCGACTTATTTTGGACCTGTACTAAATGACTCTGATGTTAGATCTCTATCTCCAGGACATTCCTTGAGGCCTGAATCCCGCTCCAGGGGGACAGTCGGTGTCTAAGTACCCAGAAGTATTTCACAGGGTAAGCCTCACACAGACGTGGGATGGGTGCAGACACAAGACGAGGGTACAATAGAGGGATTAGTTCAATCCTGTCTCATCCTTCCTTATTGGGACGATTCCACCCTTGCTCAAGGACGTCACTGTTCGATGGATGTCATACTCCCCTTTCTCTAGTCAGGCACATTTTGGAATCTTCAAAAACAAAGTTATCATGACGCGTTTTATTTACACATCAATATCCGTCAGACACATTTCCACCCAACCACGCCCTACAATTTAAAAAAACAGCGCTTCTTGCAAAACAAACATAATAGGAAGAATCGATGTCTGTGACCCCCAGGTCAGGCTGCCTTTCTCCGCCTGCCTGCCTCCCCTTTGATCCCCGATCTCTGGCCACAGGCAGTGTGCCTCCCTGCTAGACCTGTTTACAGCCTGGAAAGGGACAACAGAAAAGGACTGCATTATAGATTGCGGGACCCTAACCTACAGCGGACTACGCGTAAATCCTCTCATCCTGGCTTCTAGTAGAAAAAAAAAACTCTTCTTAAAGGGAACCCAAGGCAACGTAGGGCCAAAAAGTGAGATCTGCATTTTCAAACTGGAACAACATTTCATGACCAAATTACTCAGGAGAAATGACTAAAACATCAATATAATGCATTTTTTGTTCAGTTCAATTCATGGGGACCGGTAAAGTTCAACTTTGTTTACAAAACAACAGAAGTTGCATTTCTATTATCTTCAAATTCTAATGAGGGTTAGGTCCGTTTTATGTTTATTTCGTATTGACCCTGAACATGTTTTAAACCTTTTGAATATATTTCTATACTTATTTGAGTGTGCAAAATCCCAAATAGCCAATGGTTTGTCGCTCTATAAAACGTTCCTAATCAGAAGGGTCATTCTAACAATGGCAGTCTATGGGAGTTGGCGGATGTTTTTTTGCACGGTTATTGATACTGTAGTGTTATATTTCAAATATCCTATGACAATCCTAGACAATCCTAGCCAAGTAGGAACAAATATCCCAGCCATTTGTATACGGAAGTACATGTACTTGTCAAGCTCGTTTGAAAAAAAGCGTGTGTACCACTTTTTGGGAGACAATCAGGACAAAATTAATTAGATGTTAAAATCGCTATTTTTTCTTGAAGATAGACAACTGGTTCTATACTTCATCAACAGTTAATCTCGCTTCTTGAAATGCTTAAAGATCAAAGTGTGAGCGGCAAATGAGGCGAGGCGGTTTATATTTCACGACCTGAATAAGGTCATTGGGATAGATCAGATTTCGTATTGACTGAACACTAGGGCGTTCACCGCCTACAATGATGTGGCGATAAACATGTATCCGAGGATATGATACTTCGTTTCGTGTGGGAGAGTTTGAGGATAAGAATGCCCACAGCCTGGCGCTGCCTGCTGCAGCTACATTGAGGAAAACGTTTTTCAACTACCCATAAAGCTTTTTTCGTTTTATCAGGATAGTTCTTAATTATAAGAGATGGCCTGGATAGATAAATATATACTTTTTCCTTTACTGATGCGTGCTATATCAAAGAGAAGTCATGCATGGTTGTAGGGGTTTCGAACATTCAAAGTACTGCCATCGAATGCAACTTTATGTGTCATGTTTTAATGTCTAAACTAGCAAGGGTAACTTGGTTTGATTTGAACTAGTCTATTTCCTTTTATTTTTAAATAATCATGTTGACGATTTGCATGGAAGCATGCTGAATGCCATGAATATAATCTTCAGGGAAAAAAGAATTTTACTTGTCTATCATATAATACCGATTTATACAAATGAAAATCCCAATATCTTGGCTCCTCAGTGTCCAGCTAATACCAAGGAGGTCAGATGAGTTACCTAGAATACCCTGATATCCGGTGTTTTCCCTTTCGGTCATTCTGCAAAGTTGAGTTGGAGAACAAAAATAATGTTTAATCAATCTCCTTCTCTCAGAAGCGGGGGTCGGGATGGCTGGTCGTGGTGAGTTTGCGATAAACATGCACTGCTCCAGTAGTACTTCCACGTGAGCAGGACCTGGGCGGATCTCCTATCGAGCTGCTCGCCACCTTTGACCTTAGCTGTCCTTATCAGCAGCCACCCAATCTATCCGGCCTGGCGCTCAGAGACCAAGGACGACCTATTGACACCAACAGTTCAATACCTCGGGGCCTCCCGAGATTGGCGAATGAAGATTCTTTCTCGGACAGCAATGAAGATACCACTCAGAAATTCATATATCCATGAAATCGTGATCGCACGATCCGATATTTGCTCCCCGCTTGTTTTTTCCATGGAGAAGCTCCCCGCACATATGTCAAATAGTCTTTTCAATGTTTTTAGAGGGTATACCCGGCAAATGTACAAAGTTTTGATAGAATAAATAGCCTTATGTCACTGATGGTGCATGCAAAAAAGGTACTCGGTGAGTGCATATATATTTAAACCTTAAATTCGGCCACTGATTCGATGTTTTACATACATTTGAATTAATCAAATTTAGCCCTGTTTGTCTCCAACAATCACCACAACACCTGGCATGACAACACTGCATCACTTTCAGGACCCCCCGGGTACGAACCTATCGACCTGGTCGTATTTAACCTGGTTATGACGCCGGTACCCGCGGGGGTCCTCAGCCGAGTCGTGCGTCGGTCGGTGAGACCGGTGACCAGCTGGGCGCTCGTCAGGTGTAAGTAGTAGATGGAGAGTGGCCTCGTCGCCCCCCGTGTCCACTAATTGGACGGCACCCCGACACCTGGAGGTCCAAGGGGGTCAATCCCAATGTGTGCACGCCGTATGTAGGGTCTCCTGGACAGAGCAAACCTCTGGTAGGTTAGGGCGAATGGTGAATGTACTCAGGGTAACGATTCGAGTCGATGTAGACAAGGTTTGTTTTGGTGATAAAAGCTGTGGTATTGATTGTGAGAACTACAACACCGTAGGACCCAACAGGAAGGAATCTCTCCTTTATTTTAGTAACCTTTTTACAATCGGAAGGAATGGTCCTGCCTCTCATCCAATATTTAGATGTAGCTCATTCTTATACAATGTAGTGCATTCACTCACAGAAGAAATATCAACGCTCTGTCTTGCAAACTAAATATTACAAGACTGCAAGCAATACAGACGCCAGTAAAGGGAGATGAGTACTATTATGTGTCTGTATGCCTGATGCCTGTGCCTAGGGCTTGTATCGGGGGAGGTGGGGGGATCTGTCCGTGCCGAGGCACCACCAATGAATAACAATGTGCTTCTGCCATAAACCCTTATTTGTGACTGCACACCTTTGTCAAGATAAATCGGATCTGTCGACACAGAACGACTACCCGGTACATTCCGGTCACATAACAAACTGCTTTTAGATGCATTGCCACATATCTGACTTGAAGATCTCCCTTCTCGCTGTGACAAGCGGGCCAGCAGGAGCGGGAGGCGGCCCGTCGGCTGAGACGGTTCATCTCTGTCCGGGCCCACGCGGGCGGTGTGTGGGGCCCGGGGGGTAATACTACTCAGCATTACCAGCCCGGTAATAACGCCTGTTTTCTCCGCATGGTGACAGAGGGCTGAGCACGCCCACGGAGCACCAATCTCCGTCAGCCAGGCCGGCCGGCCGTAAAAGGCGTTACAGCGTGGAGAGGCAGCTTGACTTTTTCCCTGTAGTAGGTCTTAAATCTACAGGTAGGGGAGCGGAAGTGGGCTTGATACCGCCCACCCACCCACACCCAGTCACCTGCACCCACTGAATGTAATCAGACTCGGACTATTCAACAACACGTTCCGAGGGAGCTGAGGAGCAATTTATAAGAGTTTGCCATAGATTAATATAACTTCTTTGATTGGTGTTTTAAAAGCTTTGTGTTTGGCAGTGGAATCATCAAACGGTATTTGACAATCTGTCTGGTACAATTTACGAAATACAGTGTAGAAATCTGTGTATAATAAAGGCACTTGCCTATCTCCGCTATCGCCTGCACATATAGTACATGCCGATACATGTGCCCCCTTCAGTTTGAAATATGCTGACACAACACATTTTCTGTTTAACAATATAACAGGCAAGTGTTGCTTTTAGCTCTTGGATGTTAGGAGTTGTAGCACATGTGATAGTTTAACCCCAACTCAACTGAGAATATGGGTAGAAGTGTTTTCATAAAGGATCCAGGTAAAGCGACGGGGAGTGAGGGTTGTTTCTCTTCATCCCAGAAGCATGAATCGCATGTCACATTTAACCGCCATGCAACGTTTTTTGAACTCTTAAATGTGATAATTCAATGAAATAGCGGAAATTTGCATTAGTTGGATGCGAGACTGGGCGAATTTAATTTCCCCTGCCAACACAGAGACTGATCCGTTGGGACACTTTGCTATATTGTGGGCGTTGGACTGGTAGGAGGGATCCCTGCACCTAACAAATGATCGATAGCTCTTTCACTAGACACTAATGATATTTGAGGGCCTCTATTACGGCAATTACATACATGATGCCCTGGCCGCTGCGCATGGAGCCGGCCGACCGGAATAAGTACTGGAATCCGGAATAAATACACAATAATTCAGGATATCTGAATTATGCTGAATATATTATGAGTGTTATTATGACTACTAGCGTCCTTTATATAGGCCAACTAACAACATAAGGAACCAATGCCTTGTTACTGTCGACTGAAAAAGGCATCCTTTCAACATGCATTCGGTCTTTATCCAATTCAACTATCAAATACTTTTAGATTATTCTGTAAGATCTTTTTGTCTCATTTATTTAGTGTACACAATACAGTACCTTAACCACATGCGTGCCATATCCAGCGGGTTATAATGCCCAGAAGGCTTAGTTAGACCTATACATTAAAACTTTAGCTGTATGTACTAAAGGCATGTTTTGTGTAGCATTTTTGCTATTTTTGTAGAATTAGCAAAGATTACCTTATCAAAATGCAAACAGAAAAGCAAAGTTTTAACAATGAGGTTTTCAAAAAAGCAAAAAATAACTGAGATACATGTTACAAGTATCCAGTATTTCCCCGTAGATGCAGGCTTCCAGTATTGCTGCTACTTTACCTGCGATTCCCATTGGAGCATAGTGTAATACGGAATCATGAACTCACCTGCAAAATAAAGACAAGCACAGCACGTTTAGACCAAGTCATCTGAACAGCAATAACGTATTCTAGATCTAATGTATACCATGGGTTTAGTGCGAAAACATCTACAATGGTACACGTTGTTGCTAACGTCAATTCAACATCTGCCCCTATTATTATAGGAAGCATACATCTCATTTCACAGACAGCATACAATTGATGTACAAATGTCTTTCAATGGGGTATTTGGAAAAGGCTGAGACTCCGTGATAAATGCGGAAGATTGTGTCAGACGGGGAAGTCCGCGGAAGGCAGAAGATGTCTCTGTCCCATCCTGCCTAATGTGTCTATGTGACGTCCGACTTAGACAAAGCCACTGTCGAGGGCCCCCTCTGCCGCCCGCCCTCAGGAGCCTTACAGTTCCCTGATGGCAGGCCTGAGGGCTGCTCCAGTGCTCGGCCGCCTACCCCAACGTACGTAGCCTCTTGGGTGCTATTCACGGACAGGACGTGTTTACTGATGGGAACGACATTCAGGACATGACAATATCATTCGCATTGAACTGCTTCTGTTCGATATAGTACAGTATGATTGATGGGACTCAATTCCTTAAGCTCTTGTCAGAATTTGTTCGCACTTTATACATAATGCACGTATACCTTAATCCAATGCATAAGTCACATAACCAAATTCTAAATATTAGCAAAGGAAACTAAGCGCACATTTAAGATTCTATTTTTGAAAGAATTGCTAAGGATTTCAATTCAACGTCAAACAAATACATTTGCTTTACACACTGATTATGGTATTTTTATAAACCTAAAGACGGTTAAAATGCTGCTTGATCGCCAAGAAATAAATCGCGAAAGGTTGAATAGGAGATTAAAAGATATTTCGTTTCAGAATAAGACTTTCCTAAGAACCTTATGAACAGAAAAGCGAAAGTGAGATCTTAAAAGACCTGTCGCAGTTAAAAGGTTATATTTGTAACAACTTCTTCATCGGCATTTCATTTTGCTATGAGGAGTTATGTATCATTTATTGCATGTGGGTCCTACACGCCTACCTATACGAGAATCCGCGTTGGCAAAGTATCGGGCTATCTTCACGTAGTGATATATAGCCACAATCAAAATTAACTGTTAGACAACTCCAGTCTAGGAGCTGCCCGACAGCGGATGCCAAGAACATGATGGATGATGCTACCCTAAGGTCACTCCCACTCGCCGGCAGATGACCAAAACATTGCTGTTGACCGGTGGCGGGTCTCCCTGACTCTGATGGACCCTGGGAAGCAGGGGTTATCTATATGCAGCTAGCTGAACGACTGAGGCCGGCCTTCTGTAAACATCATCTCACCACGGAAGCAGCTTAACAAAATACTGACGGTTCAAACTACTGAGATGCCTGTCCTCCATCAGCCATGGCACCTTGCAAAATCCACAGTTATTTTCATTTGTTTCCACTACAAGTCATCAATTAAGGAAAGGTGTGAGCCTGTAAAAAGATCCAATCCTTTTTACTGGGTAGCCGGAGGCAACGGAGTAATTTCAACCGTTTAAATCCACGGACAATTAAACATTCAATTTTCTAAATGTCTGGAACCATCTGGATCCCACTGCGTATTGTTATATCTTTATCTGCCCTTAAGTCCCTGGTCATTCCCTCTGTTCAACGCTTCCACTATACCTTGTTATTAAAAGCGAAATAATTCAAAGGTGAAACTAATATGGCACACAGCGATGAACTTAAACTCTATGCTTAGAGAATTCTCTGTGAGCAACCAAGTAACCAATCCATGGAGAGGTTTAAATAGTTAGTACAGCACGCCCACATTTTGCCCGCTAGAATAGCACAGGGGCCAGAATAGCACGAGGGGGGACTTCGTTAGGGGCGGGCACAGAACACGGCCACCCAGACGTCTTCTGCTTAATCAAATCAGTGCCAAAGATACGTCAGTAGTGGGCTCTTCCTTGCTTGGTCTCCAGTTTCAAGCACATGTGTGGTAGCCACACAATGTTTATTAGATTAGAAGCGTTTCTATAGGCATTTCACTAGTATTGGAGCAAGATCATATCAAAAGTTTGAATATACAAAACGTGGAGGCTGAGAGCCATAGTCGTAATGTATAAGCTCTCCACATTATGCGTTACTTGTCCTTGTTTTCCATTGCATTACCAGCAATCACGTAATCTAAGCTCGTGAGATCCTGTAATAGACGAAGATTGCTTGTAATTTCCCCACTGTATGGTAATGTATCTTGATTGAGGCAGTTATGACAGTGGTTGGACGACAGATGGAATATTTGTGTGCATTTAGTCGCTCCAGCGAAGGGGCTTGAGACGTACTGACGCAGTGAAGGCTTTCAGTGCATGTTGAGAAAGGCAGGCAGTCGACAAGGGAACATTTCCCCATAACGAGCAGCTTACACGTTATTACAAAGCATAGGTGTGCGTTTGTCGTTAAATGCACATCACGGTAGATCATGTTAAAAGCTGTCGGGGTAGTCAAACATTTTGCACTTAGACAGATGCGATTTAAGCCACTACCCATTCTCCGCTATATAACATGCAAGTATCATGTTTAATACATGAGACGCCTTGCAAATATCACTCTTTTTTTGTAAAAATTAAGTCATAAAAGCATAAAGCCTATTATAAACCTTTATTCATCATATTATCTTTGTCCATAAGTCCCTTACCGTCGAGCACAACGACTGGCTTCTGCTTTCTCATTCCAGAATGCACAGACCTCTGTGTGTGCTCGGGAAGTTCCGGCCTGCTACAAACAACGTGATGAGCTTAACGTAAAGGCGGGTAAACGTGTCATATTCAAAGCTTACTGTGCCAGTGCAAATAATCTGGAAAGCTTTTAAGGCGAAGAGATCGAGAGAGGAATACGGGCAAACATGGCTGGGAGCAGGGAGCAGGGAGCAGCTCGCCAAGCTATCTGTGCTAGCAAAGTCATAGAGCGATCAGCGGGTGATCCTACACCGCCGACAGCAGGCACCTGCTCCTACCGAGGGTCGTCTTACTGAAACAGTGGAGGCCCTACACCTAGACCTCATAGCTGGGTGAATACAATATGTGTTGACTGATCTTGAAGCTTCAATTGCTCTGTTTATTTCGAAACCTATCATACTGCTACATTCGATGAAACTTGAAAGGGCAAAATTCGAAGAAGCTATCGAGTATCATTAACTCATGGCATTTTATTCAATATAGCTATTGTGCTGTGAACTCATGTCGACACTTACTTACACTTAGAGTTATGTACGAATTGCTTTACGTTTGTTTGATATATAAATGGAAGATCGTTGTAAAATAAAGTGGTTAAATACATACATATACTTTTTTTTAAAGGCAACGAACCAATGGTTAATATTCTGCATTATCTGTTATCGACTGACCTTGTAAACGGTAAGTATTCCAATAATCCGCCTATGATAATCTACCTATGTTAAGATAGCTTCAAAGACCCAGACGTGATGTCATACTTTATATATTATTTGCTGATAGGATACAAGGAAAGAACAGAACATTGTGGCTGATTATCTGCGCATCACAACCTCCCAAAGTATATACTGGAAAAGATAGATGTATATCTATGTTTTTGTTCACGCCTCATAAACATGGGCTGGAACCATAAATAAAGGCCATGTGATGAAAAACAAATGGTAACCCGGCACGAGATGTTTTCATTAACCGACAAAAAGACAGCGTATTGTAATTACAGGGAGAGTGCATGTTTTATGCAAGGGCCTTATGGAGTAGGCTTAAACAAAAGGATAGTCATATTTCAATGAAGAGTGCTATCGCCTCTGCTGGCGATTCTAATACTTATATGCGAGAGGGTATTATATAGTTATTGTAAAACTTTTTATCCCGAGATAAGTGTTAAAACAAAACGATTCAAGTGCCTGAATTATTAGATAAGCTGAGAGATGGAGTGTTTCCATTACAACTGCAGGTATTTTATAATGTGCATATCTATTAACTTTTAAGTTGTATGTATTACACTACAATATATCTCCAAGTAGTTGATCATGCAGCCGTATACATTTTTCAAAATGTACATCAATGTCCACCGGTAATTAAGAAATGTCAATCGCCATCACAGGGGCTTAAGTACAAAAAGATACCACTTTAGGCTCTAGCTGCAAGCACTAGCGCTGACAACTCAATTATGGTTTCACTTTGTGAGTGATCAAGACAATTCATGAATCAAAATGTTGCCAACTGCATTGTGCATCGGTAACTAATACCAGAACGATGACAAAAGATATTGCCCATGACAGCAGTCTTGATTATTGTTTCAATATATTGATTGTAAACCAATGCTGCCATTGAAACAAATTGGTTTCGTATTCCGCTCGCGAATCTATGAGATGAGGAAAATAGACCACAACATATCGAAATTGAGATCGAATATGACCTAACCAAGGAGGGCGTGCAAACGATATCATCCGTTCATAATTTACCGCACTCTTTTGTTCATTTCTGCCCTATTACAATCGAACAACTGGTAGACCACAACACCTCTGTGAAGTGTTTTTGTTTTTAAAAAAGAAAAAAATGACTTTTTATGTAGGTTCTTCCGCCCACTGAGGCCTGCCTGGTTTGATTTTTCCCTCTATGGTTTGAGCCATGCTCAATGTACATCTTGCGTTTCGACCGACTATTTTTAACGACAATGGTTGCCATCGCCAATGCTATATGCGACCAGGGAACACTGCTGTTGCAATCTCCAGTTACAAGATATAACTGTCAGCTCCCACACGAAGATGTATAACGATGGGCGGGATGGGGCAGGGGCGCTATAGGTCTAGCCACCCCCACCGCTGCCCTTCCATGGGAGATGGTACTGATGTATTGGCGTACGAGCAAAGAGCCCGCCAACGATGGCATCAACGGAAGGTCAGCCGCCACTGGCAGCTGGTCAGAGTGGGCAATAAAGAACTGCCCCGAGCCAGCCATGTGTGGTAGCCCCTGCAGGTGGTCGACAGGTCTGCACTCATTCCATGTAAAACACATAATATAAGGACGACAAAATTCATTTTATTCTGTTTCAGGTGACTACAATCACAATGGTACAATAGGGCACTTTGAGTTTCACTGAACTTTGGGCCTAAAAACTTATTGTGTTCAGGTAACCCGACCTACCCTAAATTTTTGGCCCTACCCTTTTTTCTTTTTAGGAAATTCATATATTCTTTCAAAATCACCGAGAATTGACCACAAAAGCATGGAACTGCATTTAGATGCTCAGGGCATGTGTTTTAGATGCTAAAACATTGTTTTAGATGATATTTAGAATATTTTTTCATTTCCAAACACTGACCGGGTCTATTTGCTAAGTTAAAAAAATAGAAAAGAAAAAAAAGAAATGAAAGAAATCGACTGACCTACCCTAATTTTTACGATCTACTTTACGTGAACACAGCTTTTTTTTTTTTTTGGGGAGGGGGGGGGATTAGGAAGATTACAAAACATAGTAATATTTCAATGACCGAGGAAGATACCAAAACATAATGGTACTTATGAACGATATTGTTCTTATAGCACTTAGATGCTAAGGTGCTTTATCAAGATATCCAAGGTAGATCAATGCACACGGTGGCATCAGGAGGACACTTAACTGATTGTGCCTCTGTTGCCATGTCAATATCAAGAGATAGCCAATCAGTAATCACGTGTTTCTCATTTCAAAAGTGCAAAATTCTCTAGTGGCATGGAAGTCTACTGACTATATTGCTTTCTGATTCAGGTACTTTTTACATTTTGCGAACGTCTTTCTGAAGTTATGGATCCTGTTTTTCTCCTCAAAGTACACCTTAAGGTCTCTATGCGGTTCATTTAACTCCCCAAGTACCACGCTGATCATGCACGACCATTCACCTTGTCTTTTACCCGCCACGCAGGGTATCTAGGCTCTAGGAAACACAAGCTGGTTAAAGGATCCTTTGGTAAAAAGAGCCCTTCATCCTAAGTGAGGGTGTCTGTGTCGTAAACAGGGACCAGCTTCAAAGCCCCCGACCAGGCCGTCCAGGGGTGGTGGCAGGGTTCTATATATGGACTGTCTCATCTCGGAAACATGGTGTTACCTCTTAACCAACCGAAACAACTGTTCGTCCGGAAGAAAACGCTTGATAGAACTAAAATATTTATACCCTGATGAGCATACATGCACAAAATGGGGTAGAATTGTTATAATATTTGCTCTGTGCTATATCAAATTCCTGTACAATGGATAACTTATTCACATGACGCCTAGGACACATCGATTATTTTTATCAGACAGACGACCCAAATAAACATCATTTATTACTATTTATTATCATGATAGAATGACAGGACAATTTGGCCTACCAACTTTTCACATGTAATAAATTTACAATTATGGATTAACGAGGTCTTACTTCCTTTGTCCTACTTTTCCCTTGACGGTAAAAAAAGAACAATTCATACTATGGCGACAATTCTCCCTACCACGATAGCTATTTTACAGAATCTTAAGGACCTGCAGGCTAATTTTGACTGGTTTGTGGACAAAATCTCTGCAAAACCTACAGAGAATCAACAACAAAAATTCTATATATCCTTTTACAATCAATGAATAATCAAACAACTTAGGAAATATCAATGCATATGGATACTAATTATAAAAATAATGATGGCTAATTTGTCAAAATGATTATCTACAAATAATGATACAATTTATGAAAAATTATATAATAAAGCCATGAGTTTTGTTGACATATTATCCAGCATGTATCCTGTTTGAGGATAACCAGAGGTACAACTCACAAAACTGGCTATCCGTGGTAGGGAGAATTTTAGCATTAATTGTTTTTGTTATAATGGCAAAATAGGCGTATGTAACTACCAGTTCAGAACTACTGTATCGGAGACATCAAGGAGAATCATTTATTAAACCATCCAATGTCACGTGGAGGTGACCATCTGATCCTGTGGGCGAGATCAGCCACAAAAACATTGACAGGATGTTTTTGTAAAATAACTTTATCAGATGTTTATTTTGTGATTGTTGTTTTATGCTTTTGAAGTCGGTAAGATAAAATATCATCGTGTTATCAGACAAGATTTCCTGAGCTACTGGGCATGTGCTTTTTATTCAAACGAGATAGCTATAGATCAGTTTGTTCTACCGAAATCAATTGCTGGTGTTATTGGAAGGACAGTGTGAGAGACAAAGGTTATATGCGTCAATCTATGATTCTTGATGGAACAATGTTAACCTCGAGCTTATTATTACTGTTATTACCCCTTTTACATGATTTCGAGTGGGAAATTTACATTTGACCCAGAAATTTAAGTTGTTTCTTTAGAAAACTGTTCCTTTAAATAGAAGGATTCTGGTGAGGTCGGTTGGCCTGACCTCAGGCGGCCACCCACAACCTAGTGGTTTGTTAGTGGTGACTGACCCTGGCTGTACTGGACCTGTAGACTTGGCTTGGGATGTGCTGGATCCAATCCACACCATCCAACGGCCACACCTCAACATCTATGTGTCTGTTCGCCCTATCCGTCCTCTGTTTTCAAAGAGCGAGTGGTATAATCTTATGATTTCTTAGCTGATACAGCTAAATCTGAATCTACAACAAGTCCAAACGTCTAGCCATACTGATCAATTCGGCGGCATGTTTTAATGTTTTAATGTCTTAATGTAATATATAGTAAAAATGTTTTATATGGTATCAAAGCTTCCAGCTTTGTTACCGATGAGGCGGTGGATCTAGGCCTAATAATATTAATGTGTAATTTATTGTGGACACAATAGTGTCAATTTCACAAATAATTTAATCTTTGAATAATTCAAATCTTAAATCTGTGTGACACTGACAGCACCGGAGAACTTATTGACAGTGTGACGCCTATGTTTTAACATTGAATGGGAATGATTCAGACACTGACAGTGACTTAGGCCTAGACATATCAGAACTCACATTTAATATTTCGATGGTAGGTCTGAAGAAAATGACACTATAGTGACAATTTCTCAAATCTTTTAATCTTTGGATCATAAATAATTGCTTTCGGAGCCTCCATAATACATTGACAGTGTCGGAGGGGGCTTAGGCCTAGCCTATCTGAGTCTTGAGTCCAGTCATTTTTTCATACCATCTGTAAAATATTATTGCAAACGTATCTAGGCCTAAAATAATCAAAGCATATGATATATATAGGACCCTGAGATATCTGAGAACATAGATATATACATGGATTTCATTTTGATAGGCGTAATAAGGTCTAAATAATTATTTTTCAAAAATTCACGGACCTAGGGCCGTGAAACCTGACGGCTTGTGCTCCAACACCTCCCATGAGAACAGTGGGCCTAAGTGCCGGGGGACCTAAGAGACTGTCAATCGCTTAGCCTATTTCAACAGTATAATTTCAAATGCTGGAAAACAGATATGAACCTACCTGTTCAACCTGAGTCCTGAATGCTTCCGAATGGGTATATCCTCCACAATTGATGCATAAATATCATCCTGGTTTCCTGAGTTCAATGTAACAGTGCAGGCATGAGGGGGGCCCGAGCAGGTCTGACACCATCTTCATCTTGTGACTTGTCAAGTCTCCTCATGTCCCATCGATCCAATGGTATCATTTTCGATCAAAAGAAGGACTATCCGCTATTTTCACGATTCCTGCTTGTTCTATACATCATATCTGGTGTAATGTAAGCCCCAATAAGCTTAAATAGTAGGTTATTTACGCTCAGAAGCGATTAGTTCAAGCCGGGTAACATTTCGACGGAATCTTCCGGTAGACTGTATTTACCGTTTTCGCTAGGGGTTCACAGTGATACAATGTACTACGCAAATGAGTCAAAGACGGACTACCGAGTGAAGCAAAATGCACTTTGTGTACTGGTGTCAATTTCGATCATATCTGATGAAATGAAGGACTCCAAGCAATTTTCACGATTTCTGCTTGTTCTATATATCATATCTGGTGTAATGTAAGCCCAAATAAGCCCAAACGTAAGTTATTCAAGCCATTTCGGGAGGGGTTTCAGAGCATGACTTGCATCAGCCCACTGGCCACAATGGCGCCCGAGCGGTCACCGTAACGATCATAATGATTTGGATTCCAGGCTTGAATGTCTAATTTCGACCGTTTTGGACGATTGTAACGATTCCTATGTATACTATATATCAAAATCTCTGCAATGTAAGCCAAAATAAGCCCAAATATGTGGTTATTTAAGCCCAGGAGCGATCATCTCATCGAGTGTTACATATAAACGCGTCACCGATTGTCATAGACGAAAGGGGAATTCGGCGGCATAAGATCTTAAGGTGATCTAGGCCTGTATTTGATTTTAAAGCCTTGCCGCCTCATAATAATATTGTAGATTCAGATTTAGCTGCCCCAAATAAGTATATTATACTTATTTGGGGCAATACATTCAATTCATATATGTATATGTTTAATCATTTTGGTAATCGCAAAGAAGACACTTGAATCGGAGTTCATCGAATGTCACATTAAGTTCATGTGGATCCGATAACGCGATGCGACCTTTGACTGATGTCGTCATTATATCTAATACATCAACGTGCCGCTATCTTTAGAAGGGCCTTTCAATGGTCCTTCAGCATGGAGACTACCACACACCCCATGACCTCACGGTGCACGCAGAGGGCAGCCTGCAGTGATAGGCCGGCTAGGGTTGCCCGGCAACGCTCAGGTGGGGCATTTGTTTGAGAGAGTGGGACGCTGTCTCCTCCAGTGACCCGGCCCTATGATTGCCTACGCTGTGTCCGGCTGGGACAAACCCAACAATATCTCTCTGAGTGGACATCCTAGAAACCAGACTCCTACTGAGGGGTATAAAACCCACAGCATTGGACAGTACCGTATGACAGAGACAGGGGAAAAGAAAGCTTCATAAAAACACCCATTGGTAACCAAAATACCAACAAAATTAAATATCTCTGGGACCTATCATATTCTACATAATGGAACTGATGACCAGATATGCAAGTATTGCGACGGTCAATCGAGTCGTCTAATCTTTCCGAGACTCCAAATTACCTGAAAAAAATAACTGGCATCTAGCAATGACATCAATTAAGGTTTATATTTCAAAGAGGCTTATGATGTTTTATTCAACTCCAGGAAGCAGACTTGACGTCACTTCTGCCAATCCTCATATTGCCATAATTATTTTATAGGCAGAATTCGATTCTAGCCGCGTAGCAAGCCACTTCCATTAGTCTTGTCAAATTCCTGGTGTTAGTGAATAAACTTAAATTGAATTCTCTTAAAGTGTTTCAGACATTCCGAGATTCAGCTTTATTCTGAAGAAAGAAAACGTAGACCGAAACAAAGGACATATAGACCACGATAGTTTTGTGCTTGTAATAATTATATATTCCAATCCAAATGGTTTTTTCTCTTCGGGTTTGTGAAACAACAAAATAGATCACTTGCTCAGTGGGCTAGAGCAGGTATTTTCAGTTTGTTTGTCCTTGGTGCCATCCTTTCACGCGATTATTATACTTCAGGCTTTATACATGTACGTACTTCTCTATGGGTTAGGGCCATGTGTGGCTATGTAGGCTGCAAGAAAGATACCAAGAGGGTCTATCCAGTTACTGCATTCGTACATCCCGTTCTTCTGTCAGAAGAAACGTGTCTAATCTTGGTTCTCACGCTAGGAAGTCGAGGGGGTTCACATGTATGATCCACCACCTCCCCTCACATACACATACGCCATGGAGCCTCCGATGTATCAAATCGTGAGGGTAACACCCATGACAGCATCGGCTGTGGTTCAGAAAGTCCTTTACACTTTCTGACTCACGCCATTTTTATTCTTTTTAAAATTATAATGTTATAAGGATCGATGATGCTCTTTTCACAGTGAATAATGAGACGAAACAAGCAATTTTCTAGTCTGTGACTAAGATAATGAGCCTGGCACAAACAACTAAGTGGTAAATAAAGATGGGTGTCGCAATATATCTCACCTAATCAGGTGCTGACTCAGTTCAATAGTGCAGCTCGTTGCCTATTACGGGGGCCATTGTTTAAACGATTATGAATGTAGACACTCAAAAGAATATTAAATTTTAACAGATTATCATCCACATGCATTGTATATCACAAAAAGGGATGTATTGTAAAGACATGATCTAATTCAAATTTCTCTGTAGACTTCCGTCGCTCATCGCAAAATTAGAAACACTCAATTCACACCATGAAATCAATTTTATTTTAAAATTTCATTTACTTCTTCACGCCTAACAAATGATCTTCCAGAGGTTAGATGAATAATTAATTAATCAAATAATGAATTCATTAAAATCAGATTTGTAGTTATGATGTTGCAGCAAAACAATATCGAGATAGACATACGTTCAGGTGTAAAAGAGCTGAGCGTAACTTACACCTTACGTGAAACACGTATGCCCATTTCCCAGAACTACTACAGGCATTCAGCCATATTACGGCAGTTTGCAACACCGCCTATGTCACCCCCTTCCTTGTTGGTTACCTCATTTCGACAGCAACCTTCCGAGGAAAACAGGTTTCCAATCACTTATTACGCTACTCTGACAGGTTCTATCATTCAACCTGGGCTTCGGACCAATCGAGGCATCAGTCGGGTGAGTGATGACAAAGTCTGCAGCTATTTCACTGCCATCAATCACATTTCAGGGTTACCAGACTTACCGTGTAATCTGCATCTACGAGTCTACCAGGCATGCACACTAATGAAACAATACTCAACGTCAAAATGTTGAAAGGGAAAGTACCACAAGAAACATCCGCATTCTTGTATACAGAGAATGGGATTTTCGATTTGGAAAGAAGTACACAGAAGCACTTTCTTGATATAAACTAGGTTCGATTTTTGGGCTGAAAATGGCAACACCAACTCACATATTATTATAATTTTTCGAAGCCTTGCATTAGCTAATCCCCAATATTCTGATAATCTCGACTGTCAGACGAGCAGCTCATACTGCATGGTTTTCGGTATTAACTCTGTGATTCATACCATGCAATATGGAAAGGGCGACCTGTTTTATGCTCTTAAAACCGCGCCAAAATATGAGGACATTCTTTTTATTGATGTCCAGCATTCGCAATTTCCCATAAATCTATTGTTCACTTTAGGAGAGTCATTTGTAATATAATCACACATCAGGATTTGCTGAATTAAACTATGGAGAGTAAAATAGAATAGCAATGCTACATTAACCTCTCCCTTCCTCTCCTTTCACACCACACCACAGGCTGACGTCACCACACAGTGCTTTAGGCCGACACCACCCCACGTCAACGAACACACAGCCTTATCGGAGAACTGAGGGGCACCGGGACCACAGTGCTGAAGTCAGCCATGAAAAGAGACCCCACTCCCCGGGGCCCGGCACCTTTAACGTGGGGGGCCTGGCAGTGGGGTCTTTTCTCCCCGTCTGTCCCCAAACCCTGACGACCCTGTGAGGCTGGATGGGGATTGGCCAGGCCGACATGAGGCGATGGAGGCGGCATGCAAAGCTTGGGGTATTAACCCGATTACGACCACGCCCATTCAAGTAGAACCGACCAGCCACATAAATCTGTCGGGGTGGCAAAGGCAATGCCCGCCGGAGAAGCCGGGTGGCACACGTTAAAGCAGCGGGTCGTTGGCTGACCACCCACAAAACCCATAAGACTATTAGGAGGGACGGCCAAGATGGGATATAGGTGTGAGGCGAAATTGACTCATCAGGGCGGACAATGCCGGTCAATTAAGGGCCGGTGGCGGGCTGCAGCAGGAAGGGGCGAAGAGAATGAGGCAGGGTGGGAGGTATCGGAATGGGCAGGATATTTATGGATGGTTATCTTACTGAGTCTGCCTCCTTCTGGGAGATATAGACAGCTTCCTCCATTAATTCGGTGAAGGGAACACAGGCCCAATGATCGGGTTTAGACGCACTGCGTCTTATCAAATATGAAAGGCGTTATTTCAGTGCCTCAGGAATCCATGTGACCCCAGTGGCAACAAGCATTCTTCTACATTGCCTGACCTGATTAACTCTAGGATGGAATCAATAAATAACGAAAGAAACCCTCCCAGAGATTTAATTGGACGCTCTATAGGAGATGAATGCCTCGGGTGCAGCAGAAGCCAATATGTGATCCCCATCTCTAAATACATGTATACCTATAATACAATGAGCAACATATTGATGTGGGGGTTTAGACTGATTGGTTCATACGGACCTAGTTCCCTATGGACCAGGGACGGCTGGCTCACAGACAGAGGTAAAAACGGACACGGTAGAGCAGGGCATCAATCAGGGGCGGTCTATTCGACAGCAGACTGTGTCCCCTCTCCCAGGTCATCTACAAGAGCCTGCAGCACTTTGGGGGAGCGCAGAGGGTCACTATATAGCGGGAGGCCTAATTTTAGAAGTGTGCCACAGGCTACTGATTAGTGCCGTATATCAAAGATAATGGGACGTGACTTTCAATCAGAGTCCTGAGCTCGCCTTCTGTCGTGCCCCACTAATGAATGAATCCGGTGGTCCCCTGAAGGTCAGGCGATGCTGGGGACGACCCCCAATCAACCTGGGTCCGCCAGGTGATTTATCGACTAATTCCCTTAATATATCATTACTAGAAGCACCGTCATTGATAGGTGAGGCTAAGAAAGGGACTGAAAAGCATGGTCGGGTTTATGTAACTTCTCAAGATTGATCAAATTCTCGAGTGCATGTACTAGTAATCCATTTAATCAGGGCAACAGCATTGTGGGCGGTAGGAAGTAAAGGGCGAACATTCCTTTTGGATCAGAGAGCCACAGCCACACCCAAACAGAACGCATTCAAAATCCGCACCCTATTTTGTTATCTCATAAAGAATCGAGGTGCCATCTGAAGCATGATCAAATCTTGGAGTCCATGCACTTGTAAATCATTTAATCAGTGCAACAGCATTGGGAACGACAAAAGAAAGGAGACGAGTTTCAGACACGATCGTTTACAACAACAAAGAACCGTAAATCAACACATTTAATGTCTGCAGCAGCATTATCTTTATGTATAAATAACTGAAATCGATGAAATATGATATAACACTGGTATTAACGTTTAGAGATATCTATATTTGACAAAATTAAAACAATTTAAAAAAAAGAACATTAATATTTAACGTATTCTTTGCTGTTCCAGCAGCAAAAGGTTCAAACAAAGTTTTACCTGAAACAGGAGTAGTCCACTGGCTGCAACTAGGACTCTCCAACTCACTATGCATAATAACCTCAATAATGTCCGCATTGTAACAACACTTTCACCAACTAACTTCTGGATGGGCGCTTGTTCTGCACGAACTAAAGGTCACCAGAGAGTGGTAATTGATATTTGATGATCCCCTTTTTCTTTGACCCAGAGAGGCACCACCGGAGGCCGGGAACAAGTGTTTTTCGATTACTTGTGGCATCCATCAACGGCCCAAAACTAATTATTCTCCTCCTTAATACTCACTAATGAGGTTCGTGTGTTTTTATAGAGCGCTACTTGATACTCGACTTGACTGTAGAAAGTCCGTGCAGTCTTCTGAGAACTTGACAATGGTTTTACGATTTCTTCAGAGCGCCTTTTCATGAAAGGCTTCTGCACTGAGTGTTTTGTGATGGAGAAGGAATGAAGTGTAAAGATATGAAGTATTAAAAGTGAAAGAGCAGACTTACCGATAAAAATTCCCGTAGCCATATGTGCATCATATTCTCGGGCTGAAAGACAGAAAGAACTGGAGTTAAGTATGTTTAATTACAAATGAAGGCAACAACAATGGAATAAGGAGGAGTGGCACGTATATCTATATGCCATATACATAGATATGACCAGAGTAGCTATCAGAAACGCCGATGACAATATCACCCGTCCTCGAAAAGTGGGCTCAGAACGCAAATCCCTTTAAAACAAAATAGATACGCGGATGCCGTTCGTACAATTCAACAGAAACATACGACATTCGTAGACTGAAGTTGAAGGTTCCACGGTTATTGATATTGGAACTCTCTGTCAATGTCATAAGTCTGGCCCAGTTACTCTACAATGTGATTCGGGATATTACCGAAACTTAAGCTTTTTATGTGTTGTTGCTAAAATCATTATCATCTTGCTTGCAGTTGAAGAATATAAATTGGATCAAGATCATCCACCCAGCAAATTTGTTTATGCGCACATCATTATATAAATGGATATATAGAACCAGGAATTAGTATGCATAATATTATTGCCTGGTGCCAACTTTCGCACAAGCGTGTAGTCATCCTGCACACAGTGTGCGGGGTGCAACCTTAACTTAACACACTGAATGAATCTTTTACCGCAAAGTGTATTAAATTCGCCTATAATCAGTGCATACTACAGAAAATACTTTCACGTGGCAACGCGCATAACCCTTTAACGTCAGCGATTTCTTCGTCAAGTGAAAAGTATTTCATTTGGTGTGTGAACCTGCAAAGTAAAACTTCATAATTATGACGTAACGACGTAGTACAACAGAGCGTTTCAAATTCATATCGAATTAAATCCTAGTTAAACCGTTTACATTCGATCTGGGATGCACAAAGAGATGAAGAGAAAATGAACACAGACTTGATTAAAGCAGGGAGGACCGACTTCAAGAGCAATTAATGCTAATCTAATGCGGTTAACACATTCAGTCCTGTTATCAATGTAATGACGTAGTCAATGAACGGACAGGCCTCGTATGGGATGCCAACATTCGATACTACTTGTACCGAAACTCTGTAGACCCATAGGCACAAGGCATTAGTCGTTAGCATTCTCATCGGGCTAAACCGCTTCAATCAGCGCCCAACGAGGCGATACAGGCGCATGTCAACTCGTCCTTTTGTGCAGGTAACGAGCCCCCACTGAACCCCATTGCCACACACATCAATAACAGTTAATCTTTTAAAAGCCTCTGTATCTCCGCTCCCCCTGCTTCCACCGATTCCAGCCACGCAGGTCTGGTCCGCCAGACATGCACACAGAAAGAACTCTTCCTCCTGAACCAATTTCTACCAGCAGCTGCTCTGGTTTTGTCTCCATGTGTTGCCATGGATACTTGATGTACCCTCTAATCAGACAAGCGTAGCCACGTCTGTCTACACAAGACTAAGTAAGAAGTATAGGGTGGGACGACTGATGGGGCATGAGACCTAAGCATATTCACTGCAACAGAAAGATTGTACATGTACCTTGTACAGAATAGCGTACTTAAAAATTAGGCCTATCCGCCAACCTCCCCATCTATCTCATTATATCACTATTCTGATTCGAAAACATTTCAATATCGTAATTAAGAAAGATGTATAGTTCCCCATTGTAAAGACTAAAAGAATTCTTAAACAGTGCCGCCAACTGATTTGTGAATGACCGAGAATACTGATGCCTTGCAATTAGACTAGACCAATCCGTCAAAGGTACGGTTTAAGATTAGACTGAATAGGCAATTTCAAGAAAGTACTGCAATAAAACTTTTAAAGGTCAATGAGAAAGCTTTGCTATCTAGGGAATAAATTCTCAGTTGTAGCTCGTTTTTGTCAAATAAAGTTTCTGAATATAGGGAATAGTTTTTTTTGTTTGTTATCAGTTCTTGAAACTTAGACATAAAAAGAATAAAAGACTTTTATGTAAATATGTTACAAGATGGAGGACTGAACCTTGCTTTATGATTTACAGGATACCCACGCCTTTTCAAAAATCAATTTAAAACCTTTTAAGACCCATTTAAGACCAGTCTGACAAATTTAAGACCTAATTGCCACATGTAAAGTAAAATCCCTTTGGATAAGAGTCAAAGTACAAACACTCAGCAAAAAAGTGTCATTTTGCTGAACCTGTCATTTGGTTTTCAGTTTCAAATCAGATCCAATTCAAGACCTTTTTACGACCTCATGTAAGAAAAATATCAAATTCAATACCTTTTTAAGGCCTTACATTAGGAAAAATCAATTTAAGACCTTTTACAGACTTTTAAGACTTGCGTTTGCACCCTGGATTTAATATTGATAATATGGCATTTGTGAAATGGCATCTTTGAAATGGTACATTGTGTCAAAAACATGGACTTTTGTGGAACTGCGGCGAAGCAGTGTTGTCTGTCTTTCAGCCAGGCCATCTCCTGACCTGTGGGTGTAGTGGCTGCTGATCACGTCGTATGACCATCCCTGGATACCCTCCCCTGAGTGACAGGAGCACGGCAGATGGGTATCACCAGAACCTATCTGCTATTCCCCCGCTGCCTCCTAGTCTTACCACAAACTGCCTCCTAGCCTTGCCACAAACTGTGAAGACGCCCTAAAAACAGCGTATTCATGGGGAGGTCTGCTGCTTGCCTGGGTCAGATGAGGTCAGAAATGGGCGCCGTATTGTGTTTTGCCGCCAGCACCCTGGAGGTCAGAGTTCGTGGCCCAGCAGAGCCGGGGTGTATGGTCATATACAGGTGAGGCGGGCATCTTGTGTGGTAACCACCACGGACGATAACAGACCTCGAGCGCCCCATAACGCAGAGGGGCCATGTGGTGTCTGCTAAGAATACCCGGGCCAGCTCTCCCAGCACGGCCGGGAGCGGCGCGGTGCTCTGCTGATGAAATTAGTGGTGGGTGCCTGGGCAGTGGGCTGGACAGTGGCCAACGCCGGGCGCCGACCACTTAAAACACGCACCGAGCTAAGCTACTTCCGATTGCACTCACGCCAATTGGAGTGGAGAGAAAGAACAAAATGGCATTATGGTTATTCTTTTTTTTTATACGGGGGAACTGCATGAAGTAGTCTATGGAAATGGTTCTTTGCTTCTCATAATATGATTCACTGCGTGCACACTTAAATCCGGCAACGTAGTCTTCATGTGGATCAATCTTTGCAGGATAAAGAAAAAGGATTGGTTTACAAAGAATACAGATTCGTGTTATAAAGCCCTTGTTGTTTAAAAAAATACATTGTCAATTCTCCGAGAACGCAATGTGATACGAGGATCACGTGTTATCATTATGTTGTTGTTTCCGAAAATACAGCATAACGTAGGGGAAAATCGCAAACTTTCTCGTGACATGGTAATCTCCAGTATGATTGGAAACATGCAATGCTTCTTCCTGGCGCCCACCGTCTGAGCGGGTCGGCACGACATGCCAGGTCTACCATGTCGGTGCGGAGAGGGCAGCCGCTGATAATAGGGTGGGGCCAGGCTGAGTACCACTACGTAACTCTCCACGGGAAAGATACCCGGAGCCGGAGAAGGCCCCCCTAGCCACTCCCGACGTCGGCAGTGGCCTACATACCGGGATCCACAGATCAAGTTGGTTGGGAAACCGCTACTCACATGGATCGGCCTCCAGTGAGGCGGATAGCGCCAAGTAACCCGGGTAATCCTAGCTAAATTGACTCGGGAAGTGACTCCTTTTTGCTGTGGTTTCTTTCCGTCCGCGTTCATAGTTCTTTGCAGAAATCAGAAGTGTTACTTGCTCACATATTTCCTTCACCTTTGTTCAGTTTATTCTGGTTGGTTGGTTGGTTATTGGTTGCTTTACACCCCTATTTAACTGCCAGGGTCATATCAAGGGTGGTGATGGTGATCGGATCTATGAGAAGGTAGAGACCGTACCCCTACACTTTTACCGAGGTAGGTGTTCTTTAATGTGCAGGGTCCCATAGGCAGGGCCCTACACACAACAGCCGGTGGTCCTCTAGGGACCTTTGATAACCCAGTTGTTGCCACTTCAGTTTATTCTGTTGTACTTAACTGTTTGTAAATTCTTAACAGAACATGGATAAAACTTCGGCCGAGAAAGATTGGTTCTTTTGTGTGCTTATGCAGTGGCTATATAAGACGGCGTTGTGCGACATTTGCTGCCTATAGACCCTGTGCAGACGTGGTCATGAATTTTAAATAAAAATAATTATTGATTATCATGATTTTGTATGTATGAAGTAAATATTGCTTAAATCTTTATTCTACATGTTTGTTCTGGCAATTTCAAAACTTATCACCAATATGGCATCCACCCAATATTGGGGGCTCTGACGTCTACTGCACAACGTTTTTATGTATTTATATATATATGATATATCATAGCATGTACTTTTTTCGTAATCATGACGAAGTGTTACAACAGATATGCCTCTTTTTTCCATAAAACACTGACCTACAGGCCTAGTTTGACCTGACATGTTTATGTGAGACTAACCCCTCCCACAGAGTAAAACCCCGTTGACATATTGTGCCTTCTGGCTGGGGTAGATGACGAATCTGTACCCATACATTTACACCAGACCTCCGCTTAGCACTCGGCCCGGGCAGGCCGAGTACAAAGGGCGGGAGACAGATCTATTGGGCCACAAATCACACTGAGGCCCTGGGCCGCCGCAGTCTACCTCCCTATGTACATTTACCCACGGGCAAGTAAGTGATGTAGTTGTTTCCGGCCAACATTTGTAGCTGCCTTCGTAGCTTGAGAGATAGCAGCTAAGTAAGCCTAGGTTTCTCTTGAAAAACACAGTGCAATTTATTGGAAGTGTAATGAAAAGTATTGCCAGTTTTCCTAGCCGTGTTTCAGTCCATGTACACATGGTCTTCTGGTCGAATATGATCATGTTTATTACCATACTGATAATTACCGCATATATACTGATTCAGAGTGAAGAATTCTGCACGCCTGTTGCACATACAATGTTGGTGAAATAATGCAAAATTCGAAAGGCATTCATAAATGCTTGTTTGGGGTACCCTTAGTTCCAATCCAACAGAGAAAGGAGTTAACGCCAAAAGAACCTGTGCTTGATGAGAGTTCGAATGAAGCGATTTATTGGTATAAGCCCAGGGTGCACGTTCAAGACGACACGGCACCCCCTCAGGGTATTAACCGGGAGGGGGTTAGGACCCTAGACCCTGGTCTGGATTAACGTGTCCCTGGGTCACCAGGTCCTGCTCACAGTGGGGGCGGGAGCTGCTCGGCCGGCCGCACCCGACGTGGGATCAGACAGGCACCAATACACTTTACTTGGCCCACCAGTGCATTGACCGGCCCCTTTCTGTGGACCCAACCTCATCGGTCGGGGAAACATCTACATGCACGTCTGCATTCAGGTTGTGAGGGGCCCACTATACGACTGAACCCATTCAATTAGGGCTGATAGATCGGGCTGGGGGCGGGTTCAATACAGGGCGTACGTACTGCATGGCTGAGGGCAGGCCGCCGCCGACCATACGGTTAATGGAGGGCACCCGCAGGGCCATTGGGGGCTAGGGAATGTTGGTTTAACACTAACGCATTTCTGCTGGCTTGAGTGAATTGAGACATGTTGACACTGATACGAAGCTATTACAACATACGTCGGGAGAAAAATCAATGTGTCCCTACTTAATTTCCTGACTTTAGAGATAGGAACAACAAAAACGATCAGACTTTGTAGTTGTTGACCAGATTTTGCAAAGAGAAATACACATCAAATAATTGTTATATGATTACTCTTCCGTCACAACGGAGCATTGCATTTTCTGACAAAAATAACTTGAGGCTGTATTTAAAGAAATGACTTAGTATTACCATTACTGCAATGCATATGGGGGATTCACATTTACACACCTTCTCCAAGGGGACTAAGAATGGCCGGGTTACATGTTCAGACACTGGAGTACGCCAATGTCCTCATCTCCCAAACTGCCCTTAAGACTGACGACAAGGTATTCCGTGATAAGGTTGGTTAAACATACTCAGGCAACGACCCTTGACAAGAAAGTTTCCCTACACCTTAACTATAGCACTGTCCTGCCGACCCAGGTGGATTAACCAGCACACCGGGAGCTCCTCCCGAGAGGAGCATTAGACAAGACCGATGGCCTACTAATCCCTGGAGGCGTCTCCAGGGGAAAAGGACCCATAAAGGGGACACGCCGAGACATTGATGGCCGACTGCACTCCTTGCACGCTTCAAATACCTTTCTCCACGACGAAAACGGCTTTTCTTGTATGCCTCACAACCTAAACACGAACAGTGAAAAGGAGCTCAGCTTTTTTCCCTTTTCTGAATTTCCCCCCAAATATTGTTAGGCTTTTGGTTATACGTATAAAATGTATAAAATCAATAAATTAAAACGGTTGAAATCGATAAACAATTATAAGTAAATGTTTTGAATTGGAAACTGGGAATGAGTTGACAAGTTTTGAGCATTTTATTCAATAAAAGGGAAATCCCCAAATTGTATTAAAAAACTACAAAAATTGCACTAAAAATCCATAGCAGCATTTACCACTACGTATTTTTAGTTTTCCTGTTTTTATGTGTGTTGCAACGCTATGAATGTCCATGAATACCTATACTTAAGAGTCAGTTCAGAAGGTCCTTCCCCTATACTATGTGGACACTTTGACGACACCATTCCCCCTGGGGTCTGGTCCGGCTCTTTACGCACGGAGACACGAAATTGTAACAGGGAAGACAAGACGACCTCTCCCGACGGGGGCTCTCAGGTGGGCAGGGGGCAATGAACTCCTGTGACAGGAGGGATTACCTACAGGTCTGAGGGGAATCGGCTGGGCTCTGGCGATCGGAAGCAGGACTTCGTCTGCTACCTGGTACATTCCCAGTGGTCATGATTGGGAGGGGGGTGCGGGTCCTTGGGACTGAGGCGCTTGGGGAGAGCGCCCCCATCCCTGGACTCTCCACGACAACACCGTAAGAAGAAATTGGTGGCTTACCCCGCCCACGCCCACCTATTTCTCTGTGATCAAGTACTCTCACACAACTCCTTATAGGTCGGACTGGTTTGCTGTACATCTAGTTAGGTGTATTCGGAGCCCCCGACAACTTCAATAAGGGTCACCAGTTTCAAAGTTGAGCTTGCGTACTTTCTCTTCAATGTTCCATTATCTAAATAACAAACTTATGTATACTATGTGAAAAGAATACCATGCATATTGGCAAAGGAACCATCGTCTCTAATAAATTGTTCGTTTTTGATTTATACAAGCTTTGCTGACGCCAAGACGTTGAACATCTCTTAATACCGAGTGGACATTAGCAGAGACCGGTAGTAATTTCCGACAAGTAGCTCTCAAAAAGTACTCATTGTCCCTGTTGCGCTTTGACGCCAAAATCAAACGCTGTATATATCATGCATTAGTCGTTTTATTAGACAGGTTCAGATTTCTTTTACATGTACATAGGAAAAACGGTGGCGAATGTGCTTATTCGGCATATCTCTCAAGGATTATAACCGCGTCGTACATTGCAATATGTCTATTATCAAAAGAAACGTCAGGAATGTATTTTTATCCCGAGACGACTGCTACCTTTTGCTAGGTGTGGCAGTCTAGCTTTTGATCAATAACTGGCGGATGGCATAGCTTTTTGTATACGTTAAAGAAACAGTTGTATGCATCCCTGGGTGCAATATAACGTCAGCCTCTCATGTCACAGGCTCAAGAAAACGCGACTGAATGGTTACCTCTTATTATGAGCAGAGCAGCGCCTGTTCTTAGATCTGAAGATGTTTTTCACGCCTGGTTAAAATCCCACTTTAACTGTACTACTACATTGTTTACTTTGCTTGAAGGTCACGCCTTATACCCTCTGGTTACGGTTGGCTAAAAAGCGAAGAGTTGTCTCAAATTTCTGTGCTTAAACTTCGTTTTCGATATCTGACATGAAAATAATGCACAATATAATAGCTAGATTTACGAACAAGCACTACTGTGATATATACAGAATATATGGCCGACTTCACTGTTTCCAGTCCATCTGGTTTGTTGGCTGAAGTTAACCTTGCTGGACAGTGTCTTTCAGTGTGAGAAAATGGCATGTGTGTGAGTGGTCCACGCGGCTGTTCGGTATGGCTGTGGTGCGGTCAGAAGAGGCCAACCAAACAGCTCACGGCCTCTGCGTGCTTGGCCTAAATCTACAGAGACCATTAATGAGTGTTTACTTGGTTATTATTCAACCCGCTTAGACCCCTGTACACGACCAACGGTGGTTTTCTTGTGACCTAACTATGTAGACTGTGTCTTTTGTGTGCACAACGTGACAGACCTGACTCACTTTCCACAGCGACCTTACCAAACATATAAAAATTAAAATACTGGGAAAAGCCAAGGATCTTCCATACGGCAACGAGCCACGTCACTTGAATTATACTATATATATGCATGTATCTTAGACTATGGTTATTTTCGGTTGAAAATTCCCTCTTCGTGGTAACATTATTCTATTAGTCTATGGCAAGTAGATTAGTCTATACGAATATATGTAATTGTTTTTCGTCAACCCATTCCCGCAATAGGCTAAGCCTTGGGCCGTGATCACGTCATAAGTGAACGCCTTTATACAGCTAGAATATTATCACTTTCAGTTTGAAAATGAAAAGGACTGTGGCAATAAATATAGTTTAGCTAGTGGAAGCCAAGGTAACGGATCGAAACTCCATTGTCATGGCTGGATACACTGTTTCGGCACGATGAACAACACTGTCTGATACCTGATAAACGAGACATGTACCGTTTGGGCATACTTTCAGATCAATAGGTGCTTTATTACCGGGAAGCCCACGCCAGATTATCTAGGATTTGGTCAATTATTCTTAATGTGATTTATCGACTTCTTGGAAAAGACTGTTTGTTTTTATGTTACAAAGGCGAGAAGTTGAGTGACACGGGAGTAGGCCTATTGGGCCAGCTGATAGACTTCTAGCAGTTTCATACATTTTATATGTATATTTTCGGACACTGGACACTTATACAGATAAGTTATTTTAAAGAACTGTGCTGAAGACCAGGAGTGATCTCATGTAAAATGGTTTACTGATTTACATTTAAGTCTATGTTTTAAAGAAATATACATTTAGTGAATTTAATATATTTTCCTCCACGTATTTCATATTCATAAACCATAAGCCAGCTGCCTCGATAAGGAAGTGACATTAATAATCGAATGGTCTATGGTTCGAATCTGGGCCATGGAAAATTGAAGTTGAACTAATCTAGTATACATATAGGGTAAAACAGGGTTGTATCGCGCACATTGGTATATCGCGCATTTTTTGTTGTTGGTCCTTAGATAAAGAAAAAAATTATTAATTGACAAAAAAATCCCAATAATTTGTAATATCTGACATGACGTTTGTACTGAATCAAAATATTACTTTATAGTTTCTATGAATACTTAAGGGTGAGAAAAATAGTATTTTCAGTTATGCTGGGTGCGCGATACAACCCCTATTTTAATATTTCTATAATATTGTACCATTATTTTGTAGAATTTTTATTAGATATCATTTCCATTGTGCTCGCACATCATATCAGCCTGAGCATGGAGGGTATAAATGAAAAGCATTAATATATATAGACCCATAATCGTCTTATAACTCTTTTATTTATAATGAAATGATTATTGTTAATATTTTCTTACCATTTTAAAAAGAATGTGCGATATAATACTTATGCTATCCACGATATAAGCCTGATATGCGTGATATCAAGTGAAAAAAGTCAGTTGTTATATTTTCTCTCCCTACTGATGAATGGTTGAAAATGGCACAGGTTAAATACCAACAGCACATACACCTGATATGATTCCATACGAAAAAATAAAATTGGAGGTCATCCCTGACGAAAATATTAGATAAAATAGCAAATTTGGTCTTATAAAACGAAGATTTATTTATAAATATTATTAAGAAATTAAAATTATATTTTGCAGAATTTTCTGAGATATCATATCATCAATGGTTGTCATCCCTGTTCAACTAATATATAACGTGTTTTAATTGAATATATCAACATACATGGACCTTGAGTGTCCCCAAACTATTTTTGGTTGAGATTTTCCTATTTCCCTTTATTTTATGCTTATTTTATTTATAATGAGTGATATAAGGCACAATAAATGCGCGATATTAGCCTGACATGCGTGATATAAGCCCTAAAATTATCATATCACATTACCTGCCTCCTATAAATAAGGGTAAATTCTAGAAACAAAGAAATGACATCAGTAGATGCTCCTTATATGGCCCTAATACACAAAACAAAACCGGAGGTTGTTACTATAAAAACTAATAAATCCAAGAGAAAAGCATGACTACATTAATTATAATGCGCGATATACCCCCTTTTTACCCATCTAATGGTGAACGTGGCTATAGGTGTTGTGCAGGTGGATGCTACCGCTTAAAAGGGCTGGTCCATGAGGGAACCAGCAGAGGGCTTTTCACTATCTCCATGGTTACCAAGGTCTTGCCTCAGTAAACAGACTCCTGATTTCCTTGAAAGGAAAAATTCAAGAATCTTATTTTGGGACCTCAGTGTTGTCCAGAGGAAACTCTGAGTGGCCAAAAAATAAAAATTGGGCTCTAGGCTCAATTTAAAATTTGTTGTAGGCACTGGTGCCTAAGGTTAAACGGTTTCGACTAGGGTCTCTTCAGGCATCGAAAAAGTGGTAAACGGTACCTAAAATCAGATTTTAGGAGTGTCCAAGAGGAAATCACAGGTAATTCCCTGGGACCAGAAAACAGGAAAAGAATTTCCCATGATCTTGAAAAATGGAGAAAACATGCCGTGAGGTATGTGTGGCAAGCCCAAGGTCTTCTGGTTAGTTCCAAAAGACTCCTAAAAAGGGTCAGTAAAGACAACAGACAATAAAAAATTTTTTGACGTGGCTAAGTTGTGTACTGACCCCCCAACCTGGTGAACATCCACTCTGAAGACAAAGTGAGAGTGTCCCATTCCTCTCTGAAAGGTGGGTTGGTTTGGAGGGATCTTAAAGAGGGTCCATCACATTGAGGCCTGTGGGGGCGTTGGTGTGGAGCCTCTGGATCCAATTATATTCAATGAGATCTCTCAGGTATTTAGATTTCTCCCCGTCTGGGTAGGCATGGATGAAATCCAAGATATGTATCTCTACATCTTCTAGGCCCTTGTGGTCTCCTAGGTTAAAATGTCTACCTATCTCACTGTGATTCACCTTGTGGCCAATGTTATAAAAATGGGCTTGGAACCGGTCCATTAGCCTATTCTTGGTTTGGCCTACATACTGTATCCCACATCTGGTGCAAGATAAACAGTAAACCAAGTTGGAACTCTTGCACGTGACATTGTGTCTCGTGATGTATGTCCTTCCTGATGCTTGACACTTTATGTGTCCTGTCCTGTTGAGCTTAGGACAGTACCTGCACTTCTTAGTCGTGCAGGGGTTGCAAGGTGTGGGTTGACCTTCTGGTGGTCTTTTCTTCTTTGGAAGTTTGGCTCTCACCAGAACATCTCGGAGATTCTTGGGTCTCCTGTATGCAGTGAGTACCTTTTCCCTGTGTATTTCTCTGGTCGAGCAAGAGCGTCCCAGGATATCCCAGTTGCCCTTCACCACCGTATTCAGGCCATCGAAACCCGGGTTGTAGGTGGTGACCATGATGTTGGTGTTTTCTTTATCAGATCTGTCCTTGTTGGTAGAGGCCAAAAGTGTAGATCTGTCTAACCTCAGTGCTCTCATGAAAGATTCAGTGATGAGCTCCTGTGGATACTTTCTGCGGGCGAAATGTTTGCCTTTCTCAACACTGTGTTTGACAAAGTCTGTGTCCCTTGAGCAAATCCTGCGAAGTCTGAGGAATTGCCCATAAGGGATGCCCTTCTTCATGTGTGTGGGGTGTGCTGATGTGAACATCAGGTAGTTGTTGGAATCTGTGGGTTTAGTGTAGAGGTCAGTGTGTACTGTGCCGTCCCTTTCCTTTATTACCCAAGTGTCCAGAAAGTTCACCTTCTGAGTGGAAGTCTCATGGGTGAATTTAATGGTAGTGTGGACTCCATTGAGGTACTCCAAAAACCTCTCAAGTTCCTCCTGGCCATGTTCCCAGATGAACAGAATGTCGTCTATGAATCTGACCCACAGAGTTGGTTGTCTAGGGTAGGTGTAGACCAAACGATTCTCAAAATCGGCCATAAAAATATTGGCATAGGTGGGGGCCACCCTGGTCCCCATTGCCGTGCCAGATATTTGGAGGTAGTTCTCCCCATCAAACTTAAAATTGTTCATGGTCAGAACCATGGTCAAAAGTTGACAAAGACTGGAGTTTGCGGGTTCTGGTGTGTTACCATATTCCCTGTATCTCCCTAGGAACCTTGCTACTGCTCTCATTCCCTCCAGGTTGGGTATGTTGGTGTAGAGTGAGCTAACATCCAGAGTGCAGAGGATAGCTCCTGCACTCAGATTGGGCAGGTCCTTTATTTTCTGGAGTAAGTGGGTTGTATCTTTTATGTAAGACGGTATTTTAAAAAAAAAAAAAAAAAAAAAAAAAAAAAAAAAAAAAAAAAAAAAAAACCTTTTTACCCATCTAGTATGCACATATAGTCTGAATATGTATATACTAGATATTTACAAAAATGTTCAACCTAAATTCACATGAAGGATCAATATTCACACATAAACTGCATATTAGTACATCAGGAGGCCCCTATAGTCAAACGAATGACCAAATCTAAAATAAATTTACATTTTAACAACAAAGCTGCCAAGTTCCGTGCAGGCAGTGTAAACCTAGTTTAGAGGCCAACAGGCTGTGGTTCCCATCAGATTCATCCCCCGTCCCTCCTACACCCACCTGGGTCCCGCCCCCACAAACAGGTAACCAGCCCAATCAAATCGGCCAAGTTATAGCGTTAATTCCCCTTAAATCAATCTGAAGCTGGTGTAAAACGGGATCGATCGCAGCACGGAGGAGGACTGGCTAAACAGGGCGGGCGACGCTGTATGGGAGATCAGCTTACGCGGTTGGCCGGGGCCCTAATGAGTGAAAGTCGATCAGCCGTGGTCCTCGGCCCACCGACGGCTCGCCCACCGTCGGCAGATGCACCTTTATTCTCTTCACAAGCAAATGAGGGGACAACTGGAAAATGTCATCTACATTCAAAATGACACTGTTTTATTTGACTAAACAAATCTCTAAACAAATTTCTATTGGTTTCCCGACTCTATTAGTTTTATGATATATCCCTGTTTCCCTATGTTTTCCCGCAAGGTAACTTCTTATCCGATTTTCTCAGTGCCTGTCTCAAATTGCATCATACTGTTTAAAAAGTAGCAATGAAGGAAGGAGCGATACCGAGGGACATCATCACCTTTTCTGACTTTTGTGAATAGCATTACATATCAGAAATCGCAGATAAAGTAAAGTTAACCTGATGGTTTGTTACGTTTACATGGAATACACCATAATGGTTAGATAAACAGTTTAGTAGTTAGCGCCCACTAAAGAGATGGGCCAACTTGTTGTCATTTACTATCATTTTCCGGCATTCTTATTGACCACATAATATTATTGACTATATTCACAGCCACGTCTACAAGTCCGGAGACGGAAAGTTCCCAAACAAACAAATTACTATGGTAACAATGAAACAATTTGGTCCTCTGGCAACTATAACGGAATCTATTGACAACGGGGAGAAGGGGGTGGACGTTCCAGACTGAGATAACCCAGGCAGGAGATGTTGGCATTTTACATAACGTCAAGGCTGTTGCGGAATGTAACAGGTTGAGCCAGTCCAACCCCGGGAGTCAAACACTATATAAATGGCTGAACAGTGGGGGTTGTTTAGTCTCACTATATACCCACATGGTTCTGGTCTCATCGCACACATCCATCAACCTAAGCAACGCGCTTCTCTTGAAACTGTGCCAAATATCTGTTGTGTATAAACGTATTTTGTCGCACATTAGTAGACTATAAGACCGGCGACGTTGTGTCACCGAAAACTATTTTCGTATATAGCCTGTTATTTATTACGGCATTATTGATAATTTTCGAACTGAAGGGAAATAGCCTGCTCATTCTATATCCAGTGGTATAATACAACCATAAAAACTCCCCCTGAAACGAAAGTCAGATAGCCCTTTTAAGTATTATTTCACGGTTTTCCGAAACATGAACAGGTTCTTCCACATCAACACATTACTTGAATGAAACTGACCTGAAGCTTTATGCAAAGCCATATCTCAAAATATTCAATAAATGTTTGGCATAAGTAACACTAATATTTGTACATGATTAACCCGGTAAATCTGGGCCTTGACAGATGTTGGCACCAGCCATATTGGTGAGTCGTTGGTGCCAACATATATACACGATGAGCTAGTGGGCCTTCCTGATTCCCGGTCTAAATCCAACTAATAGCCAGGGTTGCAGTGTAAACATTGTGGTCCCATTTACCACGTGATCTAGTTTAAAGTCTGGCATATGCTACTGCTTAGTGAGACCTAAATAAGTTAACTCTTGCGACTTGACCATAAGTAAGAAATATTTATCAGCAGGTTGATACAACTTCATGTTTAAGGGGCCTGGCTACAAATAGGATTTACACGAAACTCGGTAACTCAATGAACAGAAATCAGCTAAAACCTTCTCCGATCACTATACACTATAGGATGTGCAACAACTGTAGAATTTATTTTGAGTAACAGGAATTTCATCCAGGATCCTTAACATTATCCATGAAGTACATCTTATTCTAAAAGAACCACAGGACTCGTCCGTCAAACCGCTGGTGGTCGTATTTCCGTGATGAGCTTAGCTAAGCCCCGGCTGTACACCGTGGAGGCACGTTTGTCTGGGGAGGATTACCCCTGTCTCACCAACCTCAGCCCCGTGCGTGCTCCAAGTTAACCAAGAACTTCAAGACACCAAGGAATATTATACCAGGTCTCGGCAAATAGAAGTTCTATTCTGAATAGAAGGCAGAGGAAATGATTCTGCCACATATTCAACCAACATTGGTAAAAGGAAGTACAGCATTGAAAAGAGGGGAAAAGGGGTGTGGATGGGGTGTGAACGGGGCACAGTGTATGAAGAGCTATAACATTATCTCAAGAATGCGTATTATGTTTGTTTTCAACTATCAACATACTGTTAGTCTGTAAAGGGTATGAGAAACAGGAAACGTGTATCTTACTAAAGGCAAGAGCGACTGGAGAAACCTTAGCAGAGATGGAAGAGAAGTTATGGAAACGGTGGAGTGGGAGAGAGAAAAAGGAGGCGTGAAATCAAGTAGGAAAATGGTGAGATGAGAGAAAGCAGGGGAAGGCGGGGAAGAATAGGGGGCCCTTCATGATGCATTATAAACAGTGTCTGAAATTAAAATACACAAAATAAAACCTTAATTTTGGACACTGAATTAAAGATTGAAATATTGACTTGTAAAATATTTGAAAACAAAGCTTCAGTGTGCCATGTTGAATTTTAGAAAACCCAAATATATGTAGAATATCTTTATCCCTATGTCCATAGACTCAATGGCACGTGTCGATATTTTGGAGAAAGCCATATTTAACGTGTCCAGGGCCCTTTTGAAAGGCGAGAGTCGCGGCGCGGGGCGCGGCAGGACCGACGCGGCGCGTATAGCGGTAGACCGGCACGTGGCCCCGTGTTGACAGAGCTGGCCGCCGCCGCCATCTGACCGGGCACGTTAATCTAATCGGGATCATCTGGATCTCCCATGATCAAAGGCAGATCCCGACGCGGCAGGCTCGTCTCAGGCGTCTCCCCACACCCAGTCCCTTATACCAGGCGGCGGGAAGGTCGGGTATGGAGCGTTGTCCCAAGGCGACAGGAGACCAAACCCAGTTTAATCCCCACCTCGCCGATTCGTTATCCAACTCGAGCCTGTGGAAAAGCCACTCATCTTCCCCCTTCACGGGTAATGACGCCGCCTGCAGCCCTATAACTGGTTTACTCTATAATTGGTCCTGCTCGTTCAGGGCAAAATCACGTCGATCGTTATCTTACCCGTCGCCATGGTAATGAAATCATACCCCATCGCGCTATCCTCTCTGGACAAATTCAATCTGGCGAGAAGTGCTGTTCAATAAACTCATTTTTACTTTATCACAACCTGTCCTACATCAACTATTTTAACAGTGTCCGACAGGCTACCCCATGCAGCGACTTTGGAGTGATTAAATGCTGCATGTAGTGTGATTTTATTAAGAAAGAAAGGGAAAATAAGTCCTGAGATATCTAACCAGATGACAAGAGAACTGTATAGGGATTGAGCGAAACAGGTAGAGCGACTCTAACTATAACTAGTCTAAAATAAATATGCCTGATAAATAATTGTGACCCATATACAGCGAGGCGCACCCTCCCGGCCACACTGTGCACACACAATATACCATTAGGGCTTGATAAAGAGCCCGAAACGCGGCAGTCGGCATGGTGCAAGTCTTGCTGATTAAACACGTACGCGTTGATCAATCGATCCCATGAACCGTCTATGTATTAAACCCTTTGCTTTTCAATATGGGGAAAAAATAATCTCACTGATGATGTTGTTGGGTTGACGAAGTTTTATTACATATTCTGTAGAAATAGCATACATGTCGTTTGCATTACGCCACAAAATATATCTTATTTTATCGGAACTCATTGCCCGCTGTACATTATTGGAGGAGAGACTGTTGTTGCAACCAGCAGCCCAAGGTTATGCTGTGGCAGGTGAGGTAGGACCCCCGGGAGGACAAGCTCGGCTGTGATCAACGCTCATGGGCGTGGCATTGGGGATAATCCTTGAAGCATCATTAAACACCTTATCTTGCAAAAGTATGCCATCCTATATCTAAATCGCCCAATTTCTGATTCCAACGTTTTGCAATCGCTAAACAACAAACGAAACAGATCTATAATGGAAACGTGTAAATTTCGAGGAATTATAGTATTACTGCATTTCCTGTCGTATTGCAAAATTGTACCTGCTATCTTAGACTCCAAACATACAAAACTTAATAGTTCTCTACTTCGTTCTGTGTATTTGGTCACATATTATTTCAAGTATCTGTACTTTTTAAGAGAGGCATTCTTATATCGACTGAGTTTTTTTCCCCACAACCATTAGTGTTTTGATCAAAATGAATAATAATGAGTAATCAATAAATTCATGTACGCGTGTACATGTTTACTTGAATGCCTGAGATATAAAGTAAAAGAAATAGAGGCCTATGGCCACACATTATCATATTCCCTTCAAGAGTTATATTTTTTTTGTACTGATAGATTAGGTCATGTCCTGTAAAATAAGGTCTTACGATAATACCACGTACAGAGTAGGTCAATACTAAGTGTCCCTGCCACTAAAACGTTCACCTAATTACGGTTTATGGGTGCACTTGTTGCAGCGCTATCACATGACCTCTGACGTCAAAGCCCACACCACCTGTAGGGTGTCAAGAGGGTTGTGCCGTAGCCGACCTATTTGGCAGTACGCTTGTACTATTGGAATGCGTGTAAATCTAGTTGTAGCAGGGCCTGGAATGGTGCCAGGACCGGAGGATTTCAAAGCCATTCTTTCCACATTACTGACTGTTATTCCCCGTTCCGCATTGGTTCGAATTAAATAGCGTGGAATCATGAGCGCAAACTCTCTGATACGACTCATGTACTTGGAATACCTCCCAGATTTACTTTGAAGTTTGTTTCACTGTACCCATGTCACGTTTTTCGTGATCCTGCTGAAATGTATTCGAGCACCAAACTAGTACAAAAGATGTACGAGGTTTCGTTTCCAGGTAAAATGGAAAGTTCTTGTGGAGAAAGTACAAAGTTTTGGATAAGGAAATCCAAAAGCTTGAAAAACTATATTTCCTGTGATTCTGTCAACATTCCAGATTTTAACATTTATGACAAATACTGATATATCAACTGTTGTTCAATCAATCCGGACCCACCTATTGTAACTGTCTCAATAATCTAAACCAAAGGTAAATATTTGTTTTATTCTCATTTCCTCATTGCCAAATCAGTCTAAACTCTCCTTAGGTGACAGGATATATTTGTTAAAACTCTTTTAGACTTTCACTATTGATTCCCTTTTCAACTTGGTTTAAGAGCAGACGATATTTGAGGAGGAACGACTGGCGGGCAGAAGAAACGCGCCAACCAGCATCAGGCTGGGTTACCGAGTATTGGCCCTCACACGTCGCCAAATAAACCTCCATTGTCAGACACTATGAATTATTCAAATCGCCCCTTCGTGACTTGTAACAAAACCCATGTTTTGGGCAACGCACAGCCATCTATTACTTAAGCAAGCACGATCAGAAGGAAAACATGGTGGCATAAACAAATATTGTGCTCCTGACTGTTTAACTTTGACCGGACTTTGACGTGAAGAACAAACGGTGCGGCCTTTTATCAAATCTCCGTTTGAAGGCCCATTCTAATTTGATCTGCTCTGGCGTTATGCCTTTTCAAGTGACAAAGTAAATCGATGTGCACGATCCAAAGGGTCCAAATGCAACGGCTTGAATGACAGATTATGAATATCAGACCAGTGGTGACATTGGTAATATTCTGTTGATGGAACGGTTTCAAGACCAAGGGTCGCATATTCTGTTTCCGTTGGATTGACACCTAATGGCATTATGATTTTGATAGGGGTGTCGATTTGGGGGAATACTCTGTCCGGTAAAAGAGCTTGTCAAGCGATAGATTGAAATATCTGTAAACAACGAGTTGTGTTTTTAACAGATTCGAGTGGGTAGACATTTGACTCAGTAAGCTTGACCAAATACCTTTTATGTTTGTGTGTATTGGGTTCTTTCTTATTGGAATGAAACCACTGAGGCATGACAATGGTCATGGGCTATCTATTGGCACCACGGGAACAAAATACAATGATATGCTCCAGCTGCACCCATCCTCCACCCATGCAGGTGGCTTAACAGTAGAGTATTACACATCTGTCTGTTACTGTTCCTTTATTGCAAAAGCTACGCTTAGGATCATACAACACCAAAACCCTTGAGACAGAAGGTGAATGTAACAGGCCTGAAGAACTCAGTGTTTCCGCATCCTGTGCTCTCTCACAATGCCATCATATCCTTGTTGTCTTTATTATTTCAAATATTTTAACTGTAAATCAAAGAATTTACTGTTTGTATGTCGTGACAGTGTATGGAAAGAAACATTCTGAGTCAGACAGACCATAGATTGAGTACCTTCATCCATAAACCAATTCAATTAAAAGGAGCGGTCTTGTCCTCCCGTCGCTAGGCTTACTTCTACCGACGTAAGCCTAATGACGCGATGGCCGGCGACGTGTTTTGCACCATATGAATGTAATGTGGCGATGTTATTGGTCGCGTCACGAATTTGGTGCCGAGGTTCTGGATTAACGACGTAGCAAATTTTGACCTACTAGAGATCGCTCCTCTAAAATGTATAATCCCGTTATCAACATTATGACTAATGATGTTAAAATTAACCGTTCCGTCTCTTACAGAACAAATCTTGTTTGTTTCTTAACCATAACAGTACTTTTGGTTCCAGATAATTCTACCAAAAGGTCTTAAATATCCATCGTTCAAAAAAAGTAGATAGTTATCATCTATAGCAGTTCTTTTAGTTGCCTATACAAGTGCTGGTGGCTTTGACATAATGATACCCTGCTCCGTCTAGATCAGACTTGTCCAGCCGTGATCTTAGGACAAACAAGTACTTTAATATAGCTTACAAGATCTGGAGTACAGCGCGGAGAGCATGCATTGTATGGTTGATTGACAGGTCTATCCTTGAAGCAAAGCCAAAAGACTTTGGTACGTGCGTGTAGATCAGAAAGCAGATTAACAGAAAGGAATACTTAGGCCTTTCCGGCTTCTATGGTATATAAGCCTTCGCTCAATAGGAACACGCTATCTGCTGTATGCAGTTGCAGGCAGAATAGGTATATTGAAAAGTATCTGAAGTGTATCGCCCGTTTTGCACGTGCCAGTACCACCACTTGGGAAAGATTCTTTATAAAACATTTTATCTATAGCTTATAAGCTTCCATATGTTGGAGCTTAAATTCATATAATTTTGGGGGAGTATCAATAAAATGAAAATTATTACTTTTATAGAAATTGTTATTGGTCGCAGCAACAATGATACACCGAAACAACGTTCTGTGTTGTGAATTGAGCACTTAGGTACTTCTCGCGGCGAAGTTAAACCGTTTACGACCAGCGCAATTTATCCCCAACTTTTTTTTAAGTCGAGAAGTCTGTCTTTCCATTTCTGTTTCAGCACAGACTGGTCCCAGCGGGCCCATCGGGGTGCTATATTGCCACAGGGAGAGGGCTTCGATCGCTACGTCTATCGGATTAATCTTCATTAGTTACCAAAGAGAACAGCCACGCCGTCCCTGGCCAATGGGCATCGATTTTCCCGCCTACCACTGACCAATCACGTCTCGCCGTACAAAAGGTGCTGGTGGTGGCCGACACTGATTTGATTATCTGTAAGATAAATAAGTTACTGCACCCCAATGACCAGACTCCGTCGGAGGGTGGCCACCGCGGACAGGTACACACCCAATGTTTAGGTATTCTCCCATGTTTATACGTATTTGGTCTTCTAGTTTACTTCATGTACTACCATCGGTACTGATATTTGAATTCGTTGACAATAGAATATGAGATGGAAAAAAAATCCATATAAATCTAAAATAGAGATAAGTCGATAGGTATTCAAGGAAGCATACAGTAAGGTAACACTGTATGTATCCGATTTCTTCTTTGCCTTCCCCCTAGGAAATGTCTCACGCCGCAACATCTACAAAGATGATATTTGTAATTAGTTTCCCCTCCAGAAAGTATGATACTTCAGTAAATCGCCTTAGCGCCTTGTACGGAGCAAAACTATGAAGGAAATGTGGGAATTACGACAAGAACACATCAATCGTTCATCTCTGTATGGACCCGGGGAGTCGGAGAACGGCGGGGCTGTAAATGTGGACCGGAGAAGCGCGGGTTCCGGCACCTGCTGGTTGATGTATGAGTCTGGGGGGATTTCCGGGGAGGCTGCGGCCAGCACTGGAATACGGGCGGCCACCTCAGCACAACGAGGGAGGGTGGGGGAGCCTCTTCACTGTGCCTCTTCACAGGCAGTTCACTCGGTACTGCCGCTGTTACTGCATGGCGGTATGATCCTACTGCACCTAACTATAACACCGCCACTTATCTGCGCGATTACAAGGTTGCTTGCTGGGATTCGATGGAGATAGGACATTCTGTATGATTGTATACCTAGAAGATTTCATAAAATGATAACTCACAAGCCGGGCTTACAAGCTAACCGCGTGGATTTTATTTTTAATTCTGCCCTCATTCTACGACTGTCAGCTCTACTCCGACCACGCCCTGCTATCTACGAAAATAACAGAAACGTTTAGAAGTATCTGTATCGCAAGTGTATTTGAAATGTTTCTCTTCATAATGACTATTGAATATGAGGCGTGGTGCCATAGCTTCTTCATCTTAAGCGGCTGTATAGAAATATCATCGTCGATACCACTTGATATCCTTAGAAAATAACTTCCATGGAGAGCTTGGATCATTGCAAGATAAACGGCTAGTTTCTCCTCATGATCCATGTCTTTTTTTATGGGATTGCTGTGGGAAGCGACGCCAATACAAATGAACGCTCCCAAGAGGAACCGATTTAAAGTGATGACGGATAGGCCTAGATTATTTTTTAGTAAGCTCTACCTAATGGGAGTGTCTAGTATGTCTGTTTCAGAGGCCTTACTTGTCTGGCATTGAATCGTTTTCAACACGCTGAGGTGAGTCCCACTTGCCAGCTGCCGTCCCTAACGGGGGCCTTATATCAGTATGGGAGGTCCTTATATGTTCTCCTTTGAATTGGTGAAATGGTTATATTATCATATCCCTAGACTTCCCACGTATCGGACAACGCTATTACAGTCTAAGAACTCATGTCACATGGAAATCATTCATGTCACCTGTCCCTTGAGTTCAAGTCATGCCGATACCCCTCATGTCGCATGGTTATTTCGGAAAATAGTCATATCGTCGTGTGGAAATGTCGCATCTAATGAGCCGTTCTTTTCTCCGACTCCATTCAACCTACACCAATAACGGTGATTTATAAGGGTGTGCCTTGCCTACTGATCAATCCCAAGAGTCGAGATACCAACAAAAACCCAGCTGTAGGACTGTGGTGGGCCCGCCGCAATCAGTCCACCCATTCATCACCAACAATTACACCAGCAGGCTAGGATTATCAGGCCTAGCCATCAACTCAAAGCACCGAGAGCTAACAATCCAAGTGACAAACGTATCGGTCCCATAGAGCTCGGAGCAAAACTTATAACAACTGCAAAAGGAAAACGTCAGTGTTCCAATAATAAACATCGTTATGCTGCATATCATATTCACACGACTGTAGTTGGTAATATAAAGACGTACAGTACATGATGTACCCATATATGTGTCCGTGACCAGCCTTTAGAATCAGATCTCCGGTGGAATCCAATCGATGGGGTCTAAGTGATCATAATCTAATAATAAATCATTAGGTATGATGAGTCGATGTTCCACGTAGACGGCTTTGAATTAATCAATTTTCAATATTCACTAAACTAACCAAAACTAATTACACTGTAATATTAATTATGTAAGAAAGATATTTGTCAATCAGCCAAACCGGTAGTGCATGGGAAAACGTGAAACCTCTTTGTAATCGCATGTTACCATGTGCACGCATGAGAAGGATCGTGACGTAAATCACTTCCGTGAGGGGAGCGAAGCGTATCAAGCACGCTTTCATTATAAAACCTTCAAAAAGGGGATTTGGCATCAGGCAACGTACGTCAGTCATTAGTAAGCCTTGTGGTCTACTTTCTATTTCATCTCTATATACTCTTTTTTTGTCTGAAAATACTGATATCCTGCTCAGGGTCGTAAGAAGAGAGCGTGGCCAATTTCTTGACCATATCACGTAAGCATTCACACTATAATGTTCATGCGTCTAACCTTTTCAAGCATGTTTATATACTGTGTACCGAATGGATAACTACGACCTCCGTCAATTTTTTCATCTACTGCGAAAAGAAATGGCTCCCAATTGACGAATACTATTTATCACGACCGAATAAGGGTAATAAGTGGTGCACATCTCCGAACACGATCTTTTAGTCACAGATCACATTCAGGTCTTCGTGATGACATCATTGTCACCACAGTATTCATGCATCTAAAAAAAAATTATGGGCATGCTACGTATTTTACTCATGCTCCAGAATATCCAGTATTTTTCGTGGTACATTAATTGAAATAGATGAAATTATATTTTCTAAGCCAACCGATTTTTCCCACTTGTAGTCATGTAATATCGCTACGTCTTAATTTGTCTTGGAGAAGATTTAAAAACAAGTTTGATTTTTAAAAAGAATCTGATTTCATTGCCATAAATAGCTATGTGTGTAATAGCGGATATATACTGAGAGCCGCGTGCCAACTGCCTCAACTTACATAAAATCTTCCGCTTCTGGGCATTTTGTGAAAAAAGCTCATTACGAGGTAAAGCTGGGAGGGTATATAAATATGCGTATGTGTCAGATAGCTTGCAATAATAATTGTTTGATATCTAATCAAGGACATGCTTACGCATGAACGATACCCTGTAATCAAGTGACGGATATGTTCAGCAGAATTGACTGCAAAAATATGTTATCGACATCCTCATTTCTGATGCAAATACTGAGAATCTGAGTCAGTGTTAGAGAGGTTTAACGAATGGAATAAAACATTCTGATGAACAACCACGTTCTAAAATTATATGAAAAGAAGAATTAATACGTTAACATTACTGTTTTCATAACTAGGGGAAGATCAGTTATTTCCTCATAACGTGCTTGACTTGGTTCCACAGACATGGTCTCAATAGCGCAGAATTCATAAATCCCCCGTCCCTAGGTGTATGACCATAACGCCATAATAACCTTGGGTCGTATTAGGATACTCTGATAATCAGGGACTGATCCCAGCACACACTCCAAGTACCACATGGAGAGGGGTGGTAAGCGGGATCAGCTGGAGGAGAACGGGCGGATTAGCCAAACAAGGTCAGACCAAAATAGACACCCTCGCCAAGAGGATGATCCCCTGGCCGGCAGACCACCATTGATCCGAGTAGAGGTACATTGTGGGAGCACATCTGAGCAATGGGCCGGAAACCTAGCAGCATAAGTTTTAAGTACATGTCCGTCTACGTCATGATACTGGTGAAGTTTAATAACGGCAGTAACAGAATATCAGTCTAGAAACTAGAATCCATGTCTGACATTCTGTTAACGTCAGTTTCACCACAATAGAAAAACCTAACATTTCTATTTTAAAAGATTCCATATCAATAGCATCTGTATTACAATAGTCCAAGAATGTATACTTCTGAGACAGAGGTAGGATTACTAGACATTTCCTATCTTTCTTTCAAAGAAAAGAATATTTCCACCTCCTCCATCAGCTATGGTGTAAGTGCACATTGCCGATGAGTTGACGACAAAGGCTGGGATGCCGACTCCTAGTCTGGCCATGCTGCTTCTATTGATACAAGACGACGGCTTTCTATACTTCAATCTCACCACGGTAAGCCTATAGTCGACAGTGCAGCGCTGTCCGTCCTTGATCAATGATGGATAGGAGAGCATATTGGGGGGCCTTTCACACCAGAGGAAGGAAGAAGTGGTTTGGACGGTGGAGCTCCTACAACACCAATTGTATGACAAACACACTTCAAGATATCTTTTCATCACAGCACAATTTATGACATTAAACGTAACTTTACCTACCCACGTGTTCCCTTTACCATGCACTTATAATCGTTAGATTGCCAAGGAGTACACAATTAAAAATAACCTGGCCTTGCGATTTCTTTCAAGTAAATTGCCATATCAGAATTCTATCAATTATTCTATGCCGTGGGACTTATTTCTGCATGGTATTATGTTATAATGATTGTAATGTCAGACTGAATAGCGGATTTCGTGACCAACAATTTTTGCAGAGTGAAACAACAAAGATAAGAGCTCCTCTTGCAACTGCAGTGATTATATATATAGTTTTAAAATATTTTCTACGAATCCTTCCTCAAAAGCATTTCAATTCGATATCATGAGGGTTCCGTTACATCATTAAGACGTGAGAGCAAGTTGAAAATAGATGGTTTTAGGTTACAAAATTATTTTAACGCAGTCATACAACGTGTATATTTATTTACCTATATAAAAGTGCTCATGTTCAGTGTATCCCAAAAACCGCCGGACATCCGGACATCCGGACATGTCCAGCAGTTTTCAGTCAATGTCCGATGTTTTATCCTTTAACATCGGACATTTTGTCCGACGCAGTTTTCATACTTTTTCCCTGAAAAATCAAATATTTCATCAAAATCTTTTGCTGAATTCTACAATATATTTATTTGATGATAACATGTCCGGTTTAGCAAAGAAATGTCCGATGTTTGACCTGTTACCCTCGGACATTTTGTCCGCCGTTTCAGAAAGTTTTTGGGATACGCTGCATGTTAGAGAAATTCTATATAGAATCACATTTAATCTGACATGACACACTATCCGGATTTTCTGTTAATACTAATAGGTTTTTATCGTTTGTTTTATATGCTAGAACTAGAACTTCAACCCTTCCTTATTTTTATCATGGCCATTAATAGCATTATGGGATTGAACATTTCAGCGTCGCTCAAAAGGAGCATCTAATAATCCACAGCCTTGACCAGGGTTTGAGCAGCAGAAGCTGCTCAGGTCTACATACTTGATAACCCCTGTTGGTGCATAGCCGGTCTGAGGGTGATAACTAGCCGTCTGTGGCCAGGGCAGCGTGAGAGGTGGTCGTCTTTGGATAATACTGGGAGTGTAAATCAATAATAATGTACCAGCGCCGACGCCATGTAGTCTACAAATGGAACATACCTTATTCTTAATCTGTATAACAACTACATCTGTTAAGTTCAACTTCATCCAAGCATCAATGGCGGATTGTTAAAGGGGTCGCCAGTCTTTTCCTTTTTATATGAAGAGTAAACTAGTATCTGGCAAAATTGCATGGACCAAAGAGTCAGTAGAAAGTTATTTGCCATAAGCGATCTCCCTTCACTTTAAAAAAACGCTCCGTACCAAAATATGAACGAAATGTAATTTACTTTATTCAAACAAGACTAGCCCAGATGGACAGGCACGGAAAGGTCGTGGCTGGTTTCAATATTGATAAATATTAAAAGAAGAGGAGAAGAATGTTTACTCCTGTCACAATTACTGTTTTGTTTGGGGATAGACAACGGTAGTTTGGATCCTATTTGCAGAACTTGCAATTGTTCTGTGAAAAATAGTCCGGTTTTAGCATACGATATATCAAACAAAGAAATTGTTATTACGTTTGATAGTATACGTATTCATTTTTACAATGACAAACCTAGGTGTACGATCAATACATTTTACAGAGGCAGATCCAGGATTTCCAAAAGGAGGGGGTCAGAGTGTAGGCTAAGTACTAAAAGGGCATATATTTGCACACACACATGCAACAATTTTTCCTCTTTCCCCAGTTTAGGGGTCTACCAAAAGGAGGGGGTCAGGTACCCCTGGACCCCCCCACCCATCTGGATCCGCCCCTGTTTAAGACTAGTTGCATACATAAAAGCAAGCCCTCTGTGAAAATTTAATTCACTCTCATTAATATGATATGCTTGTAATTATATGTGTGTAACATGACATCACTCATTTTCCTGGAGAGCGCTGGTTGTGTGGTCTATTAAAGCAAATAAGGTGACGCAACAATCCGTCAGGGCTATTCTGGTAGCTACAAACAGTGTCGTATAACAGGTGGTAAAATTCTGTAGTCTACCTGTTTTAGACACCTGCTTTTCTCGACCACAGTGCAGAAGTAATGTAATCATAATATTATCAATAAAGCAAATTACAGCGTGGACTTCATTCGGGTAGCAAATGGAATGGTCATGTCACATAAGTAATTCCAATATTTTCGCGTTTACAGAGCTGCTGTCTACACTACAGTTTAATTTCAGACCTCCTGTCTGAAGTGAACCACTATTCAATTAAGCCAAAAAGACAACTGTTGATAGCACCGTTTTCCCATGGTCCTGAAAAGTTGCCTACTACAGCATTCTCAAAATAGTATTATACACATAGATAGGTATATCAATTATTAGTCTGATTTCAATTTCAAAATTGTAAATTCCTTGGTAAATTATATTTTCAAATATTTTTGTTAAAAATGACTCAATTCGGTAATTCTAAACTATGTTACACCTACAAAGAATGCTATGGAAAATTACTTATTGTTATTTTTTAAGTTTTATAATTTTTTCAACTATTCTGCTTGTGACGTCACACACAGAAAAATGCACTGTGTAGGCTGCAGGCTTTAACGGGGGGAAAATGGTTGTGTTCAGGTCACATGTCGAAAAAATAGGGTAGGTAGGTCGGTCGAAACTTTTCTTTTCTTGCTTTTTTTTTTTTTTACTTAACAGAGAGACCCGGGCAGTATTGAATATAAAAAATATTCCAAGTATCCTCTAGAAAAAACGTTTTAATAGATGCATCTATGTGCTGTTTTACGGTTTTCCATGTTTTTTTTGGGTCAGTTCTTTTGGATTTTGAAAAAGAAAAGAAGAAAAAAAATCAAAAAAGAGTTAGGGTAGGGCCAAAAATTTAGGATAGGTATAGGGTTACCTGAACACAACAATTTTTTTTGCCTTACCACGCTGTATAAAGTGGGTAGGACAATTCAAAACATGCTAAGATTAAAGGCCCGGTCACATATATAGAGACTGAACTCAACTCAACAGTTGAGTTGAGTTGGGTCTCTGATAGTCTTGATATGTGACATCTGTAGTTTTAGGTTTTCTCAAGACTGATCAGTCTTATCTCAAATGTTGAAGATTTAAAACTGGATATAGTCTTGAGTCCTTAGCAGTCGTAAGACCCAGTCTCAATATATGACTGGCCTTAAGACTGCACAGTCTTCAGTCCTAAGCAGTTTTAAGGTCCAGTCTCTATATGTGACATAGCTTAAGTCTCAACTCAACTGTCCAATCAGATAAAGGCAAATTAATAGCCTCTTTTACCTATGAGCGATTGTGTTTATTGGCAGGGGCAAGACCGCTTAAGACTATCAAATATCCAGTCTCTATATAGATCTATGTGACCACTGGTCAGTTTTTCATTAGGACTGGTTAGTTTGCAACTATCCAGTCTTAAATCCTAAAGACTGTTCAGTTGAGTTCAGTCTCTATATGTGACCGGGCCTTCAGTTATGCATGAGCGTTGGCCCTGACTTCTTGTTTTAGGTTATAGGCACTTGAAGTGGCAAGAAGTTGGATTTGACAATTTACACGATAGGCTGATAAGGTGTTCCACAGCCCAGTTCTTAAAACTGAGTCTGAGGCCTACACTGCTAGATCTACTGTAACGTACCGTAGTCTATGAGTATGATAATGTTATTCTATGTAGTCTCTGCATGTAGTCTTTAGTGCAAGTCCGAAAGTCTCACTGTCTGAATTTGATTATAATCTCTTCAGAAGCCTGTGGGCGATCGAGCCTCAGAGGCAGGGGGACGGTATCCCTCTTGTTCTGGGGACGGGTTACTGGAGGTCTAGGCTCGGCTGTAGCCATCGCTCTCACATCAAGACTTCAGTCTCTGAGTCTGACATCAGCCCGAGCCGAGGCACAACATCCGACCGTGATCGTTTGTTAGCAGTATGACTGCCGGATCTCCAGTGGAGGCTAGGATCACTGCAAGCTGGCCTCTGCTGCTGCACATCAACAAGGCACCCAAAAATAACTCAGAACCCTGGCACTGAGATCGGTCTACTCCGACGGGTTGCGGCGGTGAGGGGTATTCGCGGCCACCCCGAGGGCGGAGACGAGAGCGAAAAACATAAACACAACTTACATCTTCAAATATCGACCCCACGTTGGCCGTGATGACCAGCATCTTGGTGTAGTCCCTCGCCATTCTCTGCGTCGTGGACGGCTACGTATATTCCCAACCTGTCCGTCAAATAGTCCTACAGGGAAACATGTAACAGAAACGTAACATACCCCAGGTATCGAGCCTGGGCTTTTGACAGCTTATTTCGCTCCCTCCCCGAGACCAAACCAAACCCCCGAGCGGGTGTGACGTCATTCAACGTTGTCGGCGCGAATCATTTCCCCCACAATGTTTTGTCCTTCCCGCGCAAAGTACCTTGACGTGAAAGGATTCTCATGGACGAAATTTACGGTATTATGTAAATTGACATTCTTGGTACGTAATAATTATATGTCTTATAAAGTTTTATAGTGCACACCATGGGAAATTATCGAAGAGTTCAACGCTGCGCCCCTAAACTAGAACGGGCACCTGCTATTCTAGTTCAGCCGCTAAACACCAGTCCAGTTAACGGCGCTGTAATCGTCACAGATTGTTGTTGTTGTTGACCTTATCAACCGACCTGCCAGCCGCCAAAATACCGCTTAACAAGCCATGGCGGCTGCAGATGAGAAGGAGTCTCACGACTCGATGGTGAAAAGATTATATAGCGGTAATCTCAATGGCTTACCCAAGTATGAAAGCAGCGAAATCAGGGTGTTCTTCAGTTCAACATTCACAGGTAAGAGTCAAAGTTGTACACTGCAGTGAGCGCACTCATAGACATAGTCGTAGGCAGGATTGGTAGACTATTGGTACCTAGGACGATTGGCACCTCAGACTATTGGTACCTGTATGTGGACGATTGGTACTCCATGTATGGACGATTGATACCTGTATAATATTTGTATGAGAACTGTACATAAGTATGGGGAGTAATATTCCCATAAAACATGTCTGTATCACATAGGTGACGTCACACTTAAGTATTTCTGATAGTGATAAATGTCGATCTATCAAAGTGGGAGGATGTTGGATTTGGAGGCCGCCGTTTCCATGCTGGTGTGACCCAGGGAGAGGTGGGAAAAGTTGACGGGAAGTGTTGAGGTGGGGGCCCCAAAATTGTGAGACTTGAGCCTTAGGACCTAACGCGAAAATAGGTAACAGTGAACTATTGTTAATGTTTGATTTAAGACTGCGTGATGTTTGTGTATATCTAAGTCTCCATGAGTCGTTTGTCCAGAATGCCTGAGTAATTCAGACTGCGTTTAAAGTTTGTCCGTCCACTTCCCAATAGTTCAAAAGAAATGAACGATGAGGGAGCTTCTTAATATGAAAGGGTTTTTATTCAATAAACATCTCATCCCGAGTCAAAGCCACCATGTATAAGTCTTCATCAGTCCACCTCCCATCTCCTATCAGCAATCAACCACATTTAGAACACGAGTTGCTCCAACACCTTCTAGACCATTCTAGTACTCCGCTCTATCACAATCCTATGTCCGAGGTAGTTGATATTGGTAAACTCCAGTCTGTTACACGGGAGCCGATGTACTTACTCCAGGTAACTCCTTGGCTAAACTTACTTAGCTGATGTTCTCACTAAAACTAAGTGACTACTAACTCCCCCGCTCCCTACCTTGCAGCGCCTTTTATACTGCTTAACAGGTGGCGCTAGGAGCGCAAGATATTTCTTCTAGAAGTAGACTAGAAGTAGACTTGCTAAGCCTGATCCTTGATGGATTATATAACATGAGGATATATTAAAAGTGCTAAGCTATTAGTACAACAGTGCACAAAACTTGCTATCCAACCCCTAAAAGTAATGTAGAAGATAATACTTAAATATCTTTCAATGTTCTATTTTTTGGTATAGTTTGTTCTCAGGTTTTATTTCACTTAGTGCACGTGAAAAAAAAAGATTTAATTTTCTTTAAATATTCTATATCCCATGCTTAGTGCATGAAAACTGGCTACTCTACTATACAAGTTATAATTGAAATTAAAATAAGGAGTACCAGTCATCTATAACATAGGTGCCAGTGATGTAGGAGTACCAATAGTCTATAACATGGAGTACCAATTGTCCATACTTTAGAGTACCAATGGTCTAGGTACCAATCGTCTTAGGTACCAATAGTCCAGTCACCGTAGGGAGCCACATCTACTGATCTAGATTGGATGTCAATCAATTGAATAAATGCACGCATTCAACTAAGGAGGTGTCAATAAACACAACATGAGGTTAAGGGATGAATCGTTCTGTCCTTGATTATGGTATTCTGCTCATTAATTTGATATCCATTGGCTCACTAAGATAAAATTTAATAAGGCAAAAAAACAAAATTGTTGTGTTCAGGTAACATAATAGGACGAAAAAATTAAGGTAGGTAGGTTGGCATTTTTTTTGTTTTGATTTTGTTTTGCCTTTTTTTTGTACTTACGGGCAGACCTTGGCAGCATCCAAAATAAACAAAAAATATTCCAAATACAGTGGCGGATCCAGGTTTTTGAAAAGGGGGGGGGTGCGCTATTGAAAAAATTGTCATCTTAATTACCTTTAGGACGAGTTTTACATTAAAAAAATGTAAAATTGGCCCAAAAAAGGGGGGGGGGCGCGCCCCCGCGCCCCCCCTCTAAATCCGCCACTGAAATATCATCTAAAAAACCTTTTAATCATCTTAAATAAATGCTCTGAGCATTTATGTGCTGTTTTACAGTTTTCCATGTTTTTTTAGGTCAATTCTTTTGGATTTTGAAAAAAAAGGAAAAAAAGATTCTTAAACTAAGTTAGCGTATAGGGCAAAAAAGTTAGGATAGCTGGGGTTATCTGATACAACAATTTTTTTGGTCTAAGAACCCCACCTGTTGATACAAATAATAAAGAGTTGATATCCGGTAATACTATATAACATAGAAACTAGGTAGAACCACGAAATAAAGAATCTGTGACACTTTCCTTGACAAATCGTTGTCTTATATAAAAGTAAGGCCTAAATATTGTTTTTAGCTAACCAGACCAACCCTAATATTGTAGCCCTACTCAACTTTATTTTTGTAATATTTCTGGCGTTTTTCCTTTAAAAAACATTAGAATTAAATAAAAAAAGACTTTAGGGATCTGAAATTGCACATAATATTATTTGATGTGATTTAGATACTATAGGGCCAAATAAAAATATTGTTGTGTTCAGGTTTCATGGGTCCAAAAAAATAGGGTAGGTAGATCAATATTTTTTATTTTGAATTTATTTTTAAACATCTCACACAGACTCCATTGTAATTAACTAACAAAAACTAAATCAATCTCTACACACCCTGATTATTTCGATGATGCTACCTGAACAGAACTATTTTTCTTTTTGCCTAGCTTAGGGGCTCTGGACATGTCGAATTTAAGAATTGCCCTGTCGCTGTGTCGAATTTAGTGGTCAACCCCCATAGATTAGATCAGGCCCGTAGCCAGTGGGGGGGGGGGGGGGGGCTAAGCGGGGTTCATATGAAACCCCCTTAGGACGAACCCCCTTTTAAAATATCCAAACGCTCCCCCCCACCCCTTAAGTATTGAAAGTAGGAAATATCAAATATCCCAGGCAGCTGCAGCTAATATGCTTAGAACTTTATGACAAAATATAATCGAAAAATCATCCCTGAAGAAGCCAGTAAATTCAAGATAAAATTTGGATTGTATAAGATATAATGCGCGATATACCCCCTTTTTACCATACTCAAAAAACGGCTCCCCCTCTGGAAATAAATGGCTATGGGCCTGTAGAATCTGATATTAATGGAGTAAAATATGACATTTTGTTTTTCTAGTATAACAAGAAATGGACGTTGGGTATTCTAAAAATCACAATAGGCAATGTCTGTGTTAAATTATACGTGATATGTATCTTCCCCTGAGGTTCGGCCGTGTTATTCTGGGCCCGGAGTGGCCATGATTATCAACCTTGTAAATGTTGTGCACAGGACCAGATAGGAACTGGGTTTTTGTTGCTGGTCATGAGCATGTTTTGGCCTCAGGTCATTGCAGTAGTGGAAAAGCCGAATACAAGTTTTAGGAACATTTCTACCTCCGCTTCCTGTTCCTGTCAAAAAACAAAAGAAAATTGCATTATTGTGGTCCTGGTGTAGTCTGGGATATGGTGAAGACTACGGCCATGTTGGATTTTACTGAATCAAGGAAGTTTTGTCAGTTAATATGAGGAATGGAGAAGAAATATATAAAATGCGGATAGTGGTTTATGGAAGAAATGTAAATATACACATTATAGTACAGGTTATCATTATTTCTAAGATTATGAATGCCTGAATGCATGCTGGGTATTCAGGTCTAATTACCGTAATGAGTATCTCAATGCCTGCTAGGTGTTCAGGTCTTACTCAACCCTTTTATTTTTATATTGGGTAAGGGGGTGATGGGATAAAGGGGCAAAAGGGTAAAGGGCTGAATGGGGTAAAGGGCTAAAGGGGCACCACTGTTACCACTGTAGTAACCAACATGGTAACCACCATGGTTACCACCACATTACCACCATAGTTACCACCATGGTTACCATCGTAGTTACCACCATGGTTACCATCATAGTCACCACCATGGTTACCATCATGATAACCATCATGATAACCATCATGATAATCACTGTGGTAACCATCATGGTAACCACCTTGGTAACCACCATGATAACTATTTTACCATCATGGTAACCAGCATGGTTGCTAGCATGGTTACCACCATAGTTACCATCATGGTAACCACCATGTTTACCTACATGGTAACCACCAGTTACCACCATAGTTACCATCATAGTAACTACCATGGCTACCATCATGGTTATCACCATAGTAACAATCATGGTTATCACTATGGTAACCAGCATAGCAACCACCATGGTAACTACTTTTACTATCATGGTAACCATTATGGTAACCATCATGGTTACCACCATGGTTACTACAGTGGTGGTTCATGGTTACCATCATGGTTATCACCATGGTAACCATCATAGTTACCAACATGGTTACTACCATGATAACCACCATGGTGACCACCATGGTGACCACCTCGGTAACAACATGGTAACCACCATGGTTACCATCATGGCAACCACCATGGTTACCATGGTTATTACCATGGTCACACCATCATGGTGACCACCATGGTGACCAACATGGTAACCACCATGGTAACCACCATGGTTACCATCATGGCAACCACCATGGCAACCACCATGGTTACGATGGTTATTACCATGGTTACTCAGGGACTAGGTCACAAAACCTCACTGAATCATAAAAGGTAATGAATTAATAATTGAAAGAACACTGACATAATTAAAAAGTGATAAATAGAAATAATTAACAATAAAAGTAATAAAAAAATAATCAATTGAAAAATGAATAACTGAAATTGAAAAGTTAATGAATAAATGAAAAACAATTAATAGAAATAAATGACGGATAAATAGTAAAACAAAATGTTGTTACTAGACTATGTTAGAAATCTTGTGCACCTAGCATGATCCAGTGGAGGTAGAAGAGACAAATCAACAGGGATGTTGAAGCGCAATGTCAGTGCATCGTCATGGCAATATTCAGGGCAATGTAACTTCATATTGTTATTCATGATTAGCAAGACATACAGATTTAAGTTGAACATCTTAAAATTCAGATTTTCCTAAAGATTTTACTCTCAAACTTTTTATTCTCATTTGTGATTATGTAGGTGTCCAGAAATTAGTTCAGAATTTCAAATTTGTAAAATTTGGAGAAATTTTTACTCATTTCTAGTCAGTCAACTGAAAACTGAAATTTCTTTGAAAATGTCTATACTTCATCAGAGCCCAGGCTTTAATTATGATAATAATTAACCTATTTACTTAGTTTGTTATAAGGCGGCTGATATTTTTTGAACTTTAATAGTTTAATACATTTTAAATATAATACCAGCCGCCTTATTCGAAGCTCTCCTTCCTAGGTCGGCGTCACATGCAACTATGTCACAATGAAACAAAGAGAGATTAATTCCTACCTCGCCCCGAAAGGGCTTAAATAACCCATATTTGGGCTTATTTGGGCTTACATCGCAGAGATTTTGATATATAGAACACATTGGCACAGTTAAAATATTCCAAATTGGGCCAAATTAGACATTCAAGCCTGGAATCCAAATCGTTATGATCGTTACGGTGACGGCGCGGGCGCCATTGTGGCAGAATGGGCTGATGCAACCAAGTCACGCTCTGAAACCCCTCCCGAAAGGGCTTAGATAACCTATATTTGGGCTTATTTGGGCTTACATTGCTGAGATTTGGATATATAGTATACAAATAAATTGTGAAAATGGGCCAGGCTGGGACATATTAGACATTCAAGCCCGGAACCAAAACCGTTATATCGATACAGGAGCCCGGGGCCTTCGCCCACCAGCCTCGCTTTCGATCGGAGAAGAAGGGATATGGGTCAAAGTCTGAATATTCAACAAATTTGCATGCCTATTTCACCATGAAATCGGTCGTTCTTACGGGTCAAATATATATACAGAGGTAGATTTGGATACATAGATGATCATGTCAAAGTCCAGGAGGAGATGTTTTGCGAAATAACGCGTCTAAACGCGTAAATGCATCGCGCTATTTTTTTGGGTAATCCTTCGGCCTCCGCCCGGCCGCCTCCTGTCAGACCACCGGGCGCAGTCGTCCCGAGCGGACCATTGCGGGGAAGGCTCTCTCTTTCTAGCCTGGATTACCACGGTATCTGATGCTTTCAATATATATATTTTGAACGACTGGACACCCTTAAACGCATACAACGCATTGAAAACTCATGCGGGAACCATGCGTTAGTATCGAAGGGAAAACATTGGATCGATCAGACACGTGGAGGCTGCCTTGACACTGTCACTGCTGTCAGACCGTAAACATGGCGTCAACCCTTCGCCGGGTTCTCTCCCCATCACGCCTGCATCGATACATTGAACTCAGAAAACCTGGATGACATTGGACTAAACCCAATAATTGTGGAGGATTTAAGTATTCGGAAGCATTCAGGACTCAGGTTATACAGGTAGGTACATATATCTTTTCAAGCAGTTCAAATGATAGGCCTAGACAAGCTGCTGGACTCAGCCTCTCGGGCATTCGACACTGGCAATCTGAAAAATAATTATTTAGACCTTATTAGGCCTATCAAAATGAAATCCATGTATATATCTATGTTCTCCTATATATCAGGGTCCTATATATCATATGGTTTGAATATTGTGGCCTGGAAACGCTTGCAATAATATTTTGCAGATGGTATGAAAAAATGACTGGACTCAGACTCAGATAGGCTAGGCCTAAGCCCCCTCCGACACTGTCAATGTATTATGGCGTCTCCAAAAGCAATTATTTATGATCCAAACATTAAAAGATTTGAGAAATTGTCACTATAGTGTCATTTTTTTCTGACGTACCACCAAAATATTCAATCTGTCTAGGCCTAAGTCACTGTCAGTGTCAGAATCATTCCCATTCAATGTTGAAACATAGGCGTCACACTGTCAATAAGTTCTCCGGTGCTGTCAGTGTCGTACACAGATTTAAGATTTAAATGATTCAAAGATTAAATTATTTGTGAAATTGTCACTATAGTGTCATTTTTTCCGACCTACCATCAAAATATCTGAATCATTAATATTATTAATACCGCTGCCTTATGTGTATCAAAGCTGGAAGCTTTGATACTGTAGATAAAACTTTTTTACTATATATTACATTAAAACATTAAAACATGCCGCCGAATTGATACAGTGTTACTAGACGTTTGGACTTGTATTTATAGCCTTTTTTACTTGTGATGGAATATACAGATACTTAGATATTCCCAAGCAGAACAGCCATTATAAAATGATATACTGATACATTACTTACCATTTTAAATTTCCTTGCCTAAGAATGTATCGCTTAAGTTTGTTTTAATTTAAAAACATTGTTACTTTTGAACAATGCAGCTGATTTAGTTTTCATTAAGGACGGACAAAGAGGCTCGACCTGAGATTCATTGCTCTTTCAACATACCCCTGTTTTCATGGCCGCCTGAATTAGCCCTCAGTCTTGATTAAGATGAAGTTGTCAGCTGCATGATGAAATAAAGAAAGAAGTGGGGGAACACGAGAATACTGGGGTATAAATGCAATAAAAGGAGAATGATATATTTTGTCATTGTTATGTACGATGTTGGTCTTCATTCCAGACTATGCAGTGGAAAGAAATATGCTTATGAATGACGCCGTACCAGAATTGAGAGATTACTTCGGACAGCATGACTTAGAGTTCCAAGTGAGTATTGCCAGCTATTTTTTTCATTATTAGTTTGGGGTCTGGTTTTGTTTAGTTTTTTTTTCAAAGAAACTTCAGGGGTTACAAGCGTGTGCTTAGAAGAACTACTGAGAAAAACAAATACAAGGATGGAGACTCAATTAAGACGAATCCAACCAAGACACAAGATTAACTGCATATCTAGGACGTCAATTGCCCATATAGTTCAAGGGACTCATGGTTGTGGACTGGCAGAAGGGCTGACATCACAGAAGAATATGTGAAATAGTATTAGTACTGAGCTAGGTGATTATATTTTTAATGTTCGTTTATTTATAGGGAAGTATCACTATTAAAGTTCGTACTTGTTCATATCCTGTACTGATTCGTTTATTCATTATTCGACTGCGTGATATTATATCGCTTATCGATTATCTTTCGTTTGCTTGAAGATGTTAATAAAAGCGTTGTACTAAAATAATGGGGAATTCTTAGTAATAAAAGCGTTGTACTAAAATAATGGGGAATTCTTAGTGATTATTTGTTGAAGTTGCTAGCTTTCTCCAGATAGATGTTATCCTGGATCATAATTCAGTTCTTAGTGGTACAGATTCTAAGTAAAGGGGCTCAATCCTATACAAAGAACACGCGCTTGGCAAGAGGTCAGTTTATTACATTCATGATAATATTCCGAAGGTACAAGTATACAGTTCTCCATCCATACAGTTCTTCCTTTCATTTCACAATTCAAACACATCAGTAACAATCCAACCAGGTATAGCTATGGTTAAGCTTCCCCTTTCGCAAGGTATATATGCTCTAACACTGTTGAGAGAGTCACCTCTCGTCTACCGGTAATGAAGACCATTGGTAGGATCTCCGTCACTTCCAGCACGCAGTCCGTAAGGCTAAGCCTAAGCTGTCCCAATCCTTACTATCACCTATTCATTGTGGTTACTACCATCTTAACACTACCCGTGTGATCCGTATGTCAGACTATTGCTCCATGTGTTCTGTTCGAACTCTATCTTGGTCTGCTCGTCTGTCTCAAGTCTCATACCGCTTATATAGCGACAGCCAAAAGGCTTGTCGCTATGCTCATTTACACTATTACTTAATGAAGTCTTACTTATCTCTCATACTGCCCATTCTTACTCATATAAACTAATTCTACTTCTAGCTATCATATAAACTAATGTTGACGGCAAAGCCTGCTGTCCTCAGTATCTTTTAGCTAGATGTTTCGATCCATAACGTACCCTTACAGGTCTCCATCGTCATTCGTCGTACCTGTGCGTACCTGCAGGACGTGCGTCAGCCCGGCTGCAGTCCCTACACCTGGGGACTTTGCCACTCTCCATATACTCTAACTATGCCACTAAACGATGTCGCCGCCTGGCGTTTAGCACACGTATCAGCGTTACAAGTTCCACTATAATATTCTTGCCAATACAAACGAGTTTACAATATTTTATTATATACTATTCTAGTTTTTCTTGCACTGTACCTCAGTGCAGTACACTGATTGTGAAACCCATTAAGATGGAAAGGGTATACTATTCCTCTTTATCTTTTTGTACACGCACCTTGTTCTGAGCAGGGTTAAACCGCACAAAGCTCATCAAGGTTATGCTCCGATATGGAGTTGGTCTGTGTGTACCATTGGTTTCAATGACAGAGGACCTCAAAGTTGTGGCTCAGAACACCTCATTTCCTGTTTACTAGAATTGTGAAGGTCCCTTTTATATTTTAGTTTTACCCAAGTGCTACTAATTACAGTTGGCCTAATGTAAGAAGGTCTAAGTATATGTATCAGGCAAGTCTATGTTTAGTGTATACGTCACTCGTTTCAGTATAACTTACTTGTACAACATTTGCGAGAATAATTTTATTATATCATAACAGTGTATAATTTAAAAACAGTGGGCAAGCAAGTTTTGCGTCATAATTATTTTACATTGCAGTATCACTGACGCCTAAGTTAGAAAGGCATTATTTGAAACCTTTGGACTTATACTGGAGTTTTTTCAAACCTCATTGATTAATCTCTTAGATTTCGGATATGCGCTGGGGTGTACGAGACGAGGCACAAGATGACCATATTACGACTGAATTATGCCTGTCGGAAATCGTAAGATGCCAGCGAGAGTCGAGGGGGCCCTGCTTTGTGGTATGGCAAATTATTAAATCTTTATAGCAACAGCGTAGCCAGGTTTACGCTAGATTGATATTCACATATCCCGTTTTCAGAACACTAACATTGTATTTCTTGATTATTGATATAGATTGTTGATAGTCTATAGATCATCTTAACTGTTCAATTATTAATTCATTTTTCTGTTATTTGAGTTTATGTTTTCCCGCTTTGTCCGTTATTATATAGTTTCATTAAATATTCTATGTACGCATGAACTTAGATATTGAATTCTAGTATGTGTGAAAAATACTTTATCTTTTACTTTTCCTCATAGTGTTTTCTTGGAGACAAATATGGATTTAGGCCATACCCTAATGTCATTGTGGCCGATGAATACGAAATTCTCTACAAGTGTGCAAAAGACTTGGGTAAAGACGTCAAGTTACTAGATGAATGGTATGTCCTAGACACCAATGCTAGGCCGAATAAATATATCCTTCAAGCTACTTCGTCCAGGTTGCCCTACTACAATGATGAAACAGAAGAGAACAAGGACAAAAGAGAGAAGGTCAGTTTCGACGTCTTAATATCTCCTTATTTATTGTAGCTTTTGCAGATTAAACGAAAATGCTCAAAGATTAAGTGATATATTGGTCTGGGTTTACTTCCAATGTGTCAGGGCCTGGGGCCCAGGAATTATTGCTGGTTTGCTGGGCTCATAATTCAAGGCTGCCTGGGCAAGTCAAACTTGAGGAGGGGTATGTGAATACTGAAATTCGGGCAGGTGGAATTTCTTTTCAAATCACATCATATTTTGTATAAGCAAATGTCCTGCCGGGATGATAGATGCTTAGTTATAGCCAAATAGGGGCTTTTTTGAACTAATTAAATATTGAGCACTAGTCATTAACAATTTTACATGCACTACATATATATATGTAACTTACCAAAAGTAAAGTTTCATGTATGCACTTCAGGACGTAGAGGAATGGAAAGCAATAGATAAACTGCTGGAAAGTACGTTTCGTGATGCAGCTGACGAGGCGTTTAATCAGGGCCAAATTACTGAAGAGACCAGGCACACATACTTTCGGTCGGTTACAGAAAACGAGGTGGACATTGGCCTTCTTTCGGCGGAAAATGTGAATGAGCGAGTACTATACTTTGAGCGAAAACTAGAGGATATTGAATACAACGACCCTAAAGCGAGTAAGTACAATATCTTTGCCTACAAAGGATTTAATGCTTATGGATAACCACCGCAGCGCCACTTTAAAATATGAGAATACCGTTGTTGTTTGATTTAGAAAAGGAAAATATTTCTGGAGATTAATTTTAAAAACATATTTTGTTGAATAATCATTAAGATAAACCTGGGCTTTATTAGTATTTTGTTAATTTGTTTTCATCTTTCAAGAACAAATAAGATTTTGGACGGTTTTCTTTGACTCAAAATATCTGTTGTGGACCTAAGTTCCTATGCTAAACATTTACCAGGGTTAAAGTAAGAAATCGAGAACGTCAGTCATTCTTGAGAAAATGCACTTTCTCCCATTCCAAGCATTTTTTTTAAAAAAGTTTATATCTAAGAAATATGTACGGTGGCATATACGGTTTTAAAGAACAGGAGTTGGTCAGTGCTTTCCTGTCCGTCTTGACGGTTGTATCGGGTTTCTCATTTGGCTCCCCGTCCAGAAAAGATAGGTAGTTCTAAAGGTACACCATACCAAAAAGTTGTGCTGTTATCTGCTCTGTCACGATGAGTCTGCTAACTGACCTCACTGCAGTGATGAGCATGTATTTTTTCACATTTTACAGAACGATTCCAAGATCTTGACGGCCGTGATGTTGATACAGAGGCAAAAGACTTGCTAACCGAACTGAAGACAAAAAGAGTACCACCTGTGTTGAATGGAGATAACATTACCCACAACACAGTGAAGTGGACTCCGGCAGGAATAGACGAAAATGATGCAGAGCATGCGAAATACTTGGCAGATGTAAAAGACTTCTTCATAAGAAACATAAAGCGATTAGTTGACTTGCACTTTGGTATGCATAAGGGAAAGATTGATCCCCTCACTGTTGAAATCGTCCAACAAAGTAGGACAGTCTGTAGGAAAAGCAGGAATTTCTGCGGTCGCACAGAGCTGCTGAACCAGATAAGGGAAACGCTTATGGTTGAATTTGGACAAGAAGCAGACAGAGCAGGCCAGTTTGTCGAGGCAGGTGAGAAGCTGGAAGACGATGGGGACAATGAGGACAACGAAGACAACTTAACTGCTCCTGAAGAAGAGCTACATGCAGTTGGAAAACGCCTAGAAGAGACGGGCGTCAAGTACGCCATGGAACCCCGACCGCCCGTTATGGAAAAAGCCGAACAAACCGTCCTACAGGTAACCAAAATAGAACGCTACACGAAACCGATCATCATTCACGGGGAGTCTGGTTCTGGTAAGACGTCGCTGATGGCTCACCTGGCCACCCAGGTGGACGACTGGCTGTCGCCGCTGGCCCCGGTGAAGGTGGTGCGGTTCCTCGGCACCTCCCCGAGGAGCACGGCCATCCGACAGACCCTGGCCGGCATCATCCAGCAGATCTGGGTCTGTTACGACGTCAACCCGCCGTTTGACGTGGCCAGAGTCAGCGACTTCTCCTTCTTGTCCATGTACTTCCGAGCGCTGCTGGCCACTATAGACACCACGACCAAACCCCTGGTGATCATCCTGGACTCTGTCGACCAGCTCAGCCCCCACGACCACGCCTACAATCTCAACTGGCTGCCGGTGGAGCTACCCCTCGGCGTCTACTTGATCGTCTCTACCTTGCCCAGCATTCACAACTGTCTGAATAACGTAAAGAAGAAACTCAGCGACGCCTCACGATTTGTCGAGGTTGGCGCCCTGGACATGTCCACTGCCGAGGGTCTGTTGGACGTGTGGATGAAGAGGTCGAATCGGGCCTTGACCGACGAGCAGAGAGGGTTGATCTGTACCAAGTTCAACCAGTGCCCTAAGCCTCTGTTTCTACAGGTGTCAGCCCAGAAGGCTCTGCTCTGGAAGTCCTACACCCCACTCTCCGATTGCCTGATTGGAACTGATATTGTCTCAGGGATCCACGTACTGTTCGACCTCCTTGAGGAAAGACATGGCAAAATATTGCTTGGAAGAGCTCTTGGTAGGTTTCAAAACATTTTCCCACTTTTTCCAGTTGATCAAAATTAATGTAAGGTCTTTATGATTTCATAAAATTGAAAATGAGCTCTAGGTCGGTTTCAAAAAAGTTTCTATCCGATGAGACACTAACAGAAATGTTGCTTTCCCAGTTTTTCGAATGTTTGGTCTTTTTGATTCCATAAACTTGAACTCAGTTTTCTCCTTCAACACAATATGAGTTTCCAAATAAAAAGACATATCAGTTCTAAGCTTTTTAGATCCGGATGTAAATTATCTGAAGACATTTTCACCATCCTAGTTTCTAAGGTAACAATTCAGAAAATTCATTTCGACTTTTCCCACAGTTAATTAAACTATATTGGTATGTTTCAAAAATATCATACAAGGAGAATTTTTGTCATATGAAAACAGGAAGTTTATTTAGAACAGTTGTCCTAGTTTCTAAGGTAACACTTCAGAAAAGTCATTTCGACTTTTCCCAATGTTAATTAAACTATGTTGATATGTTGCAAAAATATCATACAAGGAGAATGTTTGTCTTATGAAAACAGGAAGCTTAATTATTTAGAACAATGAACGGAATCTTTTAAACTGTTTTCTGCAACTCACATTTGGTTACAATTGGTTGACGTATTAAACTTCAACTGCATAGCCTTTCTTCCCACAAAACCGCTAAGAAACTGAGAAAAGCAATTTGGTGTTTATTCTCATTGCGACCTTTTTCGCAGGGTACCTCACTGCTGCGAAGAATGGATTGGCTGATTCGGAGATGGAGGACGTCCTTAGCCTGGATGATGAAGTTCTCCAAGACACCTACCTGTACCACCTGCCTCCCGGTGACAAGAACATACGCATCGCCCCCTCCTTGTGGCGTCGGATCAGTAACGACCTGGAGGAGTACTTCGTGACGCACCAGGTCAACGATAGGGACACGGTGACCTGGTACCACCGCCAGTTCAGGGAGGCCAGCCAGAGCCGCTACCTGCCCCCCGACCGGGCAGTGGAAGCCCACAAAATGCTCGTAGATTACTTCACCGGCAAGTGGGCCAACAAAATCAAGCCACTGGAGTTGTATAAGAAAAAGAAAGGGTCTTACCCAAACGCCACGAGGAATGTTCCGCCCCAGCCACTCATCACCAGCCAAGGGACATGCAACAAGAGGAAGTTGGAAGAACTACCAGTACAGTTGATTGGTGCTCGTCAGTTTGAAGAATTTGCCCAACAGATATGTCGGAATTTTCACTGGTTGTATGCGAAATGCAAAATATTTTCACTGAGCGACGTGCTGATTGACTTGAAACTGGCACAAAATGCCATCGAGAAGATGGATTCCGATGAATATCTGGATCAGATTTCCGAAGAGATAAGGCTCCTTTTTAACAGCCTTATCATGGGAGCCGATGCCATTAGAAAGGATGCTGATAACTTGGCCATACAGGTGAGCCGTTATTAAGCCAAAAGATATGTAGATATAAATATGCGGGTCATGACTATTCGAACACAGTAAAATAGGTTATACCAAAGTACTGTAAATGGTAGAATTGTATATGGAATATAGCACATTTAATATTCTAAATGTAGTTATTAGCCTGCCAGAAGTGGGATGTATTCCGAAAGTCTGTCATGTAAACCTCTTGCAATCTGACCGTCACGTTTTCATTTTACATCTCGTCTCCCTTGAGAGACCTCTACTGTTGTGATGTCGTTCCAGATAAATATTTAAGTTCTGTTATTCAGGTACGTATCATTATGATATAGATAATGAAAAAACTGGACACGTGAAGAATCAATTGGGGTATCTTTTCTATGTTGTCAACTGCATTATTTTCAGCTACTTGGACAATTCCCAGCGGGTAGCCCCAACCTTCCTGAAGGGTTGCGAATTCTCCAGACCCAAGCAATTGATTGGGTTGAAACGACGAGAACCTCATTTCTCGTACCCAAGACACCGTGTCTCATCTCTACTGGTACTGATCTTCGAAGATCAGTCGATCTAACCATCGCTGTTGCCAGTGGTATGTCATTTTATTCTGTAACTGTTAGCAGGATTATAAATCCACTTAGTTATGGGGTTCTCACAAAGAAACTGTTCGTTTGATAACGTCCTTGAGTAAAACAGTTTTTCAAGTAATTAGCTCATAACCAAAATGGTGCTCAGTCAATTCGACCAACATCATGAAAGGTCACCTGGACAATCTCTATTTTTCTAGTTGATACAATAAGATATAGCACTTCCGTTACAATGGCCAGAATGTGACAACCAGACTCTTCTATTTTATCAGAGAGCGTTGACATTAATTAATTAACATGGCATAAACTGTCGCACCTTTTTTTACTACATGTATGTTGCAGAGTCGTTTGAGCATGAAACGAAACTGAGCCTGTCTAAAGATGGGAATTGGCTCTACGCGGTGGACCACAACAGTCGCACTGGAGACTTCATCAAGATCTATGACCTGCGGATGCACGCTGAACTCACGCTACAAGTCCACATGCAAGATAAAGATATGAAAGCAATTGAACTTGTTGGTAACGACAAGTAAGTCCACCCGTCCTGATTTGTGCAGAGGGATAACTGAAATTAGAATGCTCTAACAATAATTATGCCACGATTATTGAAAATTCCTATTTAGGTTAGACTGCAGGTGAACTAGAATAGATACGCTATCCGTGGTGGGGAGAGTATTTCACTTTGATATTGTTATAAAAGGAAACTCGTTTACATATATTTTTTTAGTTTTCTTGAAACGAAAATTATACCCTAAAAAAAGGTCTGATACACTCTTCCTTCTGACTGATCTTGAATTGCCTTCAAAATTTTCTTTTACCATAATGAGATGTCCTCGTTCAAAAAACAAATTGAAAAATCATTCCTGACATATTTAGGCAGGCATTGCTCAACCTAATTTTATATTCGATATATCAATAGATACTTTCTTAAAGATATGCCCTGATCAACAGTTGTCTAGCCTTGAACTTCAACTTCAGTATTTCATTTTAACATACATAACCAGTGATAATATCCGTGCATGCTTCTAGGTTCCTGCTCTGTGAGGTTTACACACAAAGGGATACGTACAGTCTGAAGCACACTCGGTACCTGCTCAGTGCAGAGCTTACTGAGGTCCAAGATCTACCTGCAGCAGCTGAGGTGTTCTGTATCTCATCAGATGGTAAGCTTGCCTTCATTCAGGCCAGCGATCTCAAAGGTACTATTGTTTTCTCAGTGTAACAACCCCCCCCCCCCCCCCGCCCCTGCAAACTCTTATTTCTGATGATGATTCCGGAATTTAAATGCCTGTCGCATAAATACAAATATTGGGTGTAAATTAAGTGAAGGTAGTCACATAACAACGCGACCATGTGCGAAAATGGTAGCGTGTACTTTATTTTGATTTCAATGTATTGGGGATTGCATTGCAAGTAAAAGACCACTTTTTGCCTACGATTTGTACTCATTGGCTCATAGACATTACAACACTTGACCTCGAGCTGATCGATTGGTCTTCATTAGAAAGCATACTTCATAACAAAACGGAAACTGCTTTAGCATCGATTAGAAAAAGTGTACTAGAAAAAACATTATGAATTGGTTCTAACTCTAGGAATATATTTTTTCCAGGACTATATTCGGCAGTATTTGACATGAAAACAAACGAACTACAGCGACTTCAAGGTGAATTGACAGAGTGCTTGCATGCACTGTTCTCTTGCGATTCAACTTATTTAGTCACAGGGTGTGACAAGAGTATAGTTGTCTGGGAGGTCAGGTCGGGCAGAAGGCTCCACAATTTACCTGCTAAGGAAGCACAATTCAGCTTTGGAGACCATTATCACGATTACAAGAAGACATCGGCTGCCCTTTCCGGTGATCGCTTCTTGGGTACTGGATTGACATATGATACCAAGTGCATCCTTTACATATGGAACCTGAAAAGTGGAGAAGTGATGCACGAACTGACGGGACACTCCTATAGCATTGACATTCTAGGTCTCAGCCACTCCAGTAAACGGGCTATAACTGGTACAGCAAGCACAGGATCATCCAGCAATTGTGGGCCCAAATTCTTCCGCGTCTGGGACTTGGAGGAAGGTAAAGAAATTGCCTGTTCTAAAGTAACAGGGCCATATACTATTTTGTCATTCCTCGGAAATCGTGAAGATTATCTCGTCACGAGCACGCGTTTTGAGGTTGACTCTATGCTGTGGCTTATGCAGGGAGAGGAATTGCTTCCAATCTATGAGATTCTGGGCCATAGCAGTAACGTGGTGTTTGCAGAGAGCGCTCTTACCGAAAAGCTGTTCATCACTGCTAGCATTGACAACACCCTGAAAATCTGGTCTTTGCCTGATATACTACGTAAGGTGGACGCACTTCTGGAGAGATCTCCTTCTGTGGAGGACATAGAAAAGGAGCGAGCGGAGAAGCAAAAGGTACCTGCTGTGGCTGGGGAAGGCAAGTTGGAGACGACAGCCTTTGCCGTTTCTGTGTGAGTATCGTTCACAGTATATTCACAGCAAAACTAAAGAAATGCCAAAAGTTCCGTTACTTCTAGTAATCATAACACGAGCAATTGATATGGCATTAGGATTGCAACGTAAAAAGACGACATGCATAATTTTTCAGGTGACGAATTTAACAAAGTAAAAATCAAAATATTTGTACATGACGATTTTTCTCTCTACCTGTTCCAAAACGCAGTGACGGTAAGAGTGCGGTTGTGGGCACAGCCGATGGCTGGATCCTGTTCTACGACCTGGAGACCAATCAGGTCACCAAACACCAGAGGCTGAACAGCAAGCCGATCCACAGTATGCTGGCCACCAGTAGTGCCAAGCATTATGTCAGTGCTGGCGCGGGAGTCCATGTTTGGGATGCCAACACTGGTAGGTCGTGAAGGACATGTTTTGGATAGCAGTAGCTTTTGAGATTTTGTGCTAAAAGGTTTTAATTGATTAACTTACTGTAGATACAGAAACACAGAGATACTTAGGCAGATGCTAGATTTTGTTGATTTTATTTGTCAGACTGTACTAATTGAATGTAGGGGGTTGTAGTCTGTTCCTACATTCAGGTTCCCCCTCCTAGAGACCCAACAAAGAATCTTTGTCTAGCGAAACAGATGAGGGTCAATGTGGGCACAGGTTTGGTAACAGAATGAGGGAATTGTTACAGTGGGAATCTGTGCTGCATTCACAGGTACTGCCTAAGTTCTGATATCATTTTGCAGGTGAGATGGTTCGCGAGCTTATTGGACCAACTGTTCATGGTCGGACAGCTAAATCGTCCGCGCTAGCAGAGAGTTGTGATAAACTGGTCGTCGCCTTCTCTGGTATGGAATGTTACGGAGACGTCTACGATTTGGAGACAGGTGAGTGGCCTCACGGGGGGAGTAGACTTTCACAATGTGACCATGAAGAAACTACGAAGACTTGCTGATATTTCAATCTTTCCATCAAATGATGGTAAATTGTCACGAATGTCGTATGTGGAGGATGAAGCTAAAAGTGTTCGTGATTTGGAATCGTTTAAAAGAAACAAAAATTGTCACGAATGTCATTCATTTCGGTATTTTCCTTTATACACAGGCGAGAAAATCCGTAGGTTGCCAGGACTATACGGTTTCAGTACCGTTGCCATCTCTAGTGATGCCAAAAAGGTAAGTTCTTTCACAACAAAGTGTGCTTATTGTGATAGTCAGTGTATAACTTATACTATTCCATTGTTTTAAAGAATTGTCCATAATTTTATTTTGCATATAATGCTCTCATTTATATGCAGAAAAACACTTGGTCATGACAATCTAGTGCTTCGCAGTACTACAATTATATTATGATGTATATGGAGCACAATTTCTAAATAGTGTTAATGGAGTTGCTTGAGCGAAAGCATACTTTATCTCTTTCTGTATATTAGCAAGCAAGTAGTATATGAAAAGATAATTCCTGCAACTTTCCGTATACTACTCACGTAGTAGTATATAGAAAGTAAGATGGTCATGATATTATGGTCTTAGCCTCCAACATACACAAATAACTAGAGAATTTGAAGTGAAATGTTCTTAAATGATTATAAATGGTCGAATGAAGTAAAAATGTATCGTGCACAACATAATTCAGTTAGCTTGACCAGGCGGAAAATATCACAATCTATAATCGACTTAAAATTGAGAGGAGTAGGTCAAGGCGAATAACCATAAGGTCCTTTGGGTACATCAAGGAGCAGGGTTCCACACATTACATCCAGTGATATAATCTGATATCACTATATATAGGCTATATTTTCAATAGCCTAAACAGAAATACCTAGCCATTTGTTAAAATGACTGCATCCGTTTCTGTGCTAAAAGTTATCACTCTACATTGTACAGAATTGCTTGAAATAAAATTGCATAAAAAGACAGGATTACCCAAGTTGTTTATACAGATATAGAATACTAGTAGTCTATAAAAATATACATTTATGCCGGGTATTCATTAGGCTCATCTTTAAGTAGTATATGTAAAGTAGGTTTTTCTCATGGTTTCCCTGTACTACTGATACATTGTATATGTAATTACCATGTTATTGCTATAATTGGTAATGCATTGGTCAAACACAAATCTGAGAACCAGGGTTTGACCTTAACATAGAGCTACTAGCACCAGGTACTAGTAAAAACCTGGTCGGGCTAGTGCAAATTTTGTGCAGCTAGCCCTGTGGTCTAGTGGAAAACATAACATCCGTGAGAATAAAGTTAAGCATGACCTGTTTAGTAAAATTAAAATATCTCCAAAACTGTAGACAGGATTTTAACATGTAATACATCAATTGAAAGGTTTTTTGGTCGGGCTAGTCAAATCTATCACGGGCTAGTGTAAAATCTTAAGCACTAGCCCGGTGGACCAGTGGGAAAAAAAGTTAAGGAAAACCCCTGAGAACATTGGAATAAAGTACTGATTTTTTTCTTTCTGTTTTCTACTTTACATACAATTTATGTGTAGACTATACATTTACAAAATATAGATATTCAGTTAAAGAGGACCATGTTTCAAGATCTTTTATTTGGGTCCTTTTCGGAGCTCTAATAAAAAGTTATATCTGAAAAGCAACTTTAGAAGTTTGCGTGAGTGCATAGGGAAAGCTGTCACAATATTCATTGCGGACCTTTCTCTGTCAGTTTAATCAATTCTTTTAATATTTCTTCGGTTTCAGATATTGACATCATTCTTTGAGTTCCCAATGATATTTGACGTGGATACAGGGGAGTCAAACTTTAACGAAGCCAATGCTGACATTATGATGACGGGCTGTACGTGTACTGTATTCAGTCCCGACGACCGGTGGGCTGTGGCTGGGGCCTCGGACGGCTCGGTGCGCGTGGTCCAGGTAGACACGGGGAAATACATGTACCGCTTCCAGCACCGGTCGACGGTGGCCAAGGTGTGCTTCTCCCAGGACAGCTCCACCCTGGTCACCTCAGGCTTCGGCGCCATTCTCATCTGGTGCCTGAAGCAGGGCTGCCTGCTGCACACCCTCTACCGACACAACGACTTCGTCATGGACCTGGCCTTTGCCTGCGAGGGCCGCCTTCTCGTCACATGCAGCAAGGACAAGAAGATCTTGGTGTGGGACTTTAACACTAGAATGACCGTGGCCACTTTCTATGGCCACTGTGCCATTAAGAATATCCGTGTTGCGCCCGACCTGAGCTCGGTGCTCTTCTGCCCGGAGCAGGTGGCCTACCTGGGCATCCTGCAGCCTAACCCGGCCCTCAGGGCCGTCAGCAGGGGCGAGGCCACCACACATATCCCCGAGTCCGTGCAGAAAGCCCAAGCCCTGGCGTTTACCTTCTCAAGTCAGCCGATTTCAACTCAAAGTTCGAAAACTTGCCAGATCATCTAACTTGGCTGCCTCAGCTAATCCCCTACATTGAATAACTGGTTTAACGATTCGAGCTTTCATTTCAGCTGTAATTTCAGCGTATATCAGGGATGGAAATGTACTTCCAATTTGGAAGAAAAAATAAGTTAGGGTTGTCTATGTGCAAAAGAAATTGTGATATTCTGTAAAATGTTAATAACTGAACACAGTTTGCCTATGGCTGACGTACTCATGATTGTTGAACCTATATTACGCCACGGTCTATCGGCCACTCTGAACCGATCGAAATATTCGATACACATCTTTTATATATTGCCACTTTCAGATATATACAGGTCTACCTCTCAGAAACACGGCTGGAATTAGAGGCAATTACTCGTTATCCATGTAGCAATAAATTTGTATAAACGATGAGGTGAAAGACGCATTTATTGCATGCAGGAATTGTGGTCTTGTAATGCGTTTTAAAATAAGAACGTGGAATCGACGTTTAAGTAAGTCGTGCTTATTTAGAGGCTGCGGCTGACAAATTATAGGACGGATTTATACTAATTGTAGAATACAAAGTGGTGTAAACATAACCAACTCGACGACTGACTGGTGGACAGGTGTTGATAAACTTTTTATTATAATGAATAAAATTGTGGCGTGATCAACATGTTTCGACTGGTCAAAGTCTTCTTCAGGATCTGATAGCTACAGTGTGAAATTCGTTTATATAGTCAAGAATCAACAGTGTAGATGGTTGAGTGTTAAAATCGGTTGATTTCTACAGGTGGATACCCACAGTGTTAAAAGTTGAAATTGTCTTTGGAAAATAGTAGTCCACTTTTTTGAGATTATATTTATAACTCTTTTTTCAAATACTTATAGAGTTTGTCCGTATTAACTAGGGAAACGTCTTTTATCTAGATTATATTATTAAAACTTCAGATTAAACAACATCAACAGTAAATCCGCACGTCTAGGATGAATAAAAAAAAATTTCAAGTAAAACAATTACAGGTGTAAGAAAGTCTATCCGTCTCTACGGGGTAACTGTATTAGTTTGATCAAAGTTAGAACAGTTGGTTCCTGCGTGAAATAGTATGAGCACGCTGATTGTGGAACCATAAAGATGGAAAACCAATGGTACACCCAGACCAACTCCATATCTGAGCATAACCTTGATGAGCTTTGTACCGTTTAACCCTGCTCAGAATAACCTTGATGAGCTTTGTACCGTTTAACCCTGCTCAGAACAAGGTGCGTATAAAAAAAGATAAAGAGGAATAGTATACCCAAAACGACTAACCCGTGACTAACCTGTGGCTAAACCGTGACTACCCCTTTACCCCTTCACCCTCTTCATCCCCATTCAATAGGCATCCACCATGGCTGTGGTCAGTCCTGGCCAAAGGTTCCACCTGGTTCCACATGGCTGCCTGCTGCAGGTCAGTCTGTTATGACAGAGGACCTCAAAGTTGTGGCTCAGAACACCTCATTTCCTGTTTACTAGAATTGTGAAGGTCCCTTTTATATATTAGTTTTAGCCAAGTGCTACTGATTACAGTTGGCCTAATGTAAGTAGGTCTAAGTATATGTATCAGGCAAGTCTATCATGACAGGTGAGAGTGTCCTTGAAATCAGGTAAACAAGTGGATAATTAGTTTGAGTGTGATGTAAGAACTATCTTTTTCAAATAAAGTTAATAGGCGAAATTTCTGTTATATCATAACGGTATCAATGTGCTGTATAATGGTAAAGGTGATCAACGTTATGAGCTTGTTTAGTGTATATGTCACTTGTTTCAGTATAACTTACTTGTACAACATTTGCGCGAATAATTTTATTATATCATAACAGTGTATAATTGAAAAACAGTGGGCAAGCAAGTTTTGAGTCATAATCATTTTACATTGCAGTATCACTGACGCCTAAGTTAGAAAGGCATTATTTGAAACCTTTGGATTTATACTGGAGTTTTTTCAAACCTCATTGATTAATCTCTTAGATTTCGGATATGCGCTGGGGTGTACGAGACGAGGCTCAAGACGACCATATTACAACTGAATTATGCCTGTCGGAAATCGTAAGATGCCAGCGAGAGTCAAGGGGGCCCTGCTTTGTGGTATGGCAAATTATTAAGTCTTTGTAGCAACAGCGTAGCCAGGTTTACGTTAGATTAATATTCACATATCCCATTTTCAGAATACTAACATTGTATTGCTTGATTATTGATATAGATTGTTGATAGTCTATAGATCATCTTAACTGTTCAATTATTAATTCATATTTCTGTTATTTGAGTTTATGTTTTTCCGATTTGTCCGTTATTATACAGTGTCATCATATATTCTATGTTTAGATGAACTTAGATATTGAATTCTAGTATGTGTGAAAACAAATCTATCTTTTACTTTTCCTCATAGTGTTTTCTTGGAGACAAATATGGATTTAGGCCATACCCTAATGTCATTGTGGCCGATGAATATGAAATTCTCTACAAGTGTGCAAAAGACTTGGGTAAAGATGTCAAGTTACTAGATGAATGGTATGTCCTAGACACCAATGCTAGGCCGAATAAATATATCCTTCAAGCTACTTCGTCCAAGTTACCCTACTACAATGATGAAACAGAAGAGAACAAGGACAAAAGAGAGAAGGTTAGTTTCGACGTCTTAATATCTCCTTTTTTATTGTAGCTTTTCCAGATTAAACGAAAATGCTCAAAGATTAAGTGATATACTGGTCGGGGTTTACTTCCAATGTGTCAAGGCCTGGGGCCCAGGAATTATTGCTGTTTTGCTGGGCTCATAATTCAAGGCTGCCCGGGCAAGTCAAACTTGAGGAGGGGCAGGTGAATACTGAAATTCGGGCAGGTGGAATTTCTTTTCAAATCACATCATATTTTGTATAAGCAAATGTCCTGCCGGGATGATAGATGCTTAGTTATACCCAAATAGGGGCTTTTTTGAACTAATTAAATGTTGAGCACTAGTCATTAACAATTTTACATGCACTACATATATATATGTAACTTACCAATAGTAAAGTTTCATGTATCCTCTTCAGGACGTAGAGGAATGGAAAGCAATAGATAAACTGCTGGAAAGTACATTTCGTGATGCAGCTGACGAGGCTTTTAATCAGGGCCAAATTACTGAAGAGACCAGGCACACATACTTTCGGTCAGTTACAGAAAACGAGGTGGACATTGGCCTTCTTTCGGCGGAAAATGTGAATGAGCGAGTACTATACTTTGAGCGAAAACTAGAGGATATTGAATACAACGACCCTAAAGCGAGTAAGTACAATATCTTTGCCTAGAAAGGATTTAATGCTTATGGATGACCACCACAGCGCCACTTTAAAATATGAGATTACTGTTGTTGTTTGATTTAGAAAAGGAAAATATTTCTGGAGATGAATTTTAAAAACATATTTTGTTGAATAATCATTAAGATAAACCTGGGCTTTATTAGTATTTTGTTAATTTGTTTTCATCTTTCAAGAACAAATAAGATTTTGGACGGTTTTCTTTGACTCAAAATATCTGTTGTGGACCTAAGTTCCTATGCTAAACATTTACCAGGGTTAAAGTAAAAAATCGACAACATCAGTCATTCTTCGGCAAATGTACTTCATCCCATTTGAATCATTTTTCTAAATGTTTATTATTATGAAATATGTACGGTAGCATATGTGATTTTATAGAACAGGAGTTGGCCACTGTTTTCCTGCGCATCGTGACTGTTGTATGGAATTTTCCATGTGGCTTCCTGTCCAGAAATGATAGATAGTTCTAAAGGTACACCATACCGAAAATTGTGCAGTTCTCTGCTCTGTCACGAGGAGTCTGCTAACTGACCTCACTGCAGTTATGAGCATGTATTTTTTTCACATTTTACAGAACGATTCCAAGATCTTGACGGCCGTGATGTTGATACAGAGGCAAAAGACTTGCTAACCGAACTGAAGACAAAAAGAGTACCACCTGTATTGAATGGAGATAATATTACCCACAACACAGTGAAGTGGACTCCTGCAGGAATAGACGAAAATGATGCAGAGCATGCGAAATACTTGGCAGATGTAAAAGACTTCTTCATAAGAAACATAAAGCGATTAGTTGACTTGCACTTTGGTATGCATAAGGGAAAGATTGATCCCCTCACTGTTGAAATCGTGCAACAAAGTAGGACAGTCTGTAGGAAAAGCAGGAATTTCTGCGGTCGCACAGAGCTGCTAAACCAGATAAGGGAAACGCTTATGGTTGAATTTGGACAAGAAGCAGGCGGAGCAGGCCAGTTTGTCAAGGCAGGTGAGAAGCTGGAGTGCAATGGGGACAATGACGACAACGAAGACAAACTAACTACTCCTGAAAAAGAGCTACGTGCACATGGAAAACGCCTAGAAGAAATGGGCGTCAAACATGCCATGGAACCCCGACCACCCGTAATGGAAAAAGCCAAACAAACCATCCTACAGGTAACCAAAATTGAACGATACACGAAACCGATCATCATTCACGGGGAGTCTGGCTCAGGTAAGACGTCGCTCATGGCTCACCTGGCCACCCAGGTGGACGACTGGCTGTCGTCGCTGGCCCCGGTGAAGGTGGTGCGATTCCTCGGCACCTCCCCAAGGAGCACGGCCATCCGACAGACCCTGGCCGGCATCATCCAGCAAATCTGGGTCTGTTACGTTGTCAACCCGCCGTTTGACGTGACCAGAGTCAACGACTTCTCCTTCCTGTCTATGTACTTCAGAGCGCTGCTGGCCACTATAGACACCACATCCAAACCCCTGGTGATCATCCTGGACTCTGTCGACCAGCTCAGCCCCCACGACCACGCCTACAATCTCAACTGGCTGCCGGTGGAGCTACCCCTCGGCGTCTACCTGATCGTGTCCACCTTGCCCAACATCCACAGCTGTCTGAATAACATAGAGAAGAAACTCACCGACGCCTCACGATTTGTCGAGGTTGGCGCCCTGGATATGTCCACTGCCGAGGGTCTGTTGGACGTGTGGTTGAAGAGGTCGAATCGGGCCTTGACCGACGAGCAGAGAGGGTCGATCTGTACCAAGTTCAACCAGTGCCCCAAGCCTCTGTTTCTACAGGTGTCAGCCCAGAAGGCTCTGCTCTGGAAGTCCTACACCCCACTCTCCGATTGCCTGATTGGAACGGATATTGTCTCAGGGATCCACGTACTGTTCGACCTCCTTGAGGAAAGACATGGCAAAATATTGCTTGGAAGAGCTCTTGGTAGGTTTCAAAACATTTTCCCACTTTTTCCAGTTGATCAAAATTAATGTAAGGTCTTAATGGTTTCATAAAATTGAAACCGAGCTCTAGGTCGGTTTCAAAAAAGTTTCTATCCGAAGAAACACTAACAGAAATGTTGCTTTCCCAGTTTTTCGAATGTTTGGTCTTTTGATTCCATAAACTTGAACTCGGTTTTCTCCTTCAACACAATATGAGTTTCCAAATAAAAATACATTTCAGTTCTAAGCTTTTTAGATCCGGATGTAAATTATCTGAAGACATTTTCACCATCCTAGTTTCTAAGGTAACAATTCAGAAAATTCATTTCGACTTTTCCCACAGTTCATACAAGGAGAATGTTTGTCATATGAAAACAGGAAGCTTATTTAGAACAATGAACGGAATCTTATAAACCTTTTTCTTCAACTCACATTTGGTTACAATTGATTGACATATTAAACTTCAACTGCATAGCCTTTCTTCACACAAAACAGCTAAGAAACTGAGAAAAGCAATTTGATGTTCATTTTATATGCAACCGTTTTCGTAGGGTACCTCACTGCTGCGAAGAATGGCTTGGCTGATTCGGAGATGGAGGACGTCCTTAGCCTGGACGATAAAGTTCTCCAAGACACCTACCTGTACCACCTGCCTCCCAGCGACAAGAACATACGCATCGCCCCCTCCTTGTGGCGTCGGATCAGTAACGACCTGGAGGAGTACTTCGTCACGCACCAGGTCAACGATAGGGACACGGTGACCTGGTACCACCGCCAGTTCAGGGAGGCCAGCCAGAGCCGCTACCTGCCCCCCGACCGGGCAGTGGAAGCCCACAAAATGCTCGTAGATTACTTCACCGGAAAATGGGCGAACAAAATCAAGCCACTGGAGTTGTATAAGAAAAAGAAAGGGTCCTACCCAAACGCCACGAGGAATGTTCCGCCACAGCCACTCATCACCAGCCAAGGGACATGCAACAAGAGGAAGTTGGAAGAACTACCAGTACAGTTGATTGGTGCTCGTCAGTTTGAAGAATTTGCCCAACAGATATGTCGGAATTTTCACTGGTTGTATGCGAAATGCAAAATATTTTCACTGAGCGACGTGCTGATTGACTTGAAACTGGCACAAAATGCCATCGAGAGGATGGATTCTGATGAATGTCTGGATCAGATTTCCGAAGAGATAAGGCTCCTTTTTAACAGCCTTATCATGGGAGCCGATGCCATTAGAAAGGATGCTGATAACTTGGCCATACAGGTGAGCCATTCTTAAGCCAAAAGATATGTAGATATAAATATGCGGGTCATGACTATTCGAACACAGTACAACAGGTTATACAAAAGTAAATGGTAGAATCGTTCATGGAATGTAGAACATTTAATATTCTAAATGTAGTTATTAGCCTGCCAGAAGAGGGCTGTATTCCCCAAGTGTATTATGTAAACCTCTTGCAATCCGACCGTCACGTTTTAGATTTACATGTCGCCTCCCTTGAGAGACATTTAGTGTTATTCAGGCACGTATAATTATGATATAAAATCATGAAAAAAAGCAGACACATGAAGAAACAATTCTCCCAACCACGGATAGCAGAATCTTTTAGTTTTACCTGCAGGTTAGCCTTGATCAAGATGCATTCTGGGTAATATGTCGACAAACCATAAGGCTTTAGCATAGGAATTTTCATTAATGATATCACTATTATTTTATTGTTGAATATCTTGACAAACTAGTAATCATTATTTTTTAATTTGTATACATATATATTTGATATTTTCTAAGCTGTGTGAAAATTCATTCATTATACATGGAAATATAACAATCATTTGTTTATTTTCTATAGGTTTTCCAGCAATTTTGTCGACAGAATTAGTCCAAATTAGCCTGCAGGTGCATAAAATATTGTTATTTGGCTATCCGTGGTAGGGAGAAATCTTTCCAATGTTGTCAACTGCATTATTTTCAGCTGCTTGGACAATTCCCAGCGGGAAGCCCCAATCTTCCTGAAGAGTTACGAATTCTCCAGACCCAAGCAATTGATTGGGTTGAAACGACGAAAACCTCATTCCTAGTGCCCAAGACGCCGTGTCTCATCTCTACTGGTACTGATCTTCAAAGATCAGTCGATCTAACAATCGCTGTTGCCGATGGTACGTTACTTTATTCTGTAACTGTAAGCAGGGTTTTAAATCCATTTTAACTATGGGGTTCTCACAAAGAAACTGTTCGTTTGATATAGTCCTTGTGCAAAACAGTTTTTCAGGTTATGAACTCGCAACCAAAATGCTGATCAGTCCATTTGGCCGACATAATGTGAGATCCTCTTGACGATCTCTATTTTTCTAGTCAATGCAATGTCAGGGTCACTCTCCTGGAAAGTGCGCAGTTTCCTAAAATTTTGGGTCAAAATTCAAAAGCTTTTTTTATAATTTCTTTTAATATTTCTCATTTCTAGAATATTTGAACATCATTATTTAGGAAAAAGGGAATTTCCATCGTCTTTGATTTTCTTATATTTTCAGTTTTAGATTTGGACTTGGAAAAATTCTCTAATTATGTACGTTCAGAACCAAGGTTTTACATTTTGTAACTTTATTAACCACACCTCTGTGCTGTACATATCTGTTAATTTTCTACTAGTGATCAATATCTGCTTGTGTTTTCTAATTATGTGGAACACTTTTTTTTAATGTCAACAATTTTTCTATACCTTAAATTTCTACTTTGGTTTTTCATCATTTTGAAAACTTGACATTTTTGACAATTTGAGTAAATTTTGAGCTTTACATAGCTGTAAAAAAATTCTCAGCAGAGGTAATCGTTATTTTGCATTATACTGTAGTGCCTTCATATAGTGTGAATACAATTAAAAGGGAATTGTGTTGATTAAATGTATATTTTAGGTATTATTTCTGTTTATTTCTTAAAAGCTTGGTTCTGAACGTACATATCTTGGTTCTGAACGTACATATCTTGGTTCTGAACGTACATGCACATCTAAATTTCAGTATAGATATCTTGCTTCTTAAAGTAAAGTTTTCTTACAAAGTCCACATTTCTTTTCATGAGAAGACTCTAGAAAAAAATTCTATGAGGTAAAATAGGAAGTTATATAAGGGTGCATGGATATATGGCACATAGCTTTGAAAAACTATAAATATACGTTCAGAACCAAGGTGTGTACGTTCAGAACCAAGGTGTGTACGTTCAGAACCAAGGTTATTTGTCATATAAGGGCCAATTGCAAAAATGAAATGTATAAGATATTAATATCAATAGTACGGCATAGGATATCTAAGTCACAAAAATGTGAATATTGTTTCAGAAATGTGAATATTGTCTTAAGGTTCTGTTTGGAGAAAAAGCTTGGTTCTGAACGTACATAGCTTGGTTCTGAACGTACATAGCTTGGTTCTGAACGTACATAGCTTGGTTCTGAACGTACAAAGCTTGGTTCTGAACGTACATGTTGGCCACACTCCAGATAAGTTTTTGTGATAATTAATTGACTTTATAAAAGTACTGCTATATTTTTGTCAATAAAGCATTCATAAACCAAACCAGTACCTGATTAGTATTAATCTTCATGTTGAAAAATTCACAAGAAATAAATGTACGTTCAGAACCAAGCTTTGTACGTTCAGAACCAAGCTTTGTACGTTCAGAACCAAGCTTTGTACGTTCAGAACCAAGCATTGTACGTTCAGAACCAAGCTTTGTATGTTCAGAACCAAGCTTTGTACGTTCAGAACCAAGTTTATCTGAAAAGTTAGTGACATTTGTGATCTGAATATGCGTGTTATTTGGAAATCTATAAACAGGTGTATCATTTCTGAATAGTATGAGAAGAAAAACATTTTTAAAAACACCTCAGATCATTTCTATAGATTGAAAAGGACAAAAAGCTTGGTTCTGAACGTACATATGTGTACGTTCAGAACCAAGCTCTGTACGTTCAGAACCAAGCTTTTAGTTACCAATTCACTATTAAAACAGGGAAATATTGGTCAAAAAGGTCAGAATACTCTCCAATAAGAGTGTAACTACATTTCCAAACAGATCTCATGTGAATTGCGCATACCTTGCATGAAATATGGCATTCAATAGCAAAAGCTTGGTTCTGAACGTACAAAAAATCTTTTTTGGCATGCTTAGGAAAAAAATAGTAATTTCCTTTTCTTCCCCATATATTTTTAATAAAAAATATATACCTATCACCAAATAAATACATTTTTATGTTCTGTTTTGTATGATTTACATAAATTCTATCCATTCCATGATAATAATATAGTTTTGGTGGCTCAAAGCTTGGTTCTGAACGTACATTTGTGATTTTAGAAAAACTAAGAACTTCAATAAAAATGAGAAAATTATTAAATTTCGGAAATATATTGTTTTATCAAGTTTGCCTCAATTCAAATTACATCTCAAACAAAAATTATAACTGAAGACCTGAAATTCTGATGTTTATTGAATAAAATGTGTTGGAAAAAAACTCTTACCACTCAATTTTTGGCTATTTCATCCAATTTATGCTTAAATTTCTAAAAATCTGAATAAAATGACTAACCGTGATTTTGATTTTCTCAAATTAAAAAGTCTCTGCAGCATGTTGAGGCTAAAATATATAAAAGTTTAACTTAAGTTAAGGCTCCAGAGGCATCTGAAGAAAAAAAAGACTGAGTTTGTCAATTGAGTAAATTTCTGGAGAGTGACCCAACAGGATAGCACTTCTGTGACAAAGGCCAGAATTTGACAACCAGACTATTCTAGTTTATCAAAGAGTGGTGACAATAATTAACATGGCATAAACTGTCGCACCTTCTTTTACTTCTTACATCAACTACATGTATGTTGCAGAGTCGTTTGAGCATGAAAAGAAACTGAGCCTGTCTAAAGATGGGAATTGGCTCTATGCGGTGGACCACAACACTCGCACTGGAGACTTCATCAAGATCTATGACCTGCGGATGCACGCTGAACTCACGCTACAAGTCCACATGCAGGATAAAGATATGAAAGCAATTGAACTTGTTGGTAACGACAAGTAAGTCCACCCGTCCTGATTTGTAATGCCTCCCCATAATGAACAACGACTTAGAATACTGAATATCAGATTTGTTCCTCAAAAACTATTGGCAGACTTATATTTACCAACTTGATGAATTATCTATTCTTTTCCCCTTTGTCAACGACAGAACATCCTTGTGTAAGGGGCACAACAGCTTTTTGAGAAGGAGTTTAAATGGTACAATTCTCTGGTTTTAAGGAAAGAGAGCAGGAGGCAGAGAGCGATTAACGCCACCTCGTTTAAGGTTAGAGTAGGGGGATCAGGGTCCAATTTGAGACAGCTGTGCGTGTTTACTCATATCTCTGCTATTTCTCTGTCTTTTTACACATATTATACATCAAATAAATGCTCAATATCTCAGCTATCGAATGGTATAATTAATATATCATTAAATCTAAAAATACAAAGTGAAAAGGAGGAATAAATTCTAAAAAGGAATATTTTAACTTTCATTTTTTTAACAAGGATTTCTCACTTAATAGTGAGTCAATGATAACAAAACTTCTCATATACATCAAAAACATTCTTCTTGAGGGAAGAGTGTCTCAAATTTTTTATTTAGGCTTTAGTTATCTTTTTCTGACTGAAAACGCAAGAAATGTAAAAAAAATTAATATAAATAATTTTTTAAATGACATAAAAATATAACTAGGACATGAATCTAAATTTTGAGACACCCTTCCCTCAGGAAGAATGTTTTTAACATATTTGAACAGTTTTAAAGCCATCCATGCATTATTAAGGGAGAAATCCATGTTCAAAAAATAAAAGTATCAAAATATAAATTTGAAATATCACATGCCGTTTCATACATAATTCTTAATCAATATTTTCATAGTCAATATGGTCATAAAGATATGATAAACAGCTATTTTTTGGTGTATAATGTGTCAAGATATCTCATATATTAAGAGAGATATGAGCATTTTAGTGCACCTATGATACAAAGAGCGTTCATCACCCTACTCTATCCTTAACTTTCCTACTACGTTAGGTATAGTACTTTACCATGTATCAAATTATATTTATGCAGGCGGTCTGTACGGGGTCTATGTAGATACAAAATGGAAAAATAGTCAACGCTAGTTTTCCAACAAATTAAACCACAAGTTATGCCATGATTATTGGAAATTCCTATACTTAAGCCATGTGATTTGTCTACACATTTCCCCCCATGCGCTTCATTTAGGTTAGTCTGCAGGTGAACTAGAATGAATACGCTATCTGTGGAGAGGAGAATTTTTCACTTTAATTTTTGCAGGGTTGCCACAGGTAAGGGACAATTCACGGAAAAGTTATTTTTTTCAAGGTCAGGGAAAAGTCGGGGAATTTTTTGAATTGGTCAGGGAAAAGTGGAATTTTAAAAAAAAAGTCAAGGAAAATTGATTCTAGTCAAGGACAACGGTGCCATTTTCCAGATACCCAAAAATTGAAAGTTCCTCAATCTAATTTATATTTTGCAGAAAGACTCAATAATATATGTAGAATTCATAAATGGTATAGAAAATTGGCTTAAAGGAATAGTTTTCAAGGTAGAAATGGGGAAACATGACTAATTTTGAGAAAATTTTGCAAATGCTGAAAATTGAAATTTGCAACAAAAATTACATTTTCTTCTGTCACTCGATTAATATAAGTTGTATAAAGGCATATTATGCACCCAAATTACTGTAAGGGTCTCAGGAATAACATAGAATTTTCAAAATACTTTTGAAATAACATTTTAGTGAATTTATAGAAAAACAAATAGATAGCCATTTTAAATCATTTTTAGGTTTTCAATTTATTTTTGTGTTTTTGAAATAGTTCATTTTTCATACTAAGTTAAAAAATAATTATATGCAACATCGTCAAATTTTACAAAATTCTTTCATTCTCACTTGGGAAAACATAAACACATTTATCAAAAGCATTAGTCTGGTCATAATATTATTTCTGTGAAAATAATTGGCAAATGAAATCAGATTTTAAAATCTACTTTGCAAGATGATTTTTGAACAATCAGCACATATTTAGACTACTCTAGCTGAAAAGTTTGCATGGTGACCTCTGATTATTTTTGCATTTTTGGTGTCTATATAGGTATAACTTTCACTGTCTAGAGTTTGAAACAATTCTCAATGTTAGTTCTATAATGGCGTGATTGTCCTATTTTGATGTCTCTGGTCTGTGGCAACCCTGCTTTTGAACAGGATATCTAGCATACGACTCCATACACAGTTGTGACATTTTAAACCAATGTCTAAAGTGTATTATTGGAAAATATGCTTATGTGTTTTATTCAGAGCACAATTTCATGGTTGAAAAGGGAAACTCAGGCCAACCTTTTAAAAAAAATTGTCTCCTGTCCAGCGGGTGACCAGAAAAATAACCAGTCGGGAGGTCGGAAAATCTTTTTTTTTTGGTAAGATACAACAGGAAAATTTGGCAAAAAAAAGAAATCGAAAAATCAGGAAAAAAAAGTCTCCAGTCGGCCCGTAAATAGTCGGGCGGTGAACAGGAAACAAACTTTTTTTTAAGGGTGGCCCCATCTACACTTTTTTTTCTTGAAACGAAAACTATACCCTAAATAAGAGTCTGATACACTCTTCCTTCCGATAGATCTTGATCTGAATGACTTCAAGATTATTCTGGGCCCAGAGTGGCCATGATGATTAATTTTGTAAATGTTATGAATAGGACCAGATATGAATTTGGTGTGGATTTGCTGGTGACAGCATGTTTTGGCCCCAGGGCATTGCAGTAGTGGACATGCTGGATATAAGATTTAGGAACATTTCTACTTCCACTTTCTATTCCTGTCAAAAGACAAGAAAATTGCATTATTGTAGCCCCATTGAAGTCTGGGATATGGTGTGGACTGCGGCCATGTTGAATTTTACTGGATCAAGGAAGTTTTGTCGGTTAATACGAAGAATGGAGAAGAAATATATGAAATGTGGATAGTGGTTTATGACAGAAATGTTGATATACACATTATAGTACAGTTTATTAATATTTTAACATTATGAATGCCTCAATGCCTGCTAGGTATTCAGATCTAATAAACATAATGAATATGTCAATACCTCAATGTGTGCTAGATGTTTGGGTCTCACTCAACATTTTTATTTTCAAATGGGGGGAAGGGGCTGAATGGGGCTAAAGGGCTAAAGAGGTAAAGGGCTAACCACCATTGTAACCACCATGGTAACAAAAGTGCTCAAGGGCAAACACATGGTTATCACCATAATTTCCACCATGGTTATCACCATTATTACCACCATGGTAAAGGGCTAACCACCATGGTTACCACCATAGTTACCACCATGGCTACAACCATGGCTACCACCTTGGCAACCACCATGGCAACCAACAACCATGGTAACCACAATGGTACCATCATGGTAAAAAACATGGTAACTAACATGGTAACCAAAACACAGGTTACCAGCCTGGTTGCCACCATGGTTACCACCATGATTAGCACCATGGTTACTAATATGGTAACCACCATGGCAACCACTATGGCTACCACCATGGTTAACACTATGGTTACCACCATATTAACCACCATGGTTACCATGGTAAAGGAGTAAAAAGCTAAAGGTCTAAAGGGCGAACCACCATGGTTACCAACATGGTAACCACCATCGTTATCACCATGGCAACCACCATGGTTACCATGGTTACCATCATGGTATCCACCATGGCAACCACCATGGCAACCAATATGGTAATCAAAATGATAACCAATATGGTAACCACCATGGCAACCACCATGGTAACCAAACACCATGGTAACCAACATGGTAACCAAGATGGTAACCAACATGGTAATTACCATGGTAAGCAAAATGGTAACCGATATGGCAACCACCATGGCAACCATCATGGTATCATCATGGTAACCAAACACCATGGTAACCAGCACAGTAACCAACATGATAACCAACATGGTAACCAAAGTGTAACCAACATGGTATACCATTATGGTTACCACCATGGTAACACCATGGTACCTACCATGGTAACAGCCATGGTAACTACCATGGTAACCACCATGATAACCAATATGGTAACCAACATGATAACCAAAGTGTTAAAGGGCTCATACATGGTTACCCCCATTGTTACCGTTATGGTTATCCCCATGGTAATCCCCATGGTAACCACCATGGTAACCAATATGGAAACCAATCTGGTAACCAACATGGTAACCAAAGTGCTAAAGGGCTCATACATGGTTACCACCATGGTTACCCCCATGGTTACCACCATAGTTATCCCCATGGTTACCACCATGGTTACCCCCATGGTAATCCCCATGGTAGCCACCATGGTTACCACCATGGTTATGCGTGATCAGAATAAGATAATTAACAATGAATTCATAATTAAAAGAACATAATTGATAACTTTCATAAAGCCTTTATTCACAAGCTTTTTATTCTCATTAATATTTGGATAGGCGTCAAGAAATCAGTTTAGAATTTAATATTCTTAAACTTTCAGAAATTTGTACTTATTTCTAGTCACTCAACTGAAAACTAAAATTTCTTTGAAATTTTCTACACTTCATCAGGGCCCAGGCTTTAATTATGATAATAATTAACCTATTTACCAAGTTTGTATTTATAGCCTTTTTTACTTGTATTTTACCATAATGAGATGTCCTCGTTCAAAAAACAAATTAAAAAATCATTCCTGACATATTTAGGCAGGCATCATTCAACCTATTTTCATATTCGTTATATCAATAGATAGGCTCTTAAAGATATGCTCTGATCAACAGTTGTCTAGCCTTGAACTTCAACTTCAGTATTTCGTTTTAACAGATATACCCAGTGATAATATCCTTGTATGCTTCCAGGTTCCTGCTCTGTGAGGTTTACACAAAAAGGGATGGGTTCAATCTGGAATACACTCGGTACCTGCTCAGTGCAGAGCTTACTGAGGTCCAAGATCTACCTGCAGAAGCTAACGTGTTCTGTATCTCACCGGATGGTAACCTTGCCTTCATTCAGACCAGCGATGACGATATAGGTACTATATACTGATTTGGTTTCGCAGTGTAACGGACTCTCCTCCCTCCCCCCCCCCTCTTCCAGCAAAGTCTTATTTCTGATGATGATTTAGGAATTTAAATGCCTGGCGCATGAATACAAATATTTAGTGTAAATTAAGAGAAGGTGGTCACATAAAAACGCGAGCACATGCAAAAATATGTCTGTCAAAAGCAAATGGTAGCGTGCACTTTAATTTGAATCCAAGGTATTGTGGATCGCATTGCAAGTAAAAGGCCACTTTTTGCCTACGATTTGTTCGCATTGACTCATAGTCATTGCAACACTTGACCTTGAGCTGATCGATTGGTCTTCATTAGAAAGCATACTTCATAACAATATGGAAAGTGCTTTAGCATATGTTAGAAAATGTGTACAAGAAAAAAGACATTATAAATTGGTTCTAACTTTAGGAATATATTTTTTCCAGTACGATATCCGGCAGTATTTGACATGAAAACAAACAAACTACAGCGACTTCAAGGTAAATTGGTAGAGTGCTTGCATGCACTGTTCTCTTGCGATTCAACGTATTTAGTCACCGGGTGCTACGAGAGTATAGTTGTCTGGGAGGTCAGGTCGGGCAGAAGGCTCCACAATTTACCTGCTAATGAAGAAAAATTCATCTTTGGAAAGCATTATAACGATTACAAGAAGACAATGGCTGCCCTTCCCGGTGACCGCTTTTTGGGTACTGGATTGACATATGATACCAAGAGCATCCTTTACATATGGAACCTGAAAAGTGGAGAAGTGGTGCACGAACTGACGGGGCACTCCTACAGCATTGACATCCTAGGTCTCAGCCACTCCAAGAAACGGGCTATAACTGGTACAGCAAGCTCAGGATCATCCAGTCGGCCCAAGTTCTTGCGCGTCTGGGACCTGGATGAAGGTAAAGAAATTGCCTGTTCAAAAGTAACAAGGACCTATACTATTTTGTCATTCCTTGGAAATCGCGAAGATTATCTCGTCACGAGCACCCGTTTTAAGGTTGACTCTAGGCTGTGGGTTATACAAGGAGAGGAATTGCTTCCAGTCTATGAGATTCTGGGCCATAACAAAAACGTGGTGTTTGCAGAGAGCGCCCTTACCGAAAAGCTTTTCATCACTGCTAGCATTGACAACACCCTGAAAATCTGGTCTTTACCTGATATACTACGTAAGGTGGACGCCCTTCTGGAGAAATCTCCAACTGTGGACGAGATCGAAAAGGAGCGAGCGGAGAAGCAAAAGTTACCTGCTGTGGCTGGGGAAGGCAAGTTGGAGACGACAGCCTTTGCCGTTTCTGTGTGAGTATCGTTCACAGTATATTCACAGCAAAACTAACGAAATACCTTGACAACAGCGTCTTTCTATCAAAAGTACCGTTAGTTCTAGTAATCATAACACGAGCAATTGATTTAGCATTAGGCTTGCAATGTAAAAAGGCGACATCCATAATTTTTCAGGTGACGAATTCAACGAAGTAAAAATCAAAATATTTGTACATGACGGTTTTCCTCTCTTCCTGTTCCAAAACCCAGTGATGGTAAGAGTGCGGTTGTGGGCACAGCTGATGGCTGGATCCTGTTCTACGACCTGGAGACCAATCAGGTCACCAAACACCAGAGGCTGAACAGCGAGCCGATCCACAGTTTGCTGGCCACCAGTAGTGCCAAGCACTATGTCAGTGCTGGCGCAGGAGTCCATGTTTGGGATGCCAATACTGGTAGGTCGTGAAGGACATGTATTGGTTAGCAGTAGCTTTTGGGATAAATTGATGTGTCAAAAGATTTTAATCGTGTAACTTACTGTAGATACAAAAACACCGAGCTACTTAGGCAGATGTAAGATTTTGCTGATTTTATTTGTCAGACTGTACTAACTGAATGTAGGGGGTTGTAGTCTGTTCCTACTTTCAGGTTCCCCCTTTTTGGGGACCCAACAAACAACGTTTATCCAGCAAAATTCCTTTAGATATGGTCAATGTGGGTACAGGTTTGATAATAGAATGAGGGAATTATTACATTTGAAAATTGCTTTTATGTAGCATTACTGAGAATGTGATGTGATTCTTTTACCTCAAGTGTGGCCCATAGAAGAACCTCAGTGAGATATTCATTTTTACATATATATAATTTTGCAGGTGAGATGGTTCGCGAGCTTATTGGACCAACCGTTCATGGTCGGACAGCTAAATCGTCCGCGCTAGCAGAGAGTTGTAATAAACTGGTCGTCGCCTTCTCTGGTATGGAATGTTACGGAGTCATCTACGATTTAGAGACAGGTGAGTGGCCTCATGGGGGGAGTAGACTTTACCAATGTGACCATGAAAAAACTACGAAGACTTGCTGATATTTCAATCTTTTCATCAAATGATGGTAAATTGTCACGAATGTCATTCATTTTGGTATTTTCCTTTATACACAGGCGAGAAAATCCGCAGCTTGCCAGGACTATACGGTTTCAGTACCGTTGCCATCTCTAGTGATGCCAAAAAGGTAGGTTCTTTCACAACAAAGTGTGCTAATTTTGATAGTGTATGAATTATACTATTCCATTGTTTTAAAGAATTGTCCATAATTTTATTTTGCATTTAATGCTCTCATTTATTTGCAGAAAAACACTTGGTCATGACAATCTAGTTCTTCACAGTTCTACAGTTATATCATATATGGAGCACAACAATTTCTAAATAGTGTAAATGGAGTTGCCTGAGCGAAAGAGACTATCTTTCCCTGTATATTACCAAGCAAGTAGTATATGAAAAGATAATTCCTGCGACTTTCCATATACTACTCACGTGGTAGTATATACAAAGTAATAATGTCATATGGCCTTAGCCTGCAACATACACAAAGAACTAGAGAATTTGAAACGAAATGTTCTTAAATAATTACAAATGGTCGATTGATGTAGAAATGTATCGCGCACAATATAACTCAGTTAGCATCCTGAGAATTAACCAGGCGGAAAATGTCAATTCTATAATCGACTTTGAGAGGAGTAGGTGACGGCGAATAACCGTAAGGTCTCATGGGTGCATCAAGGAGCAGGGATCCATACATTACATCCAGTGATATAAAAAAAAACTGATATCAATATATATATAGGCTATAGTTTTAAATAGCCCAAACAGAAATATCTAGCCATTTGTTCAAATTACTGCGTATGTTTCTGTGCTAAAAGTAATCACTCTACATTGTACAGAGTTGCTTGAAATAAAGTTGCATAAAAGAACAGGATTCCCCATGTAGTTTATATGGGTATAGGACTCCAGTAGTATATAAAAATATACATTTATGCCGGATATTCATTAGGCTCATCTTTAAGTAGTATATGTAAAGTAGGTTTTTCCCATGGTTTCTCTGTACTAGTGATACATTATATATGTAATTACCATGTCATTGCTATAATTGGCAATCCATTGGTCAAACGAAAGTCGGAGAACATTTCAATAAGAAATAATGTTTTCTTTGTATTTTCTAGTTTACATACAATTTATATGTAGAATATATATTTATAAAAGATAAATATTTAGCTAAGGGGGACCATGTTTCAAAATGTCTTATTTGGGTCCTTTTTTGACCAAAAGTTTCGCAAAGTTTATTACATTTGGACGGAGCTCTAATAAAAAGTTATATCTGAAAAGCAACTTTAGGATTTTGCGTGAGTGCGTAGGGAAAGCTGTCACAATATTCAGTACGGACCTTTCTCTGTCAGTTTAATCATATCTTTTGTCAGTTTAATCATTTCTTTTAATATTTCTTCGGTTTCAGATATTGACATCCTTCTTTGAGTTCCCAATGATATTTGACGTGGATACAGGGGAGTCAAACTTTAACCAAGAAAATGCTGACATTATGATGACGGGCTGTACGTGTACCGTATTCAGTCCCGACGACCGGTGGGCTGTGGCTGGGGCCTCGGACGGCTCGGTGCGCGTGGTCCGGGTAGACACGGGGAAATACATGTACCGCTTCCAGCACCGGTCGACAGTGGCCAAGGTGTGCTTCTCCCAGGACAGCTCCACCCTGGTCACCTCGGGCTTCTGCGCCATCCTCATCTGGTGCCTGAAGCAGGGCTGCCTGCTGCACACCCTCTACCGTCACAACGACTTCGTCACGGACCTGGCCTTCGCCTGCGAGGGCCGCCTTCTCGTCACCTGCAGCGAGGACAAGAAGATCTTGGTGTGGGACTTTAACACTAGAATGACCGTGGCCACCTTTTACGGACACTGTGCCATTAAGAGTATCCGTGTGGCGCCCGACCTGAGCTCGGTGCTCTTCTGCCCGGAGCAGGTGGCCTACCTGGGCATCCTGCAGCCCAACCCGGCCCTCAGGGCAGTCAGCAGGGGCGAGGCCACCACACACATTCCCGAGTCAGTGCAGAAAGCCCAAGCCCTGGCGTTTACCTTCTCAAGTCAGCCGATTTCAACTCAAACTTCGAAAACTTGCCAGATCATCTAACTTGGCTGCCTCAGCCAATCTTCTACCTTGAATAACTGGTTTGACGCTGTAAGCTTTTCATTTGAGCTGAAATTTCAGCTTATATCAGGGATGGAAATGTATTTCCAATTTGGAAGAAAAAATCAGTTAGGGTTGTCTATGTGCAAAAGAAACTGTGATATTCTGTAAAATGTTTTAACTGAACACAGTTTGCCTATGGCTGACGTACTCATGATTATTGAACATATGCCACGGTCTATCGGCCACTCTGAACCGATCGAAATATTCGATACACATCTTTTATGTATTGCCACTTTCAGATATTTACAGGTCTACCTCTCAGGAATACGGCTGGAATTAGAGGAAATTACTCGTTATCCATGTAGCAATAAATTTGTATAAACGATGAGGTGAAAGACGCATTTATTTCATGCAGGAATTGTGGTCTTGCAATGCGTTTTAAAATAAGAGCGTGGAATTGACGTTTAAGTAAGTCGTGCTTATTTAGAGGCTGCGGCTGACAAATTATGGGACGGATTTATACTAATTGTAGAATAGTAGGAAAATGTTACGTGTTGACAAATATCAAAAACAGCTACATGAATATCTTAGGGGTGGAGGAAATACCTTTGTCCCCATACTGGGATTAGGGGTAGTGTTCACCCTGAGGGCCCGGTGACTCGTAGTAAAGCCTGGTTCATACATTCAGATTCTCCCGACCACTGAAAGCTGACTTGCAGGTTATTATTAAGTTTGTGGCTAAAAACGCGAGAAGCACAATAGGAATTTTTGCAAATACTGCATGCCGCACTGAAATTTTAAATCATTAACCAGGATTTCTACCGCTCGTCCGTGGTGCCTCCTTGAATGACAATACTGAGTGAACATGCGCACAGGCAAGGCGGACACCATGTTCTCAAAGGACAGTATTTTACTTACTGAACGCCTTTGTTTTTCAATCTCAATGCCACTTTTTTTGGTCAATTCTTGTTTTGTTTTTTTTACATAGTATGTAGTAATCACAGTTTGTGGTGTTACTTGTAATGTAATTAAATACCTACCTGATGAGGATTAGTCAAACAAATTCATGCTCTCGGGGACGAGGGTGCTCAAACGGCGCATACATTGAATTTATTGTGATCCCTTTTGAGGGGTAGAGTCAGAACTCAAATAAGAACTCCCATAAGATGTCCGTTTTCAGATATATGTTTGTTGAATTGTATGTCTATTTGCGGTGTATGCATCACAGTGAATCCGTTTATTCATTAAATGGCAACAAATAGAGAAAAACGAAAATCATGTTGACGTTGTCAGTGGCGGATCCAGGATTTTAAAGGGGGGGGGGCCCCGCGCCGCCTCTAAATCCGCCACTGGTTGTTTCATTACGAAAGTACGGATTTATAAAGAATTTTATAACGACTTGCCGCTCACACCGTTCCTTCAGGTGCTCCTCAGCTCATTTATTTTTATATTTTCTTGTGCAATGGTTGATTCTCGTGGCGAACCTTGTGTATGTATTCATTAAGTACTATTGATGCTATTGTAAGCACCCCGCACACATCTCTGTATGTATTATATTATATATATATTGACAATTCACAGAGCATGTGATTTAATAATAAAAGCAAAAAATTACCATGTATTCTTGCCTTCCACATTTTTCGCCTATTTAGACCTTTTCCTCAAAATATACACCTACATCTACATCCCTCTCCTGATGTCATAAAGCCATTAATAACCATTGGCAGGTATTGATTGATCCTCAAAAAACGCCCAATATAATAAGTAAATATGCTTAATGATAATTTTTATTTGCACATATTTAGAAATATCTTAAGGACGGCGTTTACTATACGTCAGAGTCTGGAATGTAGTCACTTTGGTATCATAGTATATATTACAAGGATTCCCAACCTTATGGGTGTTCAAATTTATCACGTCTGTTAAGCATCAAGAACAGTCATTGATTCGATGTTGCCAGAATTATGATATGACTTGATAAAATACAATCATGATCATTTATTCTTCATAGATTGATATTTCTGGTACGTGTGCGTGATTTTAATTGCACCATTATCGTCAGACATGTACATGTCATCTATCCCAGAAATATTAGATATAAATTAAGCCCATTAAAGAACATATAGCTTTATATCAACATGAACGATATTGGTGTATTACAACGGCGTGAGCACAGTGAAGAGGAAAAACATTGTACTATAGATTGACAGGTTGAAGATGATATGAACATGTAGCGTATATTGAAGTTACAAGGAGTTTTTCCCATATCATATTGATGCTAATGGTCAATCTGTCATTTCAAGTGACAATAAAGACATCCTGAATTTCAGGGGGGTGGGACAGTGTATTGGATAACCTTGCCTCACACATGACCAGACCTAATTTGAGTCCACGGTGGGGAATTTGCCTACTACACTGCCTTGCCGTTGTTCTCACCCCCCCCCCCCCCCCATAGATTCGGTCAGCTGACTGATATACACAAATGTGAATGGTCCTGATATAGCTGAACAATTGCTAAGCTGACATTCAACTCCAACAATTATCATTGTCATCATCCTGAATTTAAAAGAAATTAATTCAAGAATGAAACTCTTCTATGTTTTCCTTGATTTCAAGGATTTTTGATTGTGTGATGAATTATAGTAATCAATTCAATGTGACGACACAAGTTCATGTAGTAATTATAAAGGTTGAAAAGACAAATAATGTTATTTGTTAAAGATACAAGTAAAGCTGTGTTTTGGGACACGATCACGAAGTACATGAGATCATGCGGTACAAACTCATTCAGCATAAGTTGCACGAAAATGTATATGGGTACGAAATCATAATGTATCATGTAATCTTGACCGGAAGTGACGTTTCCTGAGACCCTCTCGACCACCCGTCCCCAGATCACCCCATCACGAGTTCGGACGAGTGTTCGTGAAATCCCATCCAACTTGTGCATCAGTCGACCGAGCGCAATTCGGACCCAGACCGCACGAAGTCTTAATATCTCCGCCGGAAACCACTTGCATTTCCCGCAGAGAACATCACAATTGCATAACTTTTTTCAGTATAATAGACTGTTACAAATTAAACTAACTGTAAAGTTAGTATCTCAAATCTTTCTTGAAATTTTGTCAAACTCAAAACTTAAAATCTCAAATCAACTTTCCGTGGACAAAGAAAAAATCTCAAATCAATGAGCATGGGCCTTAATTGCCATATGCGCCATCCTTAACCAGAATGCGAATAGAGAGTGCAAATGCAAATCTGGAATGTGAATCTCAATCCGGAATGTGAATCCCAATCTGGACTGAATCCCAATCCAGTATGCAAATTCCAATCCGGAATGCAAATTCGAATCTATACAAAGTGGCGTCCACTTAGCATCAATGAACCTGAACCCCAGAATGCATTGCACAACTCTCAGAACTCACAGAATTCCAAAATCCTTTGTTTCTAACAGGAAAAGGAAACAGAACTGCCTATGAAAACCTAGCTTGTATCCGATGCCTTTTAAGTCTATGTAAATAAGCAGGAATAGGCTGGCACCAGTGGCAGCTTGACCTATTCCTATTTGTGCCCCAGGACAAACTTAGCAACTTCTACAGTCACAGCAAACGTGGGGTCAAGGGGCTTGCACCTTATTGAGACTAGGATCTGGACCACACGCAGGCTGGCACATAATTCTGGCTAATGTCAAACCCACATCAAAGGGACCACACACACATCTTGAGAAGATACCTTGTAGAGTGAAAATGTGCTGACATCAGCTTTCAGTTCAAAGCACGTTTTCCCACCAAAAATCAGTATTGTTATAATCCCACAAGGGAATAAACTGAACAACTAATGAAAGTTAAGATATCACCGCTCACATTTATTTGAAAATATTTGGTACAGATATGCACAATGAAAATGGGAAAATTGCCTACAAGCTGACGTGAAAATATAAATAGGAAAGTGAATACAATAAATGTGACATGATCAAGTATAGATGAGCATTAAATGACATATTGACATAACGAAATGCAGATATCAAATGATGAACACATCTTCATTCACCGTTGAGCCAAACAGGGTCCCTCTTTTGTGAGCAGTATCCTTAGGGATTGACATCAAATTCACCGTGCACATTGTAGAAATGCATTACTTTTCTTGCAATACTTATTAGGTTTCGATACATTACTCAACAACCAATACAAATCCCCTTAATATATATCACAGCCTCAAACAGCTTCCAACTTTAGGTAGATCATTTTTTGATAATACCTTCATTCATAAACATGTTATTTGGGAAATATCACCTCTTGTTACACGCAAAGTTGTTGGGGGGAAATCATACCCCAGTAAGGTATGGCTTACCGGTACTACATGTTCTAACTAGCTCGGCGTAACGATGCGGTTCATTTACTTTATCTTGACAACAGTAAAAGCTTTTTCTGTACTTCCCCCACGATGTCCAGCCACAGTGTGAGAGGGATAGTTTACTACAGTGGACAGAAGGAGAAACACGATTCAGACCCAGACCACCCCAACCTGTACGTTCTATCCCGGGGCCAGAGACATCTCGGCCATTCCTCCCTTAGAATTCTCCCTGCCACGGATACCTTATTTAGTTATTTAAGTACATGCGGTTTAATATAATTTTGTCGACAAGAATAACAGGAGAAACTATATAAAATTAACACAAATTTGATATATATTCAAAAGGAAACATTTTCAAACCGACCAAAAGATATTAGGTATCAGCAGATACTTAGCGGTCTACCCTAGTCTGCAGGTAAAATAAAGGCAATAACTTATCCGTGTTGGGAGAATAAGAAGTAGAACAAATGAGGTCATGTGTATGATATAAAGTGGTCCACATAGCAATGTTCTACAGCATCACTTCGACGAGTTTGTTCTATCTTTATTTTCATTCAAATAATTCTAGATCATGTATAGTTGCCACACCTTCCAACGGCATACGTTTTAGTATGCCAGTATGGAGGTAGATAGATATACCCCTTCTAACATTCGCATCACTTACACGAATAGACTCCATTCCTTTAATTCCCTTTAGGTGTCTATGAGACTATCAGAACCTTTCAAGTTGTACAAATTGTCCTAAAGCCACGTGATATCACATATAAGTGGTAAGTGATCCGAAGGGAACACTTCGTTGGGCAAGGCGCTGCGTTGAGTCACCTCATCATGTGTTGGGAGCGGGATAACCCGACTAGTCTGTAGACTGTCTGAAGAGATGAAGATATAGTCCAAGCAGTCGGCAAAGCCTGCCACAAAGTTGGTGTACTGAGGTGTGCCGCTAGCACACTCCAGTGACAAAGGGTGTCGGAGCTCGATGTTTCCCACGTGGTCTTCTTTGCCTCCTAGAGCGAAAAGTTAAACAGATTTTCTTATTTAGATTTTGCAACAGACCTCATCATCGTAAGGAGTTTTCACTGGTATTTCGTTTTTTCTTTGACAAAGTTCCCCTTCCCTCTTAGAACTATAACTGGTATATGCCAAGTCTATGTATATTTAACTCGGAAACATCTAGTAAAACGAAGTGAAATGTTTGTTACATAACGTTTATTCAATTATTAGTTTCTCTAAAGGTAGGGGGGGGGGGGTGGCTACGGTGTTCTATTTGTCTTTTTACTCGTACTATTTTAGCAATCTGTTTTCATCGTATCACAAAGAAACTGTTAACCCTTTAGTTAACTTTCCTCACCTGAGAACCAGTCGGCATTGTTGGCGGGTAGATTGCCCTTGATTATGAGATTGTAGACGCCATGATTCGGAGTAGTATTGAAATCTCCACAGAATACCACAGAAGGCCGCTTTCCATGCTACAAAAAAGGGAACATGATTGAATTAAGACAAAGTTGACGTCCGCTTACAAACCAAGACTTTTCCTTCATCACAATTTCTATACACTAACAAACAGTTCGAATTACCTTTATTGCCGACTAACATGTCTCAAAGTAATCACGTACATATGTTTTTGGTATTTACTATGAAACTTCATCCATACAATATTACTGGGTTAACCATCATTCTCTTTTAGATATTGCCTATGATAGAAGTACTAGTTGATATCCAATACATTTGAATTATACACCGAAAAAGTCCATAGGTATGTTGTATTCTATAACAGCTTTTAAGAGTATGTTTATTAAAATGAGTTGCTGTTTGAATTAATCATGTGAACCTAATTGTATACGCCGCTAATTTTCTGCGCATTTAACGTTTAAAGACATGCTTGTGTCGTAAAAGTTTGCCACATTTGCTAGTTTTAAAAAAATATTTATAGTATTATATCTTTTACTTACATCTTACTTCCCCATATTACTGGCAGTGGGCGAAATGCTCTACATTAGGTACAGCACGAAAATTGCCTGGTTTACAGTATAATACGACTATTCGACCAATGGACTCACCTCATTCTGCAGGCTGGTGACGAGGGTGGCGAGGTGCTGGAGGCAGAGGGCGGCCTGCACGAGGCGCACGTGGCCCGCCCGGGGGTGGAAGTAGAGGTGGGTGGTGGCCGCCACCACGTGTTTAGAGGGGTCCTCCACGGACTGCAGCACGCACACCTGGCAAAGGTCGGGAACACATTAGAATAATTATGTCCTTAGAATCGACTTCCAGACAGATTATGATTATCTATTGAAATCAAATATTACAAATAATGCATGAAAATGTCAGTCAACAATGTGTAAGAGGCTCTGAGTTTGCAATTCCAGCAAAATAATTTTGCTGAGCGATCTAATGAAGACCCGCCTCCCCTTTCTTGGTCTCATTTTATTCGGGGAACATTTAAGTCCAATAGATACGGTCTAGAAGTGACTTACATTTTCATAATACACACGTAGCCGGTGTGACGATAAAATAAATGGAATGCTATATAGGAATTATACTTCACCCTTTTTTTTGTTGAGCCAAATTATAATTTTTTCATGTAAAACTGGCGCCCCCAGAGGGGGCGCTGGGACTTTTTTTTAAGATAGGCGCCTCCCCCCCCCCTTTCCACAATTTCTGGATCCGCCCCTGTTCACGGTGTAAATGATTTGAAACGAGGTTCCCTAGACCGTCTTAGTTGTTTGACAGATAAACATTTAGTGACAGTGAAAAGTAAAGTACCTGGAGTATGGTTTTCCGCTCCATGACCTTTTCTTTGAAGGTTTCTTTGGTACAGAGTTTTTCAAACAGGGCCTGGTGTGCCGGGTCCTTCTGCAGGGCTTCTGACAGGTGCAGGTTGTGGTCCGCTACCCACCTGATTACGGTAAAGTAACATATTAAATACAGATCATAATTTCAAACTAGACATCTAAAGATTTCGGCCAGAGACCGGTCGATGTTTTGGCAGGGACTCTTTAAACACCAACCCTATAAGGGAAAACTTTTCTAACAATAAAAACCCAGGGTCCCAGTAAATTCAACATGCAACATAAGGACCCCCTCCACACACACACACACACACTACACCCCCCCCCTCCCCTCCCCACTGTGGGGGTGGTGTGTAGTAGTAGTCACTGGTAGTGGTGGTTGTATATTGACACCCCCTCCACTTACCCATGACTCCCCTGCCATGGCCACACTCACTGGTAACTGCCTCAATCCCCTCCCCCCCCCCCCCCCAACCCTCCACCTTGGCACCCCTCCCATAGTTCTGAGGTCCACTATAGGGTGGTGGAAGGGGGGGTGGGGGGAGGGGGAGGGGAAGGGGGAGGTGGAGGATGAGAGGGGAGCCAGTCAAGGCCAAAGGATATTTTATTTTCTGTTTCTTAGTTTGCCCTTACTAAAATTGGAATTAAAATCAATTTGAAATGAAAATATGTTACATAATTAAGTAATGATAAATCAAATGCTTATCAATAAAAATAGTTTGAAAATTTATACTTTAAGCATTTGTCAGATATAACTACATGAGTACATTTATTGGAAACAACAAATTAATATTGTTTTCATGGCAACCTGGGCTTTCCAGTCTCTCAAATTGGACATACTTCTATATATAGGACCCATGGGCAGTGGATGTCAATCACTGATATTTGTCCCTCCTACCTCTACCACCAGTGACTAATGAGAAGAGACTGAGTGGAGGCCCCACAGACCACTACCACTGGGGGGCAGAGAGGGCACACCAATCAAACAATTACATGGTCTGCTGCCCTACTACAATGGACCCAATTCAAAAACAGACCTATACCTTTGTTTTGGCAGGGCTTTCTAAAGCACTTTAGTCCACAGTTGTATTACCCTGCCAAAACAAAAATGATTTACAGTACTTTTACCAAGAACAAAATATGTACTTAAGATCGTAGATGATATACCTCCTTGTTGTCAATAAAATACTTATTATATTGAAAATAAATCTAACAGTTTCTTAATTAAATCCTATGGTCATCACAGGATGTGTAGAGAGGGTAGGTAGTAAGGTCAAAGCATGGCAGAGAACTGTCCACTGAACCAAGCAAAGTTCCCTACGAGAGCTATTCTATGTAACTCCTTCGACCTATCACACAAACTAGACAGACCCTTCTATCTGCTCTACCCCCATATACAAAAGAAGCCTAAGGTCCTGTACACCGCTCACAACTACAACATATTTGGATATTATGGACTTTCCCTACTACAGTTAGCATTTTAGACGGTGATTAAAAGGCAACTTAATTCACAACAAATATAAAAGAATAAGTGCCTATTAAATAAAACAAATGCAAATGAATATATTGATATTCTAAAGTACTGATTGCGTGCTACAATCTACTCTAAATTGACTTCTCTGTGCATACTTATGTTGTATATTTTCTTGAAAAAAGTTCATGGATATAAACTAGAAATAGCTATTCAAAATATATCTTCTAGCTCGAATGGATATTTATACTTTTTACCTAAATTTGTCTTTTCGCCAAAATATCGCAGCCCCTTCAGCAACTTCTCCGTGCTTTTGCTTCAGCCGACCACTCATCCCTTGTAACTCTAGCGTAGGCTCGAGGTCGTTGACGAAGAGCCTCCGATCTACCTCCTGCAGACAGAGCAGGTCTGCTCTGTAACCTATACAGCGATAGATGTGATGATTTTATTCAACGAATAGAATACATCTACATATTTCAATAACCCAAAAATGAACATACTCTTATCAAGGTTGTCAAAAAGCATTAATTCGGATAGAAAGATGCAATAACTGACCTATCAAATGCAGAATAGAGTAGGACTGTTTGAAGTGCTTATAAAATTATTTTAATTGCATAAATTGGTCAATACCCTGGCATTGTTGGCTGTGAATGGTTAGAAAGTTTTCATAAATGGACAGATATCATATGTAAATCAGTTGAGGAACAAATGCACACTTGATTGATTGGGGTCTCCTACCTATAATTTCTTTGATTAGAAGCTGTTTTCTGTAATCGGCATGTAAAGCATATGGTGGACAATATGGGTAAAGGTGGTCACGGGAGAAGTCAGAATCGGCGTAAAGGTCAGCCAATATGTTATAAGTTACAACGCGGAAGCTGAAAATATACACAAATGTCATCTGGTCATTACTGGAGTTTAAACACACAAATAATTTTCAGGGTCTGTGTCGGCAGATACAATACAACCTAAGCCTTTTTCAAACAACAGTGATTACCACAATATATTTACCATGAAACGGCCATTCTTCTGACTGAAATACAGACGTTTTCCTAGAAAAATGACCTCTTAAGTTTCGTCAAATCTGCCTTTTGAGACTAATTATCTTCTGATCTACACAAGATTCAGTCATCAGGACAATTGACACAAGTAAATTTCAACCCTCACTAGCAGCTTATCCATTAATTTAGTATTCTTTCAAAATAATCTTACCTCCCCCTTTCAGTCCATTTTCTGGTCAACTTATGGCGGTTCTCAAAGGGACAGTGACCAGGACCAAGTATGACGTCCGAGGAGACGGTGTCGACGTCGTCCCCGACGCGGGAACCGTCACAGGGTGTGCACGCAATGCGTAGTTTGTGTCCGACGTCACTAGCAGTGGGCGTGTAGACGAGATCCTTAGCAATCTCCGTCCAGTTCAGATTGGACATGGACCTACAAACAACACAGATAAACTTTAAGGTTTCAAGCCAACTGCTTATTTTACAAACAGAGATAGAATCTACAAATATAGATGGGACATTGATATATGGTTTTGAAAATACCCTCCAGGTCTGCCAATGCAGAACGACCAGATCTAACCGAATAGGGAAAATGTTTGTCTTGATATCAATACATAACGTAGATAGTTTCTTTATCAAGGCCGTTTTGACATTCTATAAAAGTACTATTCATCTGTTTTTCCTTTTCTACTTTAAAGACAATGGCGCCATTATAGATCCAACCTTAAGATTTTTATGAAACTTTAGGAAATAAAAGTTAAACATAAGTACCATACTCATAAACGTCAAAGTACGTCGATTAAGCATTTCCAGTAGTTTGCTCAAAAACAAGAAAGGATAAACAATGACGATAACAAACCCATTGATCTTCCGCTTAGGCTTCTTTGGAACCTTAGCGCCCAGTGAGGGGCTGGGGCTCTGGGACTGACTCCGAGGCTCGCTTGAGGCGGCACTCTGTGAGAGGTCAGTCATTTCAGACATGGACGGCTTTACTTCGCCCGACTGCACAGGGGTGCCCACCTTCCAGTCACGGTTAGTCAGTTCACTCTTGGATTTGGGCAGTTCTCGAGTCAGATCAGTAGCCGAGCCCGAGCTCGGCGTGACGTCACCACCTGAGGCTTCGAGTTTCTCCTCCTTGAACCACACGATATTACATTTGGCGAGATCAACAAACTCGGCGTCAATCTTCGGGTAGATTGGAAAACCGACCATAATCACTTCGGGTAGGATGATCGAACGAATATTTGGTGGGTTGACCTGCACGTTATACCTTGAAAATGAAGCATAGATTTACAGTATAAGTGCTTGAATAGTCTGGATTACAAATAATTAGGATCAGCGATATGAAACTGTCTTTGGTTATGATAGATCTAGATCTACCTCTTATTGAAAGAAAAACTATGGTTATTTTCTATGGTAGGGAGGTCACAACAAATGGTAGAAATCATTGAATCTTGAATCATAGACAAAAAAAAAACCAAAAAAAACAACAACACACAATTGAAGAAACACGGTACCACCATTCAACTCATAAAACCTATTTAATTTGATCTACTTTGTAATTTTAATTAAGATTTAAACATTACAACCAGATCTATCCATGTGATGTTTTTCGTCTTGTTTATCAAACCACATTCATTCGTACAAATGATCTTCCATGTATCTAGGTGAGACAGTGTTAGGACATACAATCTAGATCTATGTTGGAAAGAGAATTGAGAAAACTATTACCAACCCACCCTATTATATTTTACCAACGGTAATATTACAGGAAGACAACTTTTGTTTTGCCTTATATTCTGGAAGAAGTTAACTCACTATCAGTAGATCTACTGCCTAACTGAAATGATAGATCACCGTTTTATCGATCTACTGGACTTTATCTAGGAATGCTGTGCTTTTTGTGTGTTAAGGATAGACAACACCTCTCAGCGGCCAATCCATAGCATTCCCTTAGTTTGGAATCAATTCCTAACTGTTCATGGCATTATTATATGCCATGTAGATATTTCAAAAGCCAAGGCATAGATCTAACTCTATCTAATGGTATAAGTTATATTACAACGTGAAGAACTTCATCTTTGTAGTAGACCAATAAGTGAAAAAATGAATTTTTCACTTTTATTTTTTTAACAAGGATATTTCAGTAACTGTTGCATATAAATGCTTGAAATTTCTTGTGTGGACAGATAACATTCATTAGGAGGGAAGCGTGTCAATATCTTTTGTTTTTTGAAATGTAGAAAATAATGTTGAATAAAATACCAAAAATCTTCCCCGTATTTTGTCATAAAACAAAAACTAGGCCCTAAATCAAAATTCTGAGACACGCTTCCCTCCAAGGAATCATTATGGACATGTCCAAGAAATTTCATTAGAATTTATTGAATAGTAGCTTTAACCGAGATATTCGATCATGTTCAAAATAATAAAAGTAGAATTTTTTTTTTTGCAGATTTTAATTAGAATTTCAAACTGTTGATGGCAAAAGAAGTTCCAAAAGATAAAGTAAAATGTGCTCTTTCATTTGAAAGATGATATGTTGTTATAGCCTTGTAGATCTAGATAACATGTTAGACTACTGGTTAGTGCACAATATTAATTGTCGCAAATGAAGCCACTCTGAGGTGTTGTCTATCCTTAAATCATCTCGTTCATGTTTATTGTTTAATTTTGGAAAAGTTATATTGTTCTAATTTCTCATTTTGAATAGCAGAAACCATTCCTCACCTAGTGTTGCAGACAACCAACTCGGTGCCTTCTCTCCAAGCATCTTTGTTTATGGCATTCTCATCCACTTTGGTCTTCCCATCTTCCATATACAACTGAGCATCCTCCTCGGCCTCGGGACTAACACTAGATGCTTCTGTAGGAGACTTATTTTTCTTTTTCTTCTTGTTGATAATCCTACCAACATTAGAGTTTATCCTAGATAGTGTCTTTCCGAGTTCTTCTGTTTGAAGTCTGTCAAAATTGAAGACCCTCTCCTTGCCAGTTCCACTGCCTGGGTCGCCGTCTGCACTGTAAATGAAACTGATTTGCATGCGCTCTTCACCAGCGACAGAACGAATGGACAGCCGCGGCATCTTACCAGTTATTTGCTGACAGAATCTCCTTGCTGTCAGTGGAAAGCGTGGAGCTATCCTAGTAACTAATCCAGAAAACATTCGCTATAAATGCCAGATTATTGCAATCGTTTTTGCAACTTTCGCTGGTTTTCCTACAACAGTTATTTAGAACCTATGAGCCTACCAGTAACAAGTTTCAGCAACAATATTTAGGTATCACTACATAACTTCTATTTTTAAAATACACCTCTAGAAATGTCATAACAATATATTATAATATCTCACCATATTATTAAATCTTATTTGATAAAAATATGTTTACTAAGGGTAGAAATAATAATTAGGTTATTTCATGGATGAGTAGTGATGGAGTCTTTTCACGCAAATACATTTGTTTTGTCATACCCTACGTACATCCGGTCAGCCTCACTTTGAAATTTTAAACGGAAGTTGCCAAGAAGTGACAGGTTGGAAGTTGTCATTTTTACGCAGAAACGGAGAATTTGTGTCAGTTATTGTCCAACGGACACCAAATTACATGTTTGTTATATTCAAACCAGCTTGGAGTATAGCGTCGCGAACGCTGCAGAAATTTCCACAATGTCATGGCACTTGAACTTGGTACAGATCTTCGACATTGTGCTGCGGGTGCCAGCACTGTTTATGATGGACTCAATTCTCAATCACACATTTATCATTCCTTGGATGCCGGATGACATTCCCACGTTTAGCGCTGCATTTGTAGCTTGGCTTCTCATCATCTGTCTGTGTGAGTTCAAATATTAGTGATCTTGTTAATCTAATGTTCACTGCAGTATAAATTAAGACTAAGAGCACTGCCAATGACTAACAATATAGTGTTGTAGATTAACATTGTCATTGATGCAGTCTAGCTCTCATTCAGATTACATACGCCCCTTTCAGATGCTTTCTACTTATTCATTTAGGGTTCATGAGCAGATGAAAACTTTCTTTGTTCCTCTACATGTTTGTATTCATCGGTGATCCAGTTCATCAAACATCACTGATAGTGATAGACACCTAGCCCAAGGTCTAGCAAGGCTGCTGTATCAGCATTTTGCCTACATTTCAATACACAGACACAGTTATCATTCATGTATGAGCTAGCAAATTATGGTAGATGCATCTGGTCAATGCCAAATGTACACACGAACCGAATAAAATACCAGTTCAAGAAGATTGCTATTAAGACCAGTTGCACTACGTCTACGGACATAAATCATAATGTTCCTGGATTCCCCACATCCTTGGACCAGGGGTACACTCAGGTTAGACCTGTGGGACCCCCAGACCCATGGTAGATCTATCCCTAGACCCAACTGTGACATTGACCAGTGGCATGGGCCAATTGCCAGTGAAAAGTTAGGGAAAAGAATAATCAAAATATCCCAACATCAACTTTTTCACTGCAGGCCTTCAGACCGTCCTCCTGTGTGAATGTAAGATACTGTCCTAAGTGAATAACATGATAGTAGAAGTATGAATTCCGAGCCCTAGTTTTTCTATATTAATTTTGTCCCGACCAAAATGCAACATGTTTCGATCATTCCATACCAAAATAGGAATATAGAAATATTCATTTAGCTCTAATGATGATGACAAAGAAGTGAATAAACTATTCCTTCGTAACTTCACAGACCTTCAAGATGTGGTCTGTGGTAGTCGGTAACATAAAAAGAATCCTAGGGAGTGTGCCATTGGTCTAGCTTCAAGGTGCCATATGTCTGCGGTGCCATCAGTCCGTCAGGGATTTTGTCAAAATTCTTAATTCAGTGCCCCTACTCAGGGGTGGACATAACCACGGCCCCGGGGGCCCGAGGTCCTTAAAAAGCAGGTCAGGCCCCTAGATTTTCTGGCCTAGGGGCCCGACTGGCCCCTAGAAATTCATGGATAACAATTACAGATTTCTATAGATTTTAGTTTTTACAATAAAACATAGTGTTTTTAAAGAAAATCTGACTATGTATATGTGAGGGCCCCTAGATTTTGGTGCGGGCCCCTAGATTTGGAAAGTGAGGGGCCCGACTGGCCCCTGGATTTTTAAACTTATGTCCACCCCTCCTACTCAACCATTTATTTTGAGCGAAACAGACCCTAACGGTTGGTTCCTTTCATTGCAGGTTTCATCGTGTCGGGAGTCATATTCCTGTTGCCAACCAGACAGATCTTAGACGTGTACAGCGTCATACTCTCCTCGTTCGTCCTGTGGTTCTCCTACTGGTTCAACCAGAACTTCATCATGCTGGAAGTGGTTGAGGAGGAAACGTCTCATCGCCTCAATTCTCTATTATCATTCCAATCTCAGGGGCTGCTGGTTAACCTCGTAGCACAGATAGGCATGGCATTTTGCTACGACAGTTTCCGGCTAGACTCAGCATGGAGCAGCAGAGGGCCCTACGTCAAAGGTGTAATGACGAAATTCCGAGCCGGAACCTACTTTTGTTTGCTCCAGCCAGTCATCTGGAGTTTGCTTGCGCTCCCGAAAGCTCAACTAAAATGGGTCCCCCTGTTTAGTATCTTAATCATTGCCCTGGAGTTGATCGCCACCATATTGATACAGTCCAAAGCTATTTTGTTGTGGTTTAAGAGATGCTACATGACAGCGAGGTACATGCTGCGAACTTATGGCATCCAAACCTTCCTAGAGAGCCAGTGGATCCGCTTGCATGTGCCGAGTGTGCTTCGTGTGTTCTGGCTGACGCGCGTGGCCTACCAGGTGACTTACCTCACAGTATTAAAAGTGACAGTCAACTCGGGCCTGGAGGAGTCGAGGTTGTTCCAAATGGAGGACCTGTTCGATATCGGTAAGCAGGTTCTCATCGCGGGCTGTGAGACCACTGTGGCCCTGCTTGGGATGACGAGCATCGTGTCCTTCTTCACCCACTACATCGGCCTTCTAATGGCTGGCTTCATCGGCTCCCAGAACGACGAGGACAAGAACATGGGCACCATGTCGGCCATCCTCTTCTTCATCCTGGCCCTGCAAACTGGCCTCACGAGTCTGGAGGAGGACCAGAGGCTGGTCAGGCTCTACCGTAACTTCTGCCTCCTGTCTACAGCCATCCTGCACTTTGTGCACACCATGGTCAACCCCATGCTGATGAACCTGAGCGCTTCCCACAGCGGCTCGTGGATGAAGCACTCGCGCGTGCTGGCCATGTGTCTCTTCCTGATCGCCTTCCCGGCCTGGTTCCTCCACGCGCTGTGGTCGCAGCACACGGTGAGCACCTGGCTGCTGGCGGTGACCGCCTTCAGCGTGGAGGTCATCATCAAGGTGATCATCTCCCTACTCGTGTACCTGCTCTTCATGACGGACGCCTACCACGACACCTTCTGGGAGAAGCTAGACGACTACGTCTACTACATCAAGTCCACGGGCAACACCATCGAGTTCACCTTTGGGATCTTCCTTTTCGGCAATGGGGCCTGGATCATGATCTTTGAGTCGGGTGGGGCTATCCGAGCTGGCATGATGGTCATTCATGCCTACTTCAATATCTGGGTCCAAGCTAAAGAGGGCTGGAAAGTGTTCATGAAACGCCGAACGGCGGTGAACAAGATTAACTCCCTGCCCATGGCGACAGAGAGAGAACTACTTGAGCACAACGATGTATGTGCTATTTGTTACCAAGAACTTGCCAGCGCTAGGATCACGCGCTGTAAACACTTGTTCCATGGGGTTTGCTTGAGAAAGTGGCTTTATGTACAGGACTGCTGTCCACTATGTCACAAACTTATCTACAAACCAGAATCCCAGGATGACAGTGGTGAGGAGAATGGAAACGACCCTGAAAACAATGATAACAACCAGGACCCTTTGCCAATTCCAAACCATGAACAAAATGGACATTTATTACCAGATCAAGCAGGGGAAAGAAACCTAGATAATGAATTAAACGCCCACGCTCATCAGGATTGAATTTGTCATAAATAGGTAATATCATCGATCCATATTCTCATTTGTATATAGTCAACGAACACGTCTCTCATATCCATCCAGTGAAAATTGAAAATCAATTGCCAACGTTTCATACAATTGCCAAAACAATAATTGAATGTCTTTGTAACAAAGAATGTTATGCTTACAGTAGCCTATGTGTATTGGGGACGGTATAGATACATGTCTTCTCTCCTTTTCTCGTTTTTTTTTTTATGATCCCCCGGACCCCGGCAATTCAATCTATGGATTCAACAGTAAGCGGTAGAACATATGAGGATTTCATACTCTTGTACGTTAGAATATTCAAATACTAATTAGTTAACCTTTTGTATAAAAGTATGGTAAATGCCATTTCACCGACGCTTCCCAATTTATTTGTGATTGACTTTGCAATGAAGATTTCTTAAAGACAGAAAATTATCCATATTTGAGGATTCCGAAGTCAGTGATGATCTATTGTTGCATTTTTCACTGTAGTTGCTTCCAAAAGAAGATTAACCAAGCGTTTTATTCTTTTTCTATATTTTCAATCTGTCCCAGGGGTATCTCTGTGTCGGCAGATAGTGTAGAAGATCCCATTGCATTATCTACCTACCCGCCGAAATGGGTTAGTGAAGCAGGAAGCATTTAATATTCCTAGACATGCTGTTTGGATTTTAGATGTCAAGTGCATAAAACTTTAGATTTGGGAACTTATCAAAGGTGTATACCACTTATACACCAATGGTGTTGAAATAATTTTGGTGAGATCTGTGTTTCGTAAATCAAAACTACATCATCAGGAAAAACGTCCCCGCCCGTTAAATCATGTTGGTAGTTACGTAATCAGAGAGCTAATACAGCAACTCGGTGTGCATTGTGGTTGCTCCACATAACGTTATAGCTTAGCCGGCACTTTAGCTTTTGTTATCCGTGTTAACCATCCTTTGTGTATGCTAGCATATCCTGTCAGCATAGAAAATTTTATTTTTACCGGGCATGGTGGTAAATACTTACCCGTCACCTCAATGCCTTCACGTTTGGTCATTTTGTTCTTTTACAAAAGATCTTTATGTAAATCATACACGTCTTGTCTTATAAGTTTAGATTACAGACAAAATCATAATGTTGCAAAGAATGCGTTCTCTGCTAAAGTTCAGTGGTATGCTGTCTCCACCCTGTGTATTCAACATTGGTTGTCCGTTTAATGTTGATGACGAAACGTTTACTTTTAAATAATGCTTCTGCTGGACGGACGCCACAAAAATGCATTTATTGATTTTCAGTTAACTTTAAGTCGAAAAAATATTTGAAAACGTGTCTAAAATATGAAACAAATGCAGGTAAAATGTATGCATGCACTATCTTTGTTTGTTATTGTTTTTTTTTTTTTTTTTTTTTTTTTTTTTTGCAAACAAACGTATTTAGTTGTTTTTTTACAAATTTGTATTGACTATTTGGCTTCTTTAATATCGATCCAAAGCAATGACAATTATTTGTCCTATTAACACATTATGAACCTCTTAGAAATTCCACCGTCGTATGTTATTGCTGTACGATACGATTTTTGGAGTGAAAACGTGCTGTTTTTTTTTTTTTTTCTTCTTCTTCTTCTTCTTCTTCTTCTTCTTCTTTTCAAAACGCATAATTGAAGATTTAAAGAGTGAGGTGTAACTATCCAAAACTGACACGACAAGCTAATTGGTTTAATAAGATTGAACTATATTAAATAATTGAAGATTGTATTATGTCTATAGATATCAAATCGGGAAGTTATTAGTGGTAACTGGATATGAACGCCCACAATGAGCTTTCTGACTTGTAGTCCTGTCAATGATATTAGCTTACTAAGATGGGAAAAAACTTGAAGAATGTTAGTATAGTTAGCTTATTGCAGACTAGTAGGACCCAAACGCCGTAAACAAATTTGTTTAACATTCTTGCCCTATATATGGGCCCAATGAAAATGAACAGAAAGTATATTTACCGCACGTTTTCATATTGAAATTAGGCATGGGCTATTCTTTTTCTGTGGTTTTTATTATTCATTTATTGAAGAAATATTTGCAAGTTATCCTTTTCTGTGATTTTTCTTCCCAAAAACCTTATTTCCCAAAAAGAGAATATAAGTCTTAATGATTTTGTGCGATCATTCATAGTTGGGCCAACTGTCCTCCACATTTGAATTTCTGTTTAATGCGATAGTGATACTTCTAACGTGCTTAACCATTCCTGTTTGTATGTATGGCTTATTGTGAAATAGAACATGTACATCTTAATCTATAGGCCAGCATCAGCGAGTCTTTCTTAGAAGCCCTTACTCCCACAGACTTCTAACCACTTACCAGGACAACCAGACAGGACCGTCAGAAATCATACCTTAATATCAAGGTTCTCTGCTTAGGCTGGGGCACCGTTCAATTGTGGACTGTATCCATATCTGCCACTTTCTGTATTCTGAAATTAACACGACCACACATACGTTTCCAAATATTGCCTTTTTAGTCGGCCTAGCTAAACTAGAAAACTGTCCAAGTACCCCGTTTAATGCTACCATCACGGTGCCTACATCTGATGTACCATACTAAGCCAACAGATGTGGGGGAAGGGTGCATGTGTTGGTCACCATGCACAGTCTGACCATCAGTTTGTACTTGCTGTATCGGTAAAGTGTTAAAAACTTGGGATGTCACTTTAACAAAGTTGACGCAATCTGCTTGTCCGCGTGTCATAAAAGATCAGAAATTGGTTTCTTGTCTCCAAAACGGCAACCAGTTATTCCAAAAGAATATTTATTAATTTTGATATGTTGTTGCTTTTGTTGAGAATTTGGAAGTTTGTTGAATGTGGACGCCTAAATTGTAATGGGTACGATCAACGTATCAACATCGTGGGAGGAATTTTCCTAGCCTGTCAAATATCTCGCAATTTCTTATATTGCTGTTCTTTCAAAACCGCCACCCGACCACCGGTACGTGAATGTGGTAAGTATATAAATTCACTGTGTTTGTAAATAATGATAATGTAAAAAAAAATGAAATTATGTACATTTATACAAAATATTGATAGCCTATTCTCACTGAATTACAGGTGAATTTTAGTTTTGAATGATCATACAATGTTATAATGACGAGGGGATGTTGGTACAAAATAATACGTCTGTGATATTTGAAAAAAATCATTTTGCACGTTAAGGAAAGTGATATTTGTTGCTAAAACGATGTATTTCTTGTTGCACTTACAAAGAATGTGTTGCTATTGTTCAAAGTTGTAAATATGATAATCTCTGTCCTGTGTCGTGATGAAGGGGGTACTACTATATTTTCATATATCATTCATAAGATAAAACAATCTGTTGCATTTATGTAGTTGATCAGGAATTGGTGAGTGAAAAGCAGTGAAAAAGTACATGTTTATTTGTCAATTTATGCTGAATGTTAAATGTGGCTTACCATTACGTGACATCAATCATCAAATTTCAGATTTATTCTTTTGAATATAGATTTGAAGTAGGTTTAGCAGTTCTTAGTAAAAGAGCCAATTTTAAGAAACGGATGAATTGAAATAAATTTATGTGTACTGGTACTTGAATTATGATGTTTTTAAGCCATCGGAGAGTGAGAAAGACGATGACATAAATTGTAAGCGTGTAGATAGCGTTGTAAGCATCCGGGCGTTAATGGTTATCAAAGCCTCAACATTCTCGAGGAAAGTTTGGTAATATGCGCTTTTTACAGATACCTATCTTTGGCCTGGGTGGGGAGGGGATTAGTGTGGATGCTTTCATCAAAACCATATTCTTATCGGCTTCCACTTTTCTGTTCTTTGCACAACATAAACATATCAAACCATTCTTTACATTAATTTGATTAACATTTGAGTTGTTTGAGAACATCAAAGTAATACCAGATACAATGTATATGATATTCAGAAATGTGCATGGTTATGATGTTCTTGTTACAATTTCTGCTAATGTATCATAGGAAGTATGTACCTATATATGCATTTCATATGAGAATGTCATATTTTAAGTTTCCCTCTTTATATTCATTGTACTTTTATGCAAAATTTGATTAATCTTCTATCCATTCCCTTACATATAGATATAAATAAATGAATATTTTGATGAGTACATGGATGTAATTAATATGCTTATTGTGTAAATTATTGTATGATTGCGGAACGTTAGATCGAGAATAAACTGTTCCAGATGTTACAAGACATGGAGTTTTGACTTACTTCTTTGCTTATCAATTTGGATGTCAGTGTAATTTCATACCTCACCTCTACGAAATTCCAATTGAGATCTTTTCCTGATTTATTTTTTGCATTTCGTAATCGTAAATAATTGTTAATTTATAGTCTATATCTTCCGAATACAAAATGTCCTTCCTCAGACGGCAACCGTGTAGTTATAGTATATATTGTGTCTCTAATTCGTCGGTGCAACTGGTCGTCTTTTCAGTTCTCCGTAAATCTGGAATTTAACATGCAGTAATAGCTGACTGACAGTACTTAAAGTTGGAAATGAAGAAATGAAATAAATTTAAACCTAGTATATTCTTCAAACTCACTAAGTTACCTTGTCCTCGGAATATAGAAAACAATCTCATTTTCTTATTTTCTACCTGATATCTATAGGAAATCCCCCTAAACATCGTTTCTCCTAGGAAAGGATAGATGACCAAAAATTTATCCCCAAAAAAATGAAATGAAATGAAATTTCGTGTTTTAATGTCGGCGTACATAGTTGGGACAAACGACTTCAAAATACTTTTCCATTATTTTTATTCAATTTTCTGTCTGATTTTCCAAGTTGTCTAATACCCTAGTGCAAAATTCATATAACATCCGCCTTACCATATCGGTATTTTGCGAAAAATATTGGAATCAGATAATACTAACGGGGTTAAATGCACAGTTTATTGAAAATTCAATAACTACCAAAATTAACCGTTTTCGTTTTACAAGTTTTCCATCCTGGCTATTTCATTATACAGACGGATGATGGTCACCTTTTCCTCTATTTGATAATTCTTCTGTTTCTCTTGCTTTAGTCGCGGTCATCTTCAAAACTAGTAAACGATAAGAATATATTAAAACTTATGAATAAGATTTGACGTGGTTGAGATTTCTGAGGAATTTCTTTCTTTCTAAACTTCGTTGATATTTCTCCTTCTGGACGGTGATCTGCTGGACAACTTGGTCCTAAGACATAGACTGTTACCAGGTGAAGGGTTTGGTAAAGGGGACAAAATTCACAGCACTGCTCGACTTCCTGAGGAGCGCTGAATATTTTCTACCAAACTGTTTCAACAGAAGGCGACAGGCGCCATGCTGGTTGTAGACAGATTTCCGCAGCAGTTGTGGGGCGCTGTAGAGTACATGGTTACGTAGCGCGGGATGCTGCTCAGCGTACTTTTCTCTGACAGCGTCTGCCGTCAGGTCGGGCGGTAACAGGGACTCAGGGTCTCGGATTAGCACATGGAGGTGGACGTCCCTCTGGAGGACGATGCTAAAGGCCACCAGGAGGAAGTCGACCTGGGAAAGCTGCAGGAGGGAGGGGTCGACGGCCAGGAGGGCGGTGAACACCCGCTGGGCCTCTGTCTGTGTGTGGTCCCGGTAAATGAGCGACATGAACATGTCATGGTGGGTGATCAGACAGTCGGTGACCAGCCCACTGAGCAGAGCGTTCCGGACTTCCGGTTTCGGCGACGCACATGGGGGTGGAAAACAAACAAAGTGAAATGAACATTTCCAACTATTCTAATCACCAAACCGCTAACTAACCTTGATAAATAGATAGAACTGACCCTTAAGAACAATCGTGACATATCAGCAGTGTTATTTCTTGCTTATAAGGGCCCCAAAACGACGGACTTTTCGCGTGAGCGATAATAGGGGTATTTTGCGCATCGTGACGCACTCTGCAGCAACACCACCATTCTGCAGCTACCACCTTCTTTCCGGCGGCACACTCTGCAGCAAAACCACCACTCTGCAGCTACCACCTACTATCTGGCGGCACACTCTGCAGCTACACCATCACTCTGCAGCTACCACCTGTCAGGTGACCTGAACTATAGAGAACATTTATCATTTTACGACAGCCGCACACTCTGCAGCTACACCACCCCTGTGCAGCCACCACCTACTATACAGCGACCCACTCTGCAGCACAGCGGCACTCTGCAGAGTTGGGACACTCCAGTGAGGGATTTTTCCCATAGCAGCGGTATTGCCCCCTAATGCCTGACCACTCCAACAAATGAAACCTACAACTAGTGATCTGCACAATTGATTAACATAGTGCAAAATGGCAGAAGCGAGCAGCCCTGAGGACAAATCCCTGATAATAACCAGCACCCAAGAACCGAGAAAATCTCAAAGGGGCCACAAACCAAAGATTTTCCCAAACTTCATAACCGGTGACAGAGAACACAACTTACTTGTGGCCCGGGCAATATTGACACCCCACAAGAAAAACAAACTCCTGCAGGGTAACTCAAAAACATCAGCACAGCACGAAAAAGCGGAGGCACCTGTTAATCAGCATCCCAAAACACCAGTGAAACAGAGCGTAGTCCCGAAGACACCAACATCAAAGCTGACACTGGCACAAGGGAAACAACATGCAACACCAACAACAACACCAACAGCAACACCAGCAGGTCAAGAGCACGAAACACCTCCTTTACTATCACAACAGCAGGAGCCAGGGGAGACATACTCAACCCCAAAAAGCTACCCAGCTGACAGCGTCATACTCTCAGGTGGTAGCAAGGGGGAACATAGAAAGACACCAACAGAAGGACCGAGCCCTGTTACAATCCCCGAGCCAACCCCCAACAGCCGAGAGCAGGGCTCTTCCACAGACCCGCCTAACACAAACCCGACAAAACCCGATGTGACTCCAGGGCACAGCACACCACCTCTAACCGACAAATCCTACACACAGCTCATGCTAGAAGAAAGCATTCTCTCACTTTCTAGCGGTAAGGATGAGGGCCTCAAGACGCTGGTGTCCGCATCCTTCATCGACGGACTCCCACCCACCGACCCAGCACTCACGATCAACAGACTGAACAGGCTCCTCTTGGTGACAGAGCAGGAGCTACAGAGGATGAGGCTTACACAGCGCGATATCGTGAAACAGTTAGAAGAAAAACAGACAGAGGCTGCTCTGAGCAAAGAGGGCCTAAATAAAGCAACCACTGACCTAGCAGAACTGCAAAAACAGATTGCTTCACTTAAGTCCACAAACAGCCGCGATAAAGAAGCAACCGACCTGGAAGAACTTCAAAAAGAGATTGCCTCACTTAAGTCGACAAACACCACGCCTTCCGATAAAGAAGTACACTACTTCAGAGGCTGGCAGGACACACTGTCCGCACACCACCCATGCACAATCCGAGCGGGTGACCACACTTTCAGATCATTGGAGCATGGATACTGCTATGAAAAGCTTATAGCTCATGGAAAGCCAGAGGAAGCGGAAGTAGTAAAGAAGATACGGTTTGCAGGAAGAGCAAAGACGTACACCCGCAAGGCAGTCCCAGAACCATCTGAGGAGTGGGACAAAAGGAAAGGAGAAGTTATGCTGAACCTGGCCATTAAACGCGCACAACAGTCAGGAAAGTTCCGGGAGGCCCTCCTCCAGACCGGTACGAGTACACTCATCCACAATATAGAAACAGATTCCTCATGGGGCTTTGGCAAAAACGGAAAAGGTGACAACCTCATGGGGTTTACCCTAGAGGAGGTGCGGGACCTCCTAATCAAAGGAAACATCCCACTAGAGCAAGAGGACAAGTCACAACAACCACAACAGCCACAGCCACAAGACCAGGTCGCCGAAACAATCATCATTTCAGACTCCATGCTGAAAGGGATTGACCGACACCTAACACGAGGCAAAGTACAGCTACATGTCATCAGTGGCGGCACCACTGAGGGGATCCGCAAAAGTCTTGGTGACCTACTGAAGGACAAAAGCCCACAGACAGTTGTAATCCACTGTGGGACCAACGACATAGAGGATGCCAACCTCGCTGACATGCAGGCTTCCTACCAACACATTGTTAACGACATTCTTTTTCACACCCAAGGAACGAAGATCCTGTTCTCAGGCATAATCCACAGGCTGGATAAGCCATACCTGAACGTCCGAATCAACACGATTAACAAATTTCTCCACAGCATCCGAACGGAGACAGTCTCGTTCACTGATCACAACCCCACCTTCAGGAATCTACCCAGCATCATCAACCAAGGTGGGCTCCACATGAGAAATGCTGGCACTAAACAGGTGGCAGCCAACATAGCTCTGACACTAGGTGGACAGGGCCTGACCACAGCCACCCCTACGACTCCAGTGACCAGCGTAGAACAGCTGAATGCACCTGCACAGTGGCAGTGGCAGAAGCAGAGGAATATGACTGAACCCCGCCAAGTAACTCAACCAAGCTGGAAGCTGCCTACTACGAACCGGTTTGCCGCCCTAAGTGACACAGCCACCACAGCAAACAACAACACTGTGGACCGGAGACCATGGCAACCGAACCAAAAAGGTCAGCAGAACGGAAGGTTCCAGCATAAGGGCCAAGGCAATGGCAGGCCACAAGGGAAATGGGCTCCCAGATGGCCACAGCAAAACAACACAAGATGGGACAACAACAACAGGGGAAGGGACTGGTCAAGAGGCCGAGGCCAGCCAGGTCAGCTCCCGTGGAACCACTTGCAGGCACTCCCAAGCCAGAAACAAACACAAACACCAGAGGCCAGATTCACATCCAGGCCAGCCAAAGAACCACTGCAGCAACCCGCACCCCCACCCACCCCTGACATCCACGAGCAGTGCCTGACCAGCAACAATGAGCTTCAGGCACTGCTTACCACAACACTCTCCTACCTAAAGGAAAACTTCACAAAGACGCCGGACGAGATGAAACCGGCACAACCGCCTACAACAGCATTGACAGCTCATCAAGAGACTTATGGAAGGCAGACCTCAATGCTCGGCCAAGGCACTGCCCCACTACCTATCCAGCAACAGAACACTCCATGGATATCCCCACATAGTACACACATAGCCAACCACCAGACGACCCAGGGATTGGCTGACCCAACACCACAGTACCCTATCTGGCAGCCGGCCCCAGCCAGGACGTGGGTACAAAGTCCATGGGGGTCATGGTAAAAGGTACCAACCAGCAAGTACCTCCCCATGGACCTCCAGTCCATCAAAACGGTAGCTTGGATGCTGCCCCAATAAGTCCCAGCTTGCATGGGACAGCAGTCGACGAAGATGCTAAGGTGCTACTGAGGCACAACAAGGTGCTTATTGTCTCAAACAGCACCAACCTAATAAAACCACCTGCACTGGGTACCGACTTGGCACCCGAGGCAACACAGGATTTACCCTCGCCCCTCCAGATACCCAGGGAAGAGGCCCCCGTCAATAACACACTTACCCTCATCGAGCCGAACAACACCAGGGACATACTGAAGACCCTACACACTCCTCATAAAAAACCTGGGAGAACCGCGAGCCCAAATGACATATGGCAAATCTACGGAGGAGAGGATAGTACCCCTGGAAAGGATAACACGTCAAGGTCTATAAGTGACTTAAAAGAAAATAAGAACTTAAGAATCTTAGGTCTGAATGTCTGCGGCTTAGTATCAAAATTGAATCTCAGTGTACTTGAGGATCTCATATGTGACAATTATGACATTGTTTGCCTTTCAGAGACTAAACTTGACCTGATAGATGAAACTAATATAAACCTTGAAGGTTTCACCCCCTTCTATCATCACCGTAAAAACTATTCCAGGAAATCTGGAGGCACTGCTATTTTTGTCAATAATGCTATGTCAGAGAGTGTTACAGTCATTAAGCCAAGTAGTAACGAGTATGTTCAATGGCTGAAAATCAACACAGCCATTTCAGGTGCTGATCTAATTCTAGGTGCTATTTATATCCCCCCTGCTGACTCACGATACAGTACGGGAGATGAATACGACATGATAACGCGTGATCTAATCGATATCAAAAGTAACTACGACAATTGTAAACTGTGCATGATAGGTGACTTTAACGCTAGGACCGGCTCCCTGCCAGACTTCCTTGAGCCGGACAAGCACTTGCTGCATGCTACTGGACTAGATGAGTGCCAGGATGAAATATTCCTCGATACCCCTTCCTTAGACAACCTAGGGATACCGATACTTAGATTTAATGAAGACAAAACTGTGGACCAGAATGGTAAAAAACTTATAGAATTCTGCATGAACACTGGTATGCTTATCGTAAATGGCAGAACAGGCAAGCCAATAGTGTCCGGAAAGGTAACATGTAAAGGTGCCAGCACTGTTGACTATGTTCTGGCAGATACAGATGTTTTTCACCACATTAACGATTTTAGTGTCGAAATATTTGATAGGTGTCTCTCAGACATACACTGCCCAATCTCCGTAGAACTTAACTCAACCGTGCAAGTCACTGACGATGTAACCCCTATTGTAAACAATACAGCTCACAACATCTCACACCCCAATATACTCCCAGACACACACACACCACAGATCAAAACTAAATGGGACAGCACAAGGGGTGCAACTTTTAAAGGGACCTTTGCTAGCAGTGATATCACTAACATAGTAGAACAGATAGATGAACTCTGTGAGCAGGACAAAATTATCACACAGAATGATATTGAAGTTATCTCAAGCTGCATAAACCATATTTACATAGACTGTGGTGAAAAAGCAGGAGTAGTAAAAGTATTACCAACAAACCGCTCAAAAAGACTTAAGAGTGCAGCTCAAACCAGAAAAACCGACCACAAGCCCTGGTTCAACCAGGAGTGTGCACAGAAGCGCAACCAATTCTTTCTAGCCAAGAACAGATTTAAGGCAGAGGAAAATATAGCAAATAAAAACGAGATGAACAATAAGAGTAGCATATACAGGAAGACAATGAAACTAGCCTATAAAGCATATCACCAAGAATTACATAAGAAACTAAGGACTCTAAAAAGTACAAACCCAAAGGAATACTGGGACATCCTCAACAAAGCAGAGGGAAAAAAGGCAAAAGCTGGGCAGATCCCCTTATCTTCCTTTGAGTCACATTTTAAAAGTCTTAATAATGTCGGGGAGGAGTTGCAAAACGAATCCCAGGAAAGAAGGAATTCTGATGACGAAAATGCCCTGCCTTTTAACAAACCCATTTCTGTACCTGAGCTAACCCTAATGATTAAGAAACTCAAAAATGGGAAATCAGGGGGGACCGACCAAATACTTAACGAATTTATTAAATACAGCCCACCAGGGATGCATAAACTTATCTGCAACTTTTTCAACTTGGTACTCGATTCGGGCATAGTCCCCCAGAGCTGGACCATTGGCTTGATAGTTCCCATCTACAAGAATAAGGGTGACATAAATGACCCAGATAACTATAGAGGCATCACCCTACTTAGCTGTATGGGCAAGTTATTTACGATGGTCCTCAATAACAGACTCAGGAATTATCTTGAGGAAAATAATCTATTAGGGGAGGAGCAAACAGGGTTCAGGGAAGGCTACTCTACCCTGGACCATATGTTCTCCCTAAACTGCATAATAGATATTGCCCTTTCACAGAAAAAGAAACTTTACTGTGCCTTTGTGGACTACCGCAAGGCTTTCGATACAATAAATCGGTCATCCCTATGGATTAAGCTCTTAAAGCACAACATCAAAGGCAAAGTCCTCACAGTAATACAAAACTTATACAATGCAGCAAAGTCATGCGTAAGACTTAATAGTGAGTACTCAAATCTGTTCAGTTGTAACATAGGTGTTAGACAGGGAGAGAATCTTTCCCCCCTTTTGTTCGCTATCTACCTTAACGATCTTGAATCACACTTTGAGGGAAATTGCCAAGGCGTTGCCTATCCAGTTGTCAGTGACAATGAGACAGAGACCCTTCTTAGACTTTTCTCTCTACTGTATGCTGATGACACCATACTTATTAGCGAATCACCACATGATCTGCAAAACATGTTAAACATCCTGCACACATACTGCCAACAATGGCAGCTCTCAGTAAACACAAGCAAGACAAAAATTGTAGTATTTTCAAAGGGCAAGATCAGGAATCTCCCAACGCTCCGGTATGGTGAAGAAACCCTGGAGATACAGTTCTCCTACCCATATCTAGGAGTACTTCTCAACTATAACGGCAAATACAGTAACGCAATTAAAAAACAGATTTCACAGGCCAAACGGGCACTTTTTTCCCTCCTAGCAAAAGCCAGAAAGCTTCAATTACCGCTGGATTTGCAGTGCCATCTCTTTGACTCGTGCATTGTCCCAATAATACTATATGGCTGTGAAGTCTGGGGTTTCTCTAACTTATGTGATATAGAGAGAGTACAAACCTATTTTTGTAAATATGTGTTGCGGCTGAGCGCCTCGACTGCCAACTGCATTGCCTTAGGTGAACTCGGACGTAACAAACTAGAATGCATGGTGAAACAACGAATGGTTAACTTCTGGGCAAGGCTTGTCACTGGTAAAAGCAATAAAATCAGCAATATCTTGTTCCGTGTCATAAAACAAAAGACTGCAGAGGGTACTCTCAGTTCTCCCTGGCTTGCCAAAATTGAAAAAACCTTGAACGAGTGCGGCCTTACTTATGTTTTAAATACTCAACCTGAATGCATGAACCTAAGGTACATCAAGTCAATTGTAAAAGACCGAATCCTACTCAGGGACACACAAGACTGGCACAGCTCAGTAATGGACTCAAGCCTCTGTATTAATTATAGGATGTTCAAAAGTGACCTTGTTTTAGAAAAGTACCTTAACATACTCGATCACAAGCAGGTGCTAAATCTTTGTAAATTCAGATGTGGTAACCACAGATTACCAGTTGTAGTAGGTAGATACACTGGTATTGAAAGATGTGAAAGGCTATGCAAACTGTGTAGCACAAACGCTCTTGGAGATGAATTTCACTACATATTCAACTGCCCCGCACTCAACACAGAAAGAACTACATACATTGACCCCAAATTCTGTCTGCACCCTAATGCATTAAAAATGAAAGCATTGTTCACCACTGAGGACACAGAAGTCGCAGCTAAACTGTCTGAATTTTGCTCCATCATCATGGACAGATGTAGATCTAAAGATAATACAACCAAGGGACCTCAAAACCCAACTCACTGTAAAACAAAGGCCAGGGAAAGGCAAGGTAGAAAGAAAAATCACCCTCCTGAAAAGGCTACTCCCATTGTACTTAACAAGAAACATAGAGTATTAAGAGACAGGAAAAAAGGTAAATCAAAATGTGTCACAACCACCCCAATCTAGTCAAATAATATATATATATATATGCCAAGTGCTGCCTGTCCCAATAAGTGTCACCACTCTTGTGTATTGAATCGAAGAAGCCAATCCATATTGCAACAGTACACCACAATAGAGTTCTTCAAGTGGCCACCAGCTGTATACTGTATAACGATGTCATGCTGCCACCTACTGATCAAACGAAGTTATAGATATTCCAGTATGAAGATCAACTTGCATTTTCTCAATGTATTTTTGTTCTTAGTTCTCATTGTATTTATGTTCCTAGTCATGACCGGTACTATTAACCTACGCATATTTTGAAATTGCCATTATGTATATAACATGTAAATTCTTTTGCCCTACTGGGCTGTGAATAAAGTTTCGTATTCGTATTCGTATTCGTATTCGGTAAACCTCTGAAGATGACCTACAGCCAATGAAGGGTCCACAAAGTTGGCCGCCACTGCTTCAACCAGAGAAGTCAGGGTTTTGTTTGCACTGTTCAGGGTCACAGGTATATAATGCGCCAATACTTGGAAGTGAAGTTGCCCCTTTTCTAAAACAAAGAGTTTCAAAGGATTGTGGACGCCCTCTTTGTAAAGGACAGTTTCTATTCCGTGGATTTTGTTCTGAATAGAAGAGAGAGTTTCTGCCAATGGATTAAGTTTTTGCAGGTAAGCCTTCCAGTTGGGCACATCTACGGAAGACTGGATGGTTGATACAAGTTCCTCACTTTCCTGCAAAAGGGGCTCAATGATTTTAGTCAAAATGAAAGATGGTGTTTTAGCTTTTAAATCAACTAACGTTTTCACTTCATTCTCTTCTTTAATATGGATATCAGTAGGGCCTACAAATGGGGTTCCTTGTTTTCTTGCTTCACTTTCAGTATTGGGCTGATCTGACTCTAGTTTTATATTTGATGAGTCCAGTATCTCGGGGGTACGCTTTTGGGGTTTATTTTTATTTGGTGGGCCATGGGAAGAAATGTCCATTATATTATGTTTCCTCTTCCTGCTCCTATGTCCTGTCGTATTAACTGATTTTGGTTCGTACTCCCATGATTCAGAAGGTATTGCACGGGGAGAAGAAACCAGCGGAACGTGCGGAGAACTATCTGAGAGAATTGGTCTTGTATTTCCAGGAGTACTTTTCGTTTGTGTTGTCTTTTTCTTCGGGTCTGAACCTGGAACTACAATATTCCTCTTGTTGCCAATTGTGACAATATAAATGCCACCTTTCTCCTGGTTAGCATCAGGTTTTGTTCCAATCGGTTTTGAAATACTGGTAACGGTTGACACTTTATGGAGATGTTTCATTATCTTTGTTTCGGTCTTTTTGGAGCCGCCACCACTAAAGTCTTGAACAGATTCCAACTCGTCTCGAGGTTCGATAACTAATATGTTTGAATCAGTTGGATGATCTTCACCCTTGTTAATGGTATCAGATGAAACAACTGAGTTTTCAATAAAAGTACTTTCATTTTGAGTGTGATGAGTTACATCTAAGGCGCGCCCTTCTTTAAGTTCTCCAGCTCTTTCTGAATTGAACCAGTTACTAGCATCAATATCACTGTACTGAGGTAGATCTGACTCACTTTTTCCAAAGACAGATTCCATTCTATGGATTGCCATCGAGACAATTTCAAAGTGTTCCGAAATCAAGTGTTCCAAATGGGCTGCCACTTCAGCCTGATCCAAACTACACAGAGCACATAGTATGTTTTTTGAAAGTGATGAACTTTTAGTCATCGACATAGTCTCCATGATTGAAGTTTGAAATAGATCTAATACTTACTAAGGCAGTACTGGACAAAACTGTGAAGAAACACGTTCTAATTCCCTTCTCAATCTCAAGGAGTGTGTTTCTAATGCTTTTCTTTGATGGTATAAGTATAATCATCTTCCCATCAATTAGTCTGAACATGAAATGTTTAATGACTCCATTGTCTTTTCGAATAGAACCTTGATGTATTATTGGCCAATGCTGACTTTAACATTTGGACGATATTCTTCACGGTGAACGATGCATTTGCACGGCATGTGACCTGCAATATTAGATATTGAAAACCATAAAGACAAACATCTAATCAGTCAATTTGATCTAGACAATGAAAGTAAAAATTATCCAATTACCATCAATTTAGCAAATTTCCTATTCATAATTAATTCCGACAGTTCTCTTTTACAAGGATAAAACACATATTTGCCCCTCAAGTAGAATATATATCTAAAATTACCAACCAGGGGTTTAAACCTGAATATCATATCCTTTATGGGTAAATAAAGGTGGCCTTACTAATAGAATGCTAAATTTACTAAAGGTACAGCCCAATATAGTGTTACAATAGACATCTTGTTAAACTACACCCCCCCCCCCCCCCCCCCCAACCAAGCACCGTTTCTGGCTGTCAAGTCCTGCCCAGTCAGGACCCCTTCCTGTCATTGTGTCAAGGGGCCTTCCATTAAGTATGTACGCACCAAGGGGGGGTGGGGGGGTCTGATATTTTAGGAATTTTGCGTACATTCCTATACAAATCCAATGCGTATGTTAGCCTAAGATGGGGTGGGGGGGGGGGGTCTAGAATTTGATAATTTTTGCGTACGTACTAAATGGAAGGCCCCCAAGGTCTAGGCCCTATATGAGTGGAGGGAGAGGGGGGGGGGGGGAAGAGGGGGTTATTCACAGCTAACATCCCCACACCACCCTCACCTCTGAACCATGGGTAATCAACCGTGACAGCTGCTCAACTCAGAGGGGACTGACTTGACCAATCACTGACCATATTGGGACCACCCCTACCCCAACTTTTCATCTTCCAACCCCTTCCCTCCCCTCCCCTCCCCTGGCCTGGGCCTGCTAGGGTGTAGCTACAGGGGCTGATTGACAGGTAGGTGGGACCAATGAGACCATTACTGGGGTGGGAGGTGGCCAACCAATTAAACAATTGATATACATAGATCACTACCCTCTTTCAATAGATCCCAATTCAAACACCAACCTATCCATTTGTTTTGGTGGGCCCTTCAAACCAATATAGGCTACAGCAGTAGTCTATTGCCCCACCGAAACAAAAATCAATATTTCAGTAGATCAATTAGACTACTAAACAAAATGTGCCTTCCTATTTTTGTAGATCTATAATAACTTTTTCAAACATTAGCCTTTAGATGATTATAAAAATGGTGGAGTTTGATAGAGCCAAGACAGATCTATTGCCCATATTGATTACCGGTAGATGTGGTTGAATTCCTATGGCCCTAGAGCCCTAAGGAAAGTGCTAGGCCTAGACTAGATTGAAAGATGTTTCCCCCGACCCCCGCTTCTTTCTAGGGAGTGTTGACAATACAGTTCCCAAAATGACTGAAAGGTCAACTCAAGGATTGCTCTGGATGGGAGGGAGGTCTAAGACTAATAGGTCTGCAGGGCAAGAAAGGACTGAAAAACTTGAAATATCTAGTTCTTCTATCTGTCTTAAAAACGTAGCACTGTTAATAAAGTTATGATACAAATAAAAGTGGTAGACTCTATATTTAGATTCAGTAGATTTTTTTCTATCATTCAATACCAAAATTGTTTGTCAGGCACAAGTATTTTGATAAAGAAATGGGAGTAGAATCTGACAAAGACGGCACAAGTTTTCAAAATATGAGCATCCTCCCATGTGACATTGTTAATGAATATAATAATTAATGGGAACAAAGGGGAATATATATAAAATATGTTCAGATGATAAATGTCCACAAGTGACACACAAAATATGTTTAGAAAATCAAAAAGTCATTTATCATGTACTCTCCCACCAGTAAACTTAAGTGATTGATATAAACATAGAGATACATAAGATAGAGAGGAAACAAGGCCTGAGCTGACTGGTGCATGTCTGTCTCGGTATTGATATGCAAATTAGCACCTGATAAGGCCTGGAATAGGTTGGGCCACACCTGCTGGGAGAGTGTGAGGTGTGAGACTGCAGTTTCACACCTTTTTTGGCCTAGTACCCAAATGATCTTCAAAATTTATATCACTACAATCAAAATGTACTCAATAGGAATGAATAGAAAACAAAATTCTGATTAAGAAGATACAAAAAATTACATATTTATGTCAATTAGAAATAAAGATATTGACTAATAGTAGGGTAGCTTATGTCAAAAAAGGGGCCATTTTTGAAAATGCGTGTTAATTTATTTCTGTGACTGATTTTATAATCTACACACCCTAAGGTTTCAGAAAAGTTTTGGTGAGAATTTTTCTTTTCAGGTTCAAGGTCATTTCAAGGTCATTTCAAGGTCAAAGGTCAAATTTTATAAGAAACAAAAAATACAACCTTATTTTGCCCATGTCTTCCTTAATATTCATGATAGAAACACAAATGAGATGTCAAATCGATGCATTCTGAGAGTTCTATGAGCTGAATGATTTAAATTGGTTTCCCTAGTTATGCCGTTGCCGTGGTAACCAGAATAGGCCTAAAACTTTACCAAAATTTGAGTTTCTGGTTGGTTTCTGTTACCATAGCAACCACAAATATAAACTATAACAAACAAGAACAAACTTATATGAAAGGTATACATCCTGCCTTCATTAAATGAGGATGTTTGCTGAGATAATATGTATAGAATGTAGAAAATAGCTGGTTACCATGGAAACCAACTAAAATATAGCCAAATTTGAAATTAACCCTATTTTGGCCATATCTTCCTTAATATGCAAGATAGAAACACAAGTGAGGTGTCAAATCGATGCATTCTGAGAGTTCTATAATCTGAATGATTGAAATTGGTTTCCCTAGTTATTCGGTTGCCATGGTAACCAGAAAAAGCCTAAAATTTTGACCAAAATTTGAGTTTTTGGTTGGTTTCTGTTACCATAGCAACCACAAATATAAACTATAACAAACAAGAACAAACTTAAATGAAAGGTATACATCCTGCCTTCATTAAATGAGGATGTTTGCTGAGATAATATGTATAGAATGTAGAAAATAGCTGGTTACCATGGAAACCAACTAAAATATAGCCAAATTTGAAATTAACCCTATTTTGGCCATATCTTCCTTAATATGCAAGATAGAAACACAAGTGAGGTGTCAAATCGATGCATTCTGAGAGTTCTATAATCTGAATGATTGAAATTGGTTTCCCTAGTTATTCGGTTGCCATGGTAATCAGAAAAGGCCTAAAATTTTGACCAAAATTTGAGTATCTGGTTGGTTTATGTTACTATAGCAACCATAAATATAAAGCTATTACGAACAAGAAAAAACTTATATTAAAGGTATACATCCGTCCTTCCTGAAGAGAGAGGGTATGCTGAGATAATATGTGTAGAATGTAGAAAGTAGTTGGTTTCCATGGAAACCAGCTTAGATATAGGTAATTTTCAAATTAACCATAATTTTGCCATATCTTCCTTAATATGCAAGATAGAAACACAAGTGAAATGTCAAACCAATGTATTCTTGGAGTTCTATAACCTGAAGGATTAGAACTGGTTGCCCTAGTTACTTGGTTGCCATGGTAACCAGAAAGGACATACAATTTTTCCAATATTTCAGTTTCCTGTTGGTTATTGTTATCATAGCAATCACAAATATAAAGCTATAACAAACCAGAAGACACTTATATGAAAGGTTTACATCCTTTGTTGGTGAAATGAGGAATTCTGATGAAAGAGTATATATAGAATGAAGTATCCATAGAAACAACTAAAACATAGTTAATTTCTTTCTTGATATGTAAGATAGAACACAAAAAAGTGCCAAACTGATGTATGCTGGAATAGAGAATTGAAAGTAGTTGAATTGCTTATTTGGTTTCCATGGTAACTTGCAAAGTCCTCAAAATTGACCAGAATTCAGCTATAGTTTGGCCACAGTTTGGTAATAGTTTGGGTACTTTAGGGATAGTTAGAGTATACTTATGGGTTCCTTTTAGGGTAGTCTGGGGATAATTTTGGAGATAGTTTGAGAATAATAAGAGAATAATTTTGGTATAATTTGAGGATACTTTGGTGATCGTCTGGGGATAGTTTGATGACACTTTGGAGATAGGTTTGAGATACTATTGGGGTAGTCTGGGAATACTTTAGGGATTTTTTGAGGATAGTTTATAGATCCTATGGGGTTATTCTAGGAGTACTGTGGGGATCTTTTTTTAGGATACCTTTGGGATAGTTTGGAAATAGTCTGGGCATAAATTTGGGAAGGTTTGGTCATACTTTTGGGACTGTCTGGGGATCCTTTTGAGATAGTTGATGGATACATTGGGGATAGTTTAGTAAACTTTTGGAATAGTTTTGATGATAGGTTGGGGATATGTTGGAGGTACTTGGGAGATAGTATGAGGATACTTTGAGGATAATTTTAAGGCAGTCTTTGGATAATTTTAGGATGGTCTGCAAACAGCTTTAAGATATTTTAGTGATAATAGGGGGGTACTTTGGGCACAGTCTAGGGACAATTATGCAAAGATTTTGAGATAGTTTTTTGATATTCTGAGCAACCTTTAAGGATGATTTTAAGATATCTTGGGTATAATGGGGTGACACTTTGGACATATGTTAGGCATAGTTTTGGGATGGTTTTGCCAAAGTTTGAGGATAGTTCAAGGATATTATGGGTATATTTCGTTGACTCTTTGGGGATATTGGAGATAGATTTGTGAAAGAGATAGATTTGTGAAAGTTTGGGAACACTTTTTGGGATAGTCTGGGGATAGTTGGGTGACACTTAGGGGATATTTTTGGAACAGATTAAGGAGAGTTTGGTGAACATTTGGGACTTGTTTTAGGAATTTGTGAATAAATTGGAGATATCTGTGCAATAGTTTGGACATACTATAGGGATAGTCTGGGGTTCCATTGGGGATACTTTACAGATACTTTGGGCATACTTCAGGGATGCTTGGGTATTGTTTGGTGATTTTTTGGGGATAGTCTGGAGATGATAATGAAGATATTTTGGGTATACTTTTCAGAACAGTCAAGGGATAATTTGCAAATAGTTTATAGATAACCTAGGGATAGTTTGGGGATACTTTGAAGATAGTCTTAGTGGGGTTTGTTAAGGTAAATTTTTAGCTAAATCATTACACGGTGGATAAAAGCACCAAATTTGGTATGAAGCACCTCTGAGGCATAACTATCAAATCTGGAAGGGGAGCAACCTTAAAATATCAATAGGACAGATGTGAGGGCCCAAAAACCAAAATGGCCGACTTTTAATATAAAGAATCTTATATCTCACCTTCTAAAAAGACTAAAGAGACATGGTTGGTGTCAAAATTGAGGGATTATAGGTCAGGGAATTCAATTTTTTTTTCTCAAGTCAATGTGGAAACCCAAAAATCAAAATGGCTGACCAATTTTGAGAAATACTATGATTTTTAACTACTAAGGCATAATGCCAGGGGAAATGGTTCTTATATCAGTTATTAATAGTCTAGAGGGCTCAATAATTATAATATTCATCCAATACAATACCGTAAATTTCAAAATGGCTGAATTTATCAGCGTGATGCCTTTGATAATGACCACTGGATTCCGAAATAATTCAAAAGAAAGGGATATTATCTTTACTCTTTTGCCACAAGATTTCTTTATTTCATTTGGTATGATGATCCCCTAGGACCCCTTAATCGAATTTGAAAGGGGGAGCCACCTTGAAATATTTACATAACCCTGATGGGGGCATAAAATCCAAAATGGCAGATTTTCAGTGAAATAACCTGATATCTCAGCTTCTGAAATGCCTTGAAACACATTGTTAGTGTCAAAATTGGGAGATTATAGGACAGGGAATTCAATTATATGCCTTTGGAATCTATACAAGATATCTAATCCAATATAGCCAAAAGATTTGGTTAAATACCTTAAATTTCAAAATTTGTCAAAATTTCATTTTGGTATTTCAAGGTGGCTCCCCTTCTAGATTTAATAGTTATACCTCAGAGGTGCCTCATGCAAAATTTTGTGCTTTTATCCGCTCCGTAATGAAAAAGTTGTTAACAGACCCCACTATCTGGGGATACTTTGGAGATAGTCTGGGGATAAATTGAGGATGGTTTGAGATCAGATAAGGATACTTCATGGATATTTTGAGGATATGGATATGGTGACATTTTTGGGGATAGATTTGGGACAGTTCAAGGATGCTTCATAGATAGTAAGGAGATAATCTGGGCATATTGAAATAATTTGGCGATGTTTTGGCGATATTGTAAGGATACTTAATGGATAGTTTAGAGATATTGTTTTATGATATTCAGGGATGCTGGAGGTCCAGGGGTTAGCATTTTATATATTACAATTTTATTCAAACTTAAAATTTTATATCACTTAAATCCAACTGAAGGTTACCCACTTATTTCCAAACGTCACAATTTTGCCATTATTGCCTTAGTAGCTTTGACCAGGATGCACATTGTGTATCAGGGGTGTGTAGACCCAAATTTATTTTCGCAAAACTACCAGTGAAATTTGCACAATCTAATCAAAAGCTCACTGGCTTTTGTATTGAAATTTCACTTACCTATAAAAATTTAGGCGAATATTTCACATTCTGTAACAAAATTCGCATATATGTGTGAATTTGCAAGCATTTGGGGATAGATTTAGAGGGGAAAGTGGGGCAGGGTGGTGTTCTCCCTCCCATTCTTTTTTGGCAAATTCAGATTATTTTGGAAATAGAGGTCCACCCTTCTTTTTATTGGCACCCCGCCACCTTTTCAAAAAGCTGCATTTGAATGATCTGCCACTGGGACCAGGGTAGTTGACAGAGCTCAGAGCTGTCAGGTGAACTTAACTATTGATCACGGTAAAAATGTAGTTCAATCCTAGTTCTATTGAGTTAGGGGTGACGTCAAAGTTCAGATGCTGTGAAACTGAGATGCTGCAGATGTTAGTTATAACCCCTATGAGCCAGGACTGGCTGCAACATTCTAAACCCCTATTGCAATCTCTTTAGGGGTACCAGACATGAGCCTATCTCAGTTGTTTCATTAGTCATATGATAAAATGGAACTTTCCTTTTATGTTTTGTATACAAAGCATACTCACTACCTCGTTTAATGAATTGATTATTAATTAGTTAATGAGATCATTTAGGGTCATTAAGATAGTGTATCCACCCTCCACATATCAGGCTGCAGCCCACAGCAGCAGGATCTGACCTTTAGTACGCCTTAACAATGGCATCATGCTGGACTGCCACTGACCACTGGCTGCGACCTACTGTGGAAAATTTTGACGTCTCCCCTTATCAGGACAGAAAATTTGAGACCTTGGGGATAAACATTAGCTAAGATATTAAGGTTAGACAATGCAAATTTTTTAAATAGGTTCCTATGGGAAGAAAATATTCTTATTTTTCATTAAATCATAAAAGAATGAAACATTTACAAAAATCTAAGACTTAACACATGGATCATATCTACATGGTTTTAGGCTACTTTTCCTTCATGAACTATTTGTACTTTTGATCAATATTAAAGATGTGAGAAGCCAAAGTATGACAAAATCAGCAGTATCAAAACCAAAGCACCATGAGGTTACTGTCAGTCTAAACCTCTCAAATGAGAGAAGGCAGGGGCGGATCCAGGGGGACCCTGAACAGGCCCTGCCCCCGTTCTCAGTGCAGAGTGCCTATTACAGACTTGGTTATCAGTGTACCTGCAGGTATCCCCAAGAAACGGTACTCTGCTGCCTCAACACCTTGTACTGAGAGTAACATCTCATGGACTATCATTTCTGGCACAGAGAGTAGCAGATAGCATCGAGTCTATCCCCTCAATACATAGTTTCCCTGTAGTATTCTGATACTCTCCATATTACAAGACCATCAGGTGGCCACAAAGAACAGGGTGTCCCTTTACCTGCTGTTGTCTGCTTAAGCATTATGCCTATGGACCACACATGCTCAAGCAGAGTAGAAAAATGGCCCTTGGGCATGTGACAAATTTCAAGGTATTAGTGCCCATGCATCAAGCATTATAATTCTCATAGATTGTAAAGTTAGACTCTCTAGCTCTCTAGTGACCGTTTATTTTTGGTAAAATTTAAGATTTTAGAAAGATGTATCATGAAGATTTCACCAAAATATGTGTATTTTAGCTGAACTGCCTCTATGATTAAAACACTTTCCTTGATTTGCCTCCCACTATGCCCACCTTGCCAGGCTCTGTGACCTAGAATATGCACAGAGAATGTTGGATGGCCATCTGCAATCTGTACCTTTTTATATAAGGAAGAATTACACCAATTTTCTTTGGGAAGGGTGCAAAATATACAGTAATAATTAAGTAGGACAGCAGTTGTAGGATTCATAAAGTTGCCTCCAACACCCAGTTGTTCATACCACTCTGGTAATCCAGCTTGCAGGGTGATGCTTTTTTACATTTTAAGACAGGAATTCATCAGATTATACAAGGGGTGGATTTCTATGGATTAGCCCCAAGCACATCCCTAACATTGTGGGTATTATTGGTAGGTTTAATAGGTATTCATCACAAAGAAATTGTCTGCCAGTTCTGTGCTTTACAGTAATGTAATCCTGCCAATGGGTGCAGTTGGTATGATAATTGTTTTCATAGAAACAAGCCTTCTACTATAATTGTTCAGCCTTTGTCTTTGACAAAACAACACATTCATATTACCTCATTATTCTAAAATTTACTACCCACCCCCTTATATAATATATAAGGGGGTGGGTATATTGTATCTAAATATAAATCATTTCTCTATTATTTTCTCCCAAAACTCATGCCAGACTTGTCTTTTCCTCTCATGGGCAGTAATGCTTCTTTCATTTTTAGAGTGTACATCATGATTTGGTCAATTTATATTGGATTCAGTTTTTTCATTTGGTCCCCATGGAAACAACTATTAAAATTTTATACATTCTAAACATGTTATTTCATCAGAATCCCTCATTTCATGAAGGAAGCTTTTTCTGGTTTGTTAAAGCTTATGTTTGTGATTGCTATGATAACAGAAACAAACTAGAAAGTCAAAGTTTGATAAAATTTTAGGCGTTTCTGGTTACCATGGCTACCAAGTAACTAGGGCAACCAGTTTCAATTATTCAGCTTATAAAACTCTCAAAATGCATCGTTTTGAGATCACATTTGTATTTCTATCTTACATATTAACGAAGATATGGCCAAAATATGGATATTTAGAAATAACCATTTTCTACATTCTATATATATCACCTCAGCAGACTCACTTGTTTCATGGAGGCAGGATGTATACCTTTCATATAAGTTTTTCCTTGTTTATAATAGCTTTATATTTGTGGTTGCTATGGTAACACAAACCAACCAAAAACTCAAATTTTGGTCAAAATTTTGGGCCTTTTCTGGTTACCATGGCAACCGAATAACTAGGGAAACCAATTTCCATCATTCAGATTATAGAACTCTCAGAATGCATCGATTTGACACCTCACTTGTGTTTCTATCTTGCATATTAAGGAAGATATGGCCAAAAAAGGGTTAATTTCAAATTTGGCTTTATTTTAGTTGGTTTCCATGGTAACCAGCTATTTTCTACATTCTATACATATTATCTCAGCAAACTCCCTCATTTAATGAAGGCAGGATGTATACCTTTCATATAAGTTTGTTTTTGTTTGTTTTAGATTATATTTGTGGTTGCTATGGTAACACAAACCAACCAAAAACTCAAATTTTGGTCGAAATTTTAGGCTTTTTCTGGTTACCATGGCAACCGAATAACTAGGGAAACCAATTTCCATCATTCAGATTATAGAACTCTCAGAATGCATCGATTTGACACCTCACTTGTGTTTCTATCTTGCATATTAAGGAAGATATGGCCAAAAAAGGGTTAATTTCAAATTTGGCTATATTTTAGTTGGTTTCCATGGTAACCAGCTATTTTCTACATTCTATACATATTATCTCAGCAAACTCCCTCATTTAATGAAGGCAGGATGTATACCTTTCATATAAGTTTGTTCTTGTTTGTTATAGTTTATATTTGTGGTTGCTATGGTAACAGAAACCAACCAAAAACTCAAATTTTGGTAAAATTTTAGGCTTTTTCTGGTTACCATGGCAACCGTGTAACTAGGGAAGCCAATTTCATTCATTCAGATTATAGATCTCTCATAATGCATCGATTTGACATTTCATTTGTATTTCTATCATGATTATTAAGGAAGATATGGTTGATATTTGTGATTTTTGACCTTTGACCTTGAAATGACCTTGAAATGACCTTGAACCTGAAAAGAAAAATTCTCACCAAAACTTTTCAGAATCCTTGACTCATAAGGATAACAAAAAGTATAGGTGTTATAAATTAACAAGCATTTTCAGAAAAAGTACACAAGAGACCCTACTATAATGAAAATTGGAGAAAATTAAGAAAAATCACAAATTTGTCAAAGTTTGGGAGTTAATTTTAGGCAAACCACACGTTGGATATTCAATTAATCTTTTATACTACCATAGGTAGTTACACTCTATGTGAAATAATTGGTTTCATTTGTAAGAAAAATTTTTAAAAGGCCAAAATCTGACTTTGAAGAAATGTCGGAATTAAATTGTATATTCTCCAGAAAAGTGACATGTAGCCACTTTAGAACCCCAAATACCATTTTATGCCCCCAACAGAACCTAACTAGGTTATAATGGGATAGGACATTGTCTCATCAATCACACTGGTGAATATTAGAGCCAAAAATAGCATATAAATGGGTTTTTGGGGTTATCACTTGACCCATTCGAGCCAATGTCAGAATCCAACAAGTTTGTTGTGATGGAAAATTGACAAAGTTTGGGAGTTAATTTTAGGCAAACCACACGTTGGATATCCAATTAAGCTTTTATACTACCATAGGTAGTTACATTCTATGTGAAATAATTGGTTTTATTTGTAAGAAAAATTTTTAAAAGGCCAAAATCTGACTTTGAAGAAATGTCGGAATTAAATTGTATATTCTCGGGAAAAGTGACATGTAGCCACTTTAGAACCCCAAATACCATTTTATGCCCCCCACAGAACCTAATTAGGTTATAATGGGATAGGACATTGTCTCATCAATCACACTGGTGAATATTAGAGCCAAAAATAGCATATAAATGGGTTTTTGGGATTATCACTTGACCCATTCGAGCCAATGTCAGAATCCAACAAGTTTGTTGTGATGGAAAATTGACAAAGTTTGGGAGTTAATTTTAGGCAAACCACACGTTGGATATCCAATTAAGCTTTTATACTACCATAGGTAGTTACATTCTATGTGAAATAATTGGTTTTATTTGTAAGAAAAATTTTTAAAAGGCCAAAATCTGACTTTGAAGAAATGTCGGAATTAAATTGTATATTCTCGGGAAAAGTGACATGTAGCCACTTTAGAACCCCAAATACCATTTTATGCCCCCCACAGAACCTAACTAGGTTATAATGGGATAGGACATTGTCTCATCAATCACACTGGTGAATATTAGAGCCAAAAATAGCATATAAATGGGTTTTTGGGATTATCACTTGACCCATTCAAGCCAATGTCAGAATCCAACGAGTTTGTTGTGATGGAAAATTGACAAAGTTTGGGAGTTAATTTTAGGCAAACCACACGTTGGATATCCAATTAAGCTTTTATACTACCATAGGTAGTTACATTCTATGTGAAATAATTGGTTTTATTTGTAAGAAAAATTTTTAAAAGGCCAAAATCTGACTTTGAAGAAATGTCGGAATTAAATTGTATATTCTCGGGAAAAGTGACATGTAGCCACTGTAGAACCTCAAATACCATTTTATGCCCCCCAAAGAATCTAATTAGGTTATAATGGGATAGGAAACTGTCTCATCAATTACACTGGTGAATATTAGAGCCATAAGTGGCATATAAATGGGTTTTTGGGATTATCACTTGACCCATTCGAGCCAATGTCAGAATCCAACGAATTTGATATGATGGAAAATTGACAAAGTTTGGGAGTTAATAATAGGCAAACCACAAGTTGGATATCCAATTAAGCTATTGTTTCTACCATAAGTAGTTACACTCTATGTGGAATAATTGGTTTTATTTGTAGGGAAAATTTTCAAAAGGCCTAAATCTGACTTTGAAGAAATTTCGTTATTAAATTGTACATTCTTGTGAAAAGTGACATCCCCAAAACCGATTTATATGCCACTTACGTCTCTGATATTCACCAGTGTGATTGATGTGACAATGTCCTATCCCATTTTAACCTAATTAGGTTCTGTGGGGGGCATAAAATGGTATTTGGGGTTCTAAAGTGGCTACATGTCACTTTTCCCGAGAATATACAATTTAATTCCGACATTTCTTCAAAGTCAGATTTTGGCCTTTTAAAAATTTTTCCTACAAATAAAACCAATTATTTCACATAGAGTGTAACTACCTATGGTAGTATAAAAGCTTAATTGGATATCCAACTTGTGGTTTGCCTAAAATTAACTCCCAAACTTTGTCAATTTTCCATCACAACAAACTCGTTGGATTCTGACATTGGCTCGAATGGGTCAAGTGATAATCCCAAAAACCCATTTATATGCTATTTTTGGCTCTAATATTCACCAGTGTGATTGATGAGACAATGTCCTATCCCATTATAACCTAATTAGGTTCTGTGGGGGGCATAAAATGGTATTTGGGGTTCTAAAGTGGCTACATGTCACTTTTCCCGAGAATATACAATTTAATTCCGACATTTCTTCAAAGTCAGATTTTGGCCTTTTAAAAAATTTTCTTACAAATAAACCCAATTATTTCACATAGAGTGTAACTACCTATGGTAGTATAAAAGATTAATTGGATATCTAACTTGTGGTTTGCTCAAAATTAATTCCCAAACTTTGACAAATTTGTATTTTTCCTCAATTTTCTTCAATTTTCATTAGTCAAAATTTTTATTTCTAATTAACATAAACATGTAATTTTTGGTATCTTCTTAATCAGAATTTTGTTTCCTATTCATTCCTATTGAGTACATTTTGATTGTAGTAATATAAATTTTGAAGATCATTTGGGTACTAGGCCAAAAAAGGTGTGAAACTGCAGTCTCACACCTCACACTCTCCAAGCAGATGTTTATCAACCATGTCTGTTTTGCCTATCCTGGAGAGCTATCCGAGACAAGGAAAATCTAGAAACAACACAAGTGTCCTATCTATCTTATATATGTCTATGATATAAACAAACTTACTTCAAATCTTTGGAAAGTAGAACTCAAAATAGAACTGAAAAACTAATCCAGCCCTTTCTTGCCCTGCAGACCTATAGATAAACTGATGGTGCTACGAGAGCTTGCCGCAGAGTCTACAGACGTGGACTAAAGACTAAGGGAAAGAATTATAGTTGTCTTGGACCTCCAACCTGTATTTAAAAAAGAGGACGAAGACCATGCATTTGAATCTATTTGTACGTTCGTTTAAAATGCATGTCAAATTGTACAACGCCTACCTCAATGACATGAATGTATTGTTTAGACATAAACGTCAACAAAATTACTGCTGAGCGATAATAGAGGAATATTAGAAACAAACGGTTGCACTGACCTATTCTGGTTGACTGTTTTGCAAATAAAGACTCAGTACCTTTATAAATGGTATGATCGTTGTTAGCCAGAATGTTTTTTATGAATTGGACAAATCAAAAGCCAAATAACTACGTTGAAGTTGAATGCATTTACCTGATGGATAAACACCACGTTTAGTTATTTTTCACTAGGGGGCGCGACATCTTTTCATTTCTCTGTCCCTCGGCAGGTGGCAGCAGCAGAACCGGCGGGGAGGCGTGCCTGTCAACATGGCTTCAGGAAAGGCGTTTGCAAACTTTGTGTCAGCTGGCAAGAAAATTGTTGCAGTTGGCAGAAATTTCAGGTAAAAAGATATAGATCTATTCTAATCAATAACTTGTTTCGTGTAGTTGTCGCTTACCTGTACTGTTAAATCTCCAAATTCAATTGTCGGGTGTCGCACTGAGTGATAATAGAAGGGGTTGTCCTCTAGCTCTACTGATAACAAGTCAACAGATGGTCAAGTGCAGATACAGATAGTATCACCGCTAGACCTCTAACTATACTTTAGCCTTGTTTTCTTGACTCATGAAATTAACTTGCTGTCACTTATTAATATACACGAAAAGTTTGGCTGCGTTTTACAGTGCTTTTTTTCCTCCTTGTATGTATTTTTTCATCTAGGGCCTAAGTGCAATAGACATCTAAGTTCATATACACAGTAAAGGTATTGGAAACTTAGAAGTACCGGTAAGAATGCCATGGCCCTAGACCCTGAAACCCTATTTCTTAAATTCAACAGGACGATCCGTCAGCAGAAAATGTCTTTCTTTTACGTTTTTTCTTACAAGAATAAAACGCAACAAAAATGTGAATAGATCTAATAATAATTCATCAAAATAGTTGCCCGTTTTTTGCTGGTTTAGAGACGAAGAAAAACCCAGACATATCTACCCTATTCTTTTTTCAACCAATAGATCTACCCTAGCACTAACCTGCGCCGCAAGCACCCTGAGACAAATACTTTGCCTACCCTAGCACTATTTTTTCGTGGCCTTTCTAGGTCTAAAAGTTTGCAAATAATATGTGGACCCGTAAAAATAGTACACATTTTGATCATTACAACACTTGAATTTATTGTAGAGAACATGCTGCAGAACTTGGTAACGCGGTGCCAACGGAACCCATTATTTTCTTGAAGCCCACCTCATCATATATTGTCGAAGGACAACAAATAAAGGTAATTTTCTATGCGTCTTAATCGCTTCGATCGATTATAGAGACGATGACAGAATGGCATCCTTGTTAATGTATATTACCTACTTTTGAATTCAGTAGAATTCGGATCTTAACCTGTCTGTGATTTATAAATAATTAAAGTCTGAGAGTTCTTTGTTATACTTGACTTTTCGAACATCTCTGATATATATGGTTTAAAGTTGTTATCAGAGATAATCAATAATTCAGTGTGATTTCACTCAATAATTCCCATATCCCCGTCAGGTCCCTAAGGGCGTTGAGGAGCTGCACCACGAGGTGGAGCTGGGAGTGGTGGTGGGCAAGGCCGGGTCCAACATCCCCGAGGCCTCGGCCATGGAGCACGTCGCCGGCTACACACTGGCCTTGGACATGACCAACCGGGTCAAGCAGTTCGAGCTCAAGAAGAAGGGTCTGCCCTGGTCCCTGGCCAAAGGTTTCGACACCTCGTGTCCAGTGAGCCGCTTCATCACCCAAGACGAGGTGGGAGATATCAGTCGGCTCCAATTGTGGCTCAACGTCAACGGACAGAAGAGGCAGGACGGAAACACAGAGGACATGATTTTTACCGTACCCTATCTTATCAGTTGGATAAGCGAGTACTTCACCTTGGAGCCTGGAGATGTGATTCTAACTGGAACCCCCGAGGGCGTTGGCCCCGTGCGTCCAGGAGATGAGATCCACTGTGGCATCGGGGATGTAGTATCTATGAAATTCTCAGTTATTAAGTCCTAACCACTTGACTGAAAATAAACTAATTGATCCAGGAAGATATGTTGGAAATTAACTTCTCAGGGAAAATCAACTTCAACCATAATTTTTGTGTTTCTCCCGAAGAACATTGCCACGAGTATGAAGCAGGAGTTACAATATGCCAACATCAACAATTCTAAAGCCACTCATCTTAAAATGTATCAAAAATAAGGTTCGGGAAAATATGGTTTGAATTAAAGTAAAGGAGAAAGAAAGTATAGAATACATAATATTACTGATTTACTTCATTTTGCTAACATCTTTGTTCCCCGTCTCTCTTCACAAAAAGTAACTTCTCTTTCCAAAATCTGTCTTATGACAACTTTGATGTTTGATTTCAGTTTGTCTTATTCTGTTCATATCATATTAATTTGGCTATTACAACATATCAAGAAAAAGTACAAGGAATATACATGACTGTAAATGTTTATTAGACACCATATAAGGTGGGTTTACATAATAAAATATATGTATACATGTATTTGTTCAATGGGTTATCTTGTCTCTTTTATGACAACATATTTACGCGACAAGGTAGATTTGTGTCAAGGATAAGAATTCCATGGCCTTGCTATTTGGCATTTAGGAAACCAATATTTTAAAACTCAGGTAATTTAAGGTTCGATCTAAAGCTATTTATTTTTTCATAATAATATTGAAATCAATTTATTCATGTTGGATCTCTGGTCTATATATACCTCTTGCGATATACCAGTTAAATAATCTATACCAGTTAAATAATCTATAAGTCTATGTCTAAAAATCTCACGGGATAATTTCTCAGGTTGTCTTTTTTCGGCTACAGCCCTACTCGACAAGTCAAGAACTGATACACCTTTGCCGTTTTAAGATGAGACTTCAAATTATCTTCGGTCAATATAAATAATGTCCTCCAACGCATCACAATGTGTATAATTAGACACTAATAATCAACTTGTATATGAATCATATATGCACCATGGTTTAAAAAAAGCACAGTTCAAATAGAAATACCGTGTGCTACATCATTCATCTAGGATTATATTAGACACTAAATTGAGATATCAAACAACAGTTCATATGATCATCTCATTAGGCAGGGTGTCACATTCGTATTCAAACTTGCTTTTGCAGCATAGCTGGCAAAACAACATGCAAAATCTCAGTTTGAGAGCGACTCAATGAGAAACGTTCTGCACCGAGTGATGCTACCTGTCATCATGGTCCCCTCTCTCTCAGCTAGGCCAACACGGACAAGGGTCTAACAGTGAACTACAAGCCCAGCCACATGCCTGCATACACAAAGTCTTCCCGGCAAAACGTCGAACCACCAGCATATTCAAACAAGAAAGTGTCTGGGTGGCACCTGCCAAAGCGCATACTAGATACAGAAAAGGCTTTTCGGCCTCTTTTGGGTGAGGAGAACAATTCACGTCCAAATCGCGAATCTTCCGGTATACCTCGTTTCATCACACATTCACATACTTTTAACAATCATAATAATTTACAACAACGAATCAACAGCTGCAAACGACAAATATGCACGAAAAGTTGGCGGGGATTCGTATGAATGGCTACAAAATCTTAGGGTAGTTATGTACGTAATATATGCAAATATTACTAACGATCCTTTCGCGCTTTCCACTCTTGATACGCTTGAACAATTCATCAAACCTTCTTACAGTAAGGTTACAATTACCCAAAGCAGGTCCAACTTTCTAGATACTGAGATAAATGGTCCAAAAGCCAGCTCAATCACCTGTACATACCTTTTACTTAGACTTACGTATAAATAATAGATTCGAATCATTCAAAATCAAATTTCCTGATTACACGGTCAAATCCATGTTATTTGGCACTCCCAGTAAGACTTGTTATCTATGGCCTTATGCCATAACCTCCTTTCTAGCACGCTCCGTATTCTTACGGTTCTTAATCATGAAAAGTCGGATCAACATTTAGACATTCATAATAAACTGTTAAATAGGATGAAGTCTTTAAGGGCCTATTGTTTATACCCAGCTATTGGCATAAACATAAAAATATACCGCATGTCACTAGGGGTGACAGTCAAATTGGTCACTAATAGTCAGTTTACGACAGTAAAGGGTATCACACAATCTGTTTAAGCCGTCCTCCAGTTAACCAATCAAGATCTATCCAATAACATCTAGACCATCCTACTGATATACCTCAACAATTATGATAGCCATAATTACCGTTTTAATATTACGAGCGCTTATTCTCGAGAATAATTGTTTCTATAAAAGAAGCAAATCAGAATTTTCGCTTTCATACACATACACAACCTTAAATTGAAATCCCATAACTTTATGTACAATTTCATTTCAGGCTAATAGTGCCTGTTTTCCAATCCCATCCCTCTTAACCAGATCCCATTTTTGGCTATGTTTAAAGGAGTTCGCTTGCTGTCCGATGCCAATTCCTTAGTGTGACATTCCGTCACCAGGCAGCACCAGCGTTCTGTCAAACCTCGTCAGGTAAAATGACGATGGACAGATTCCGCTGTGGCCAGCTGTACGTCTTTGGTACGTTTACCTAGAAAGTAAAACATGAGCTCTGTAGATGAATTTATATTGTAGAAATGTAATTTACGTTATTTGATGTAAGGTTATGACTACTGAATTTAGATCTCTGAGCTAAAACACAGTAAAAAATCAAATACAATTTTAATTTACGCGGCCTTTGATGTTGAAGGGGAGAACATATCCCCTTAGAATCTTGGAACTTAGTTTCATAATTTGAACAGTTTATTAGATTTTTCTCGTTCCTGTACAGGCCCGATATGTTGGCCTTTAGCCTTTCGGTCTGTAATCAACCAGCCTACTTTTCTAGCCTTACCGTGAACTGAAACGGCACATAAAACGGGTAAAAATACAGGGAATATGAAGCCAGTGGCAGTCGTTCACCCCTCTATAAAGAGGAATACTTACGTCATCTGCTCCAGTCAGTTCACGTAGGTCTTGAATCATTTCGTCGATAAAATCTTCCATCAGAAGAACCTGAGTTTAGAAAAAAAAAATCTGTAATTCTTGTTAATTGAATTTTCTAGTTGAAACTATAACATGCACTTTTCAGTTTTAAAGTTTTTGAATGTGACATCCTTCTGAACCAAGACCTTCTATCAAACGACTGCACCTTATATACTATGTTCTGAAGTGATATAGGATTACAGCAGTCTACACGTCTTATAATTAAATTTGTCGAAGAAAACAGTGTCCAACCCACCTGTAACCAGGGCCCATATGCAGCATACGGACTCTCCTCGTCGGCGATGGAGCCGGTGACGTTGGACGGGACGAGCGTGATGGCCACGTCATTCAGTACGCTCTTAAAGGTGAAATGTCGACCATGTCTTAAACGGCCTCTGAAAGTGGACAGAAGGAATAGCGTTACGGACAACGATTAAAGTAGCTTTTCCGTTTCCACATATCACTTTCCAATCCCTCTCAATTTTATTTAAATCCTATCAAATGTACGGTATACAACGAGGCAGGTACAATAGTATATGTTCAGAATGTTTACTGGTTTACAAAATGTCAAATCACATCAATTTTGGACTAAGAGATCGCATATTCACTGCAACTCCTTTTCTATCGGTACACCAAGTGCATTTTAACGTCAAATCATTGTATGTATATTAATCTTTGCAGTCGATTGGTACAAACCTTAATGCTAAAAGAAGTAACGTTCCAGATTCCTGGTTGAACTTCAGTTGAACTCTGTCGAGTGTCCGTCTCCGTAATAATTCCGACGGCGCCTCACTGCTGACTGTACTGTCAAATGACTCTTTCCGGGATATACTCTTTTTACTGAAAGGAAAATCAATGACGTTAACAAAATAATATCTAAGATAGGTCTTTAGTCAATAGGAGAATTCATATTATATATTTTTTTAATTCTATCAAAGTACCATTCATTAAGGTAAAATTGCATTTAGATAATTTGATATTTTCAGTGTTATTTCTAAGATAATTGAGCATCATGAGTCATAGATAGCCTTGACACCATTAGATAAGTCCACCTACCATGTCCCTTGATTTGTTTCTTGGTCTACTGGCTCTGATTTGATGGGCGGAAGGACGGGGTTTGTGCTGATTAACCCCTTTTTCAACGTTGCTTTAATTTGTTCTGATTCTGAAATTGAAAAGAAAGTGCATCGGTGAAAAAATTAGAAAATGCAATCCAATGAAGTCGGTTCATTTATTGTCACAATGTTCCGTCTAAATATGAGCTTGCCTCAGCCTCAAAGAGAGTAGGATTCTGAAATCAATTTACCATATTCGGAGATGCGCGGCCGGTCGAGGTCGTTGCTGCTGCGCCGGTCCCCGGCTAGCAGGCGGTTCTCCTTGTCCTCGTCGTTGTAGACGTTCATGTTACGGTCGCGGCTGGCCGAGTGGCTCAGGGACTGCATGTCAGCCTCGCTGGGCTCCTCCCACGAGCACCTGCCGCTCACCCCGCTCAGACTGGACCCCTCCAGCTCCATCCCCCGGTCCACGATGTCCTGAGGGAAACAGAATGGTTGGTATATTTTTGGGAAGACGACTAGAAAATATCACTTACATGTATTTTTTTTAATTTCAGGAGTCAAATTAGATGTAATCATTTGATTGCAGGATGAACAACGGCATTACTCAAGTATAAAAGCATGATAATTACATATGTAAAAGATCTAATATTGAGTGGATTTCTTTTCCGCAAATAACATAACATATTCTAATTTAGTTCAGCTTTATGGCATAACACAAATGCGTCTTATCCGCATAGTCAAAAAGAATTTCTTTGTGGTGCAAGAGTAAGTCTAAGAGCTATTTTAACCATGGCAACGTTCCATTACCTGCAAACTGGGGTCCTTCTCAAATATCGTTTCTCCTCTTCGCATATCGGTGATTAGCCAAGGCCCACCAGCCCTGCAACAACAGATACTCGTGTCTTAACACCAACAGGAAAACCAACTTTGAATTGTTAATTATTAAAAATCTACACACCAAAACAGGTATTATACATCGTCTTTGCTGTGTACTACTTATTATGATTTACAATAAGCACGAGTATTTCATTATTGTTCCTCTATCATGCACATGCAAGTTCAAAGATTCTAGATAAATAACAAAATAGGAACGTGTGACTTACACGGGTATATCTTTAAGGAGCTCTATTATGCCGGGCCCATTCCATTGTTGTGCTGCTCTTAATTCCTCAGCACAGACTCCAACGATCTGTGACAAAATACAAAATCAAATGTTCAATCCTCTTTTCTCGTATGGATTTGTTTGTTTGTTGGGTTAGTTTAACGTCCGGCCAATCCTTTAGGGTTCTTTTACCAGACTGCTCAAAATGTAAGCTCAAGGAACGAAAAAATCAATAAAAAGGGAGGCCGATTGCATGGGCACTCAGCGCTACTTTCCAATGTAGCTCATGGGACAAATCCTTGGGTTAAATGTGGACCAAAGATAGATTTTTCTTGTGGGAAAATACCATGTACAAGCCCATAATATCTGCCTGAAATGTTATAATGATGCTAGCCGGTAAAACAAGCATTACTATTTCCTTTTTTATATTAGTTAACATTGTTCTCGATTTATTTATGCGACTGGTTAATATGTAAGTTGAGGGACAAGGTATATGGTACCTCACCTGAGCGAAGTTGACGGAACCGAAGGCCGAGTTGACGGGCCGTAGCTGGGGGTCGTCGGCCAGCAGCATGTGTTGGATGCGGGACTCACTGCCGTCCAGCGGGCTGTGCCACGAGACGTGGTCGCCCGAGCACAGCTTGTTCTCTTGAGGAGATGCACGGAAAAAGTTATTTTGGGTGATTTCCTCTCACCATGTTAGTGTTTTACTCGATTGGAACGTTCACAATTGGTACGTTTACAAAGTAAGTAAAAGTGTCACATGTACAAGTGTTGATGTAGAGCATATCGGTATACGAGTATTCAGTGCTAATAATAGTTATATTGACAAGTATGGGAGGCCACTATGAACCTCCCAATTTATTCCACGTTTTACAGTCTTATAGTTAGAGGAAATAATTGTGCGGCATTTGTATAGTAATTAACCTACCGTAATGAAAATTGTTAGTTGAATTTTGCGGTATTAGGTCCAATGTCTCATTTACCGACAAATTCTTGCTTTGAAAGTCATAAAGAGTAATGATGTGTCAAACTAATCAATATACTTCGCAGTGAAAGTACCATTTATGACTTACCTGACTGAAACACGTAGCGTGCGAGAGCCTGCATCAGGGTGGCGGGCCAGGTCGGAGGGGCCATCTCCCCCTTTTCTCTTTTTAATCGGAAAGTTAATTCAAAACCGAATCCACTCGGTCCGTCTGGCTGGTGTTTGGCCCTAGGATAAAAAAAGAATAGAGCATTACATCAGACTTGTTCTAGGTTGAACGTAGGGCAATATTACTGATAAGTTCCCAAAGGAAGGATATGAAAGAAATTAATAGAATAGAAACAAAACTCTTATTCAATGTGAGAAACACCGATAGATTCTTTATTCCATTTACAGTGAAGGTGCTAATATATTTTTACCATTTTCTTTAAAGTGATACGAGTCCAAATGTATTCTAAACGATAATGAAAAAACAGTAAAAAGGTGTATGCGACCGAATAAGAGTGATTGTTATTGCATGTCACTCTATATTCAGTAAAAAGAAACAATACTAAGCATGCTCTGCCATCATCTTTCTAATACAAGGAAATGCGAGTCTATTTTCCAGAATGGAAGGACGGAGTAAAGACGTCACTGTTACGACCCAGAGGAAACAAAAACAGGTGTGTCGTCTGCCATGTGACGTCATGAGTGGAGGTATTCATTTGTTTCTGACGTCCACAACATTACAACAATAGTTCATGAACATGCACGGGAGAAATCCCAACCGATTCCAACTGGGTCCTGAATGGTGTAGATTCATATGTACACGTGACAAGAACTACTGAGCTGTCTGCGTTCTCGCTTTGAGGTATGCTAGCAATTACAGTTCTGACGTCAAAAACGGTAAGGAAGATCGAAATGAAAATGTTATATTCAAGTATCTTTACTCAACATATGCTGTAGAGTTTGCTGTGATTTGCAACAAGAGACTATTGGAAGAATGATAGGTTATAAAGCTTGAAACTTATCAATTGGCAATCATATAGTGGAAATAAAGTAAAATGATGGCTGTCGAATGACAATCTATTCAGGTGCGTCGTGCTCGCCTTTTTAAAAACTTACTTATATTGTTTTTTCATATGGTAAAACTCTGGCAAATTATCTACTATTACTTTTGTCAGGATTTGTGGAGAGGCTGCGAGTAAACTTACTTGTGAACCCGCTCGTCGCCGTGCAGGTCGGACAGGCCGAAGCTGATGTAGTGCCAGTGAGGCGGGGTGCCCAGGGCCGGGTCGCCCGGGTTGGCGTACATACTGATGTAGTCCAGGGGGTCCGGACCACCAAGCCTACGAGAAGAAAATAACAATATTTTGTTACTTTTGTTATACGGGTTAAGGAAAATTAAGCAAAGCCTGAGATTGAACGGTTTGGGATATTCACCACAGATCGAAGATAAAAGGTGTATACAAGTCTTTAACAGTTTGATAATAGCTTATGTGATATTCAATCAAGCACTTTTCACAGTAGATAATTCAATAACAAATTAATTTGAGGAAAATAGCCTTTTTCTGAAGAAATCGCATTTCCTAACTTTGTATTTGTCTATTCAATTCAATATCAAAAGAATGTGCATTAAATGTCGTGGTCTAGAAGGGGTATAAGGTGATGTTTGTGGAACCAATCCCGAAAATACCCATTGACAATGCCGGACAGCTAATTCTATTTGTTTAAATCTGAATTTCTCATTTGGATTAGCTGATTTCCACGTCTCTATACACTATTTAGTTAATCAGCTGTATTTCTTATTGTGTGCAGTCAATTACTGCTTTGTGCTTTCATTGCTTTACGAGTGAGGTAGGAGATTGCGGCAATCTTTCATTGTGGCGGATATAACGTCCCTCCCAGAGTCCGTCTCCGGCAAGGTGATCAGCCCCACGGACTGGTGCCGACTGACGGCCATGTGAGGCCCATCAGTCAGAGGGGTTCCCCACTTCCCCTGCCGGCCCCCACCCGGGATCCGCTCAGTACCCGGCCGCCGCTGAGGGGGGCCCGCCTGGCCGAGAGGGGGGTCAATCGCCTACACAAACGCGGCGTATCTTTTCACCATCCATGTCAACAGGAGCGCCGACCCCGGGGCCTGAGGTCAGACCGCAGGGGGGCGGCCCGGGGCCCGGTTACGTGCGACAGGCGACGACCCAGCCTCACCCCCGACCCCCGGCAAGCAGGGGGGTGCAGGGGGCCCGGTAGGGGGGTGTAGGGGACCTGACAGGGGGGTGCAGGCGGGGAGGACTGGGGGGCACGTACGGAATGAAAGCTTGATTTGGCCCTGGGATGCATACCTTTCCTTTAATATAACAAAAACATGGATTTTTCGTTTTATAAGTCAGCAAATTGAATATGTATATACATATAAAAAGAAGATAATGTATATACCCATCAATTAATTATTAGCAATGTAAGGGGTACTTTATTTGAACGATTTAAATGATGGCCGTTGCTGGTCATGTTAAACCCGTTAACATATTTAACCCGTACGAGGTGCCTCGTGTTAATATTATTGAAACGAGAAAACATATAGAATCTAAAAAGTTAAATTAGGTCCCAATCTGCTATTGTGCCTTATGGAGGCGGGAAGTGAGATTTCAGAGAGATACAAATCATGCTGGCATCAAGTGAAAGAAATGAGTATAGGGAGGTGAGGCCAAATTTATTTGCAAAGATATCTCACCACTGTGTGTCCTCTTTTAATCCTTGTGCCCCCCCCCCCAAACACCCCGCTACACGCATGATAATGGTAATAGAATTAAAAACCTCGACTTCCCTCTAGAGTCTGACCGACAGAGTGGAAACACATCAGGTGCAGGGTGATCAATCTTGAGAAAGGAAACACCATTATATGAGATGGAAACTAAGCCGGGAAACTAAGCCCTGCTTTCACCCCCGGAGTTTACTACCTGTGATCTATGACATCCCCCTCAGAGATACCATGGACTCAAACACGTGCTTCAGGTCCCCCACAAATTGCCCTACGATCCGATTATAAGTTAAAAACCGAAATCGGTCCACCAGCAAGACACGGACGTATAAAAAGCCATATTCAAGAAAACTTATCATATGTATACGAGTTTCACTCTTCAACCTGAGGTGATTTATCACTTTTACAGTGGCGCCAGAGTTAAATTCACCCCCCGCCAGGGATCACATAGACAGTACCGGAGCCAAGTATATCAAAAGGGAGAGGGCACATCCCTGTATCCCCTCTCCCCCCCCCCCATCCAACCAAATACGTGGGGACCCTTCAGTGTTCTCCAATCTAGAAAATGGACCCTTATTTGCAAACGTTTTGTCCCTGAAATTCTTGCTCATACATCATTAAATCAATCAAAAATATGTTTATACTTTTTTACTATAATGTATATTGAAGATTGAAAGCAACCGGGTTTAAGTAGCCGAAAAATAGCACCCCTCTTTCACAATTTCGCGAATTCTCGGATTACAAACAGACCATTTTTTCAATTTTCGCAAACGTTCTTTCAAACTACCCATTTCTTCGCGATTCTATATTGCTGATACGTATCCAGTTCACTTGAGATTGGGGTCACGGGGGGGGGGGGGGGGGCACATTTGGCACATTAACCGTGCATTTCATATCAGAGAGAAGGCTCACTAACCACTTTTAATTGATAAAAGGCACACTGCATGATCTGCTACACTTTAACATTTCAATGGCTCCCCAGTGCACTTAGTAAGTAACATCTATATACTTTACACCAACAGATGATGTTCTTCCATGTAGGTACAATTATAAAGCAAGATTAACAGCTTAAAATTTGGAACGGACATTAAGGTTCATCCAGAGGGAAGCTTGTCTTACGTTTTGTTTATTAGTCCTAGTTTGGATTTTAACAAATGTAGAAAATTACCTTCTAAAAATTTTCAGAAAGTTGCCCTTTTTCTCATAAAGTGAAAACTAGGATCCAAATTTATATTTAAAAAAAAAAAGAAAGAAAGAAAGAAAGAAAGTGAGAAACGACCCCCTCAAGGTTATAAGGGACACTTATTCAAAAATGTATTTCAATGTTATACAATTACTGAAGTATCGGTGTAAAAATCAAATTTGAATTCAGAATTTCTAAAATTCTCATCACATGCAATATTCTTTATACTTATAGTAATATATATAGAGGAAAATTTTACCTTTCAGAAGATGTATACATTATAATGTATTACTGTCGGTACGATTGTTGTGTATGCATGTGCCCAAATGAAGTGCAGGGCCCCGAATCCCTTATCAATCCAGCGCCATTATAACAACAACCCGACGCTAAAACAGTCAGGGTGGGCTGGGGCCTGTCCCCGTCAACTATCGTAGAGGTATATCTCCCCGAACCTGTGTGGCCGACATTCTAGACGCACCAAGGGGGCTGGTGCCAACTGAACAGATCGCGGTTAACTCATTGTAGACCGGAGTCATGAGGTATATCAGTATCTAGGCATAAATCGCCCCCTTAGGAGATGTCCTCATCATTTGGACATGACGAGAGTGTTTTCTTTCTTTTGCCGGCGTTGGAACACGTACCATTTAAGAATGTGAGCATTACGGGCGGAATACCATGGACTCAAGAACTCTTGGATTGACGATCATAGTTGATCATAATGTTACGTATCCAAAAAGACTGTATTCAGACTCAGTAAGTTCAAAACGCGGTCAAAGAAAAGCGCATTTTCTGATGCATCCAGGCAACTTGCTTGTCAATGAAGGAAAGGTTAATCTTTTCCTATGTGTTGTGTTCATTTTCAATAACGTGTTACAAAAGAATATGTATTGATCAAAGATACAAGGATCATTAATGGAGAAATTTATGGTTAATTTGGTCAAATCCAATCCTGGGTATCTAAATGTACAGGTACCGGGTGTCAACTAACGACCAGGGCTTTCCAAACCCCAACCAAATAGATTTCATCATAATTATACACTTATGTTACTAGCAAAATTCTGTAAGCTGAAAACACTGTATCTTGCACAACTGGATGAACGGTTGGTCTAACCGATTAGAAATGATCGCAAATTCAAAGTAACAAAAAAGACAACATTTATCAAACAACAATCACTGCAATGTCATAAGTTGCTTAAACGGTAAATTATTAAGATATTTTGATTTCAAGTCACTACCACTTTTCTTACGGCAAAATAAGAGGCTTGACCTTTAGTAATGGTTTCTTTCTATACCTGAATCGCTTCAGCCCGCATATTTTTGGAGTCTGCTTGCAAGAAAATCGAGCCCTCTTCATGATTCTGTCCCGTCTTGAGGCAAGCATCGGATAAAGTCCAAACCTTGGTCCACGGTTCTCTGTAGTGGGCGGGGTACTTCCTCCAACGGACCTGACCAGTCAGTGACACAGGAGGTGGACCGTTTCACCTTTAGCAGAGCGCCCTCAGTCAGTGACACAGAAGGTGGACCCTTTCACCTTTAGCAGAGCGCCTATTGCCACACCTACGAACAGCTCCGAGCCATTAGCGTTATTAAATGGACGTATCAGATGGCTGTGACCTATACAGCCACTGTATTAGCCATCGATGGAAGCCTCCAAGTGTGCTACGTGTGGCCGGTTTGGTAAGCACTAAGGTAATAGCAGCTTCCCCAACTTGACCCTTCCGGATTTATCAATTAATAAATGAACTAATTTTCCCCAGCTGGAGTCTCCAGTGTTTTGGTCCGTTGTCCAAGAAGTGTACCAAAGATAGTACATACGCTACGCTCCTAATTAACACGTCTTTGAGTGTACCTATGTCGGGTAAGGTATTTCTTCCACAATAGGTCAGTCCTGGAGTCGGTGTGTGGGTGTGTGTACGTCCCTACGCCCGGTGGTGAGTGACAAGGCCCTGTGAAGTCCCCGCCACCACTGGGAGTCTCCCTGTGGCCCTGTCTGACTGGAGGAGGAGGAGGTGGTGGTGGTGGTACCCCCGCATGGATCCTCCCCTCGCCACTCCCACAGAGAGTCCACCTCCCCGGAGTCAATCTCCCGCACAGACCTCTGCTCCCCCGGAGTCTCCCATACCTCCCCACTGCTCGACCACTGAGTGACCAGTGAATGAGATCGTGCTGTATCACATAAAAGTGATTTAGTGTGTGGTTATATCAATGAAGATTCCTGAGATGATTAAGTTGTTTTTTCCTCTGTATATCATGCCCATTATAGCTGTGTTCTCTGCAGGGCAATACATACTAGAGCTAATTTGGCAAAGACTTCGTCACTATTAATTGCCATTACACCAGTTACAGACCAGGGTAAAAGTGCTAACGAGTTATGGTTTTATCTTCACATTACATATTTTTGAGACATCATCTAGTGATTCTTCTGTTCTCTAGCATACCTTAACCACATCACAAAGATTATGTCTAATATCCTCTAATCATAGCCGCTTACAGCCTCTTGATGTATGCGGCTTTTGGCGGCAGCGCCTTGTGGTGGAGGTGGCGGCCCGTTACTCCTGGTGGGGTAGCCGGGGAGGGCGCTGCGAGGGGCGGCGGTCGAGTCTATGACGGCCGGGTCTTTGTGACCCCAGGCCTCAGGGGGTGCGGGCCGCAGTGTAGGCAGGGGGTGTCGAAACCTACCCCCCTCAGACCGTTACATTGACTGCAGGCCCCTCCCGCCGACTGCCTCCTTCCTCCCCCACCTGGAGCACATTGGTCGGATGTCTGAGGGGGCCTGCGGGGCGGGACAAAGCCCCCCTCTCCCCGCCAAACAGCAGCACGCCACCCCGGACAGGCTTATCATAACAACACCATCATCAGGGCGAGCCCCCTGCCCTCTACCCCCTGCCTCACCCCCTGCCCGCACACTCACAATATGGACCCCTTCAGGCCCCCACATCCACCACTGCACCCCGCCATCTAATCAATTAGGCGCCAATAATTTCAATTATTGAACAGGTGGGGTTATCACTACCAAGCATAAGATAAAATCGTGGATTGAATATTTGTACCATTATCTCCAATTCTTAAATACTTGTAACTCTTTATTGGAGAAACAATCACATTTCACCACCTGCACTGACATCTACTTAAGATGTTAGGTACTTAAAGTTTCGATTCAGTGTAATTTCCGTCTTTATCTGCATCTTCTTCGGTTTTAACAATGGTTTGACAAAACGTGGTTGTATTTTTCGGAGATCCAAGTGGTTGGATCCCGAAGGACAAAAGTTAGTGTGGTATTGTGGCCGTGGTCCGCCCCCACCTGGCCGTCATCGAGATAAGCTGGTCGTACCAGGGTGATCCTTCATCGTTAATCGGCCGACAGGTCTTACTCACAGGAGGCAGGACAGGGGACCACCACTAACCACTGATCTTAGAATGGTGAGAAAAAAACAAATCAGAACAACTGAATTCTAGAATAGAAAATGTCTCAACAGAGGTGTTCTCTTGCAATTTTATAGCTCTACCCAAAAGTACATTCTATGGGAAAATGAAATAAAAACTTTTTATGAAATACATGTACAAAGTAGTGAGGAGAGGCTATGGATGAAAAAACGCAATATTAACTACTTAGGTGCCAAGTAGGGGTACAGACTTTACGACTTGACTCGTATCGATCCTGGACAAATTCAAACGGCAATTTGCGTGGCGACGTCGAAGGATGCCGTGGCCCCCTGGTGGCGCAGAGGGGAAGCTGGTAGAGGCTGGCGGTGGGGACCCCCCACAAGGCCCCCTCGACGGGTGTACGGTTACCATGACAACACGGAGGGACTCGCCACTAAATCCGTTTTACACCACACTGAGAGCGCGGAAGTCCTTAGTCGACCACTTTTGTAGGCTTTCAACTTCGCTATATAATTACACTTTAGTTTTGTAAGACTTATGGCCTTTAGCTTTCTTACTTCAATAGAAAAAAAAAAAAAAAAAAAAAATTCTTGCATCCCTGAGAAATTATGTATTTTGCGAAATTAATGCGATGACGTCCAAACCTCATTGCCCGGAATTTTTAAAGGTAGGTTATTACAAATATTTCGCAACTCAGCCACCAGGAGTTATTTAGAAGTCGGCGACTTAACACAGGGTCTACTCGTGACTTCGTGTTTGGATAAATCATACTTGTAGGACAACAAGTGTAGAAGACAATCTACTAGTACTAGTCACATTGCGTAGTACGTGTAAGTGACAGGCCAGTGTGATATTGAACAGTGAAAACCTGGTTTAGGATTTGGACAGACTAGCCAGACCAGCCTAATCCTACAGCTGTGGATGTTGAATCTTAGCTACACGGATGAGCATGACTGGATCTATATATAGTGTAAGAAGAACTCCTTTCAAAAAGCAAGTGTCTTTTACGTGAAATTCCACATAGGCAGGGTAAGAATGGCACAATCAGAGAGTCAACAACAAAATGGCTGTGCAGTACTGAAACCCCACTCAAGCACGGGATATTTCTTTCTTGACAACAGACAATAACTTGAAACATACATATCTTGACGAATGCTCACTATAGTCGTGCGCGACTGTAATACATGTGTAACCCTTCCTAGGTACCTTACACCTTGCTTATTGCAAACGACCTTTCAAAGAGTGCAGTAACTTGTAAGTTCTATTAGGTTTCACTTTTTTTCTTTTCTTATATCTACGCATGTTTGATCCCACATGACGGTTTGAGCTTCAAGTTACTTAAATATCCCGGGAAAGATGAACAGCATCAAGGAGAACTCTCTGTCAGAGTCATTATTGAAAATTGAAGCTGCGGCATCGGGCTTAAAGTTATGCTTAACTCTATGAGCGGAAAGTTATATTTACTTCATTTGTCATCGTTATGCCAGTAGATAGCTCCTTTTTAAACTTCAAGTTGGTCATGAGAGGCCAACATGATCTTCCCTTTAGACTTAGAGATGCAATGCTTATCAGGGTAGGGCCTACTCGTCTACCCGTGGCCTCTTCTAACGGTAGGTGCTGCCACCTTGCAGAACTTACAGACATCACATAGCCGCCGATGGTCAATTACACTCCTCCATCGTGGCTACTGAAATTGCCACTGCTAGCGCCAACCTGACCGGCCTTGAGACATGCGTTGCAACGGCCCCATTGAAGCGGGTGATACCTTTTTTAGCAACACGGAAGTAGACTGCACAGCTAATGTGGATTCAAACAGTCGCCTCACACTTGCAGTGCTGTGTGCTACAGAAGTCCTAGAGTAGTGGCGTGTATTATCGGCACCTTAGGGCATAATATGTCATTGTGTATATATAAACAACATAAAGAATTTTTGTGATTAAAGGAATGTAGTTTCGTTTTGGTAACTATTTAGGCTCAATTCCACGCACATAATTGTCTTAATTTCGCGCCTATCTTATGTATAGAAATGCGCGAAAGTAGGCACTGGCAGGCCTAAAATAAGATATTTCTTTGTGTAACTTAAATATGCATTAGTTTTTAGCCACTTTGATAAAATATTACATCTATCTACATTATTTTAAATGGGCATGTCGTTATACTGACAATACCAGAGTTTTCTGAAAGTTTTTGTTAAAAGTGTTCGTGATTGTTATTTATTTTGTGATATTTTGAATTATCCATATTTTGAATATAAAAAAATCGTATTTCAAAAGAACTAGTTGACATATCTGTAATATCACAATATATGTCAATGGTGCCGATAATCTACGCCTGCCGATAATACACGCCATTACTCTACCTTAAACCACTATTGCATCGGCTTTTGCAGGTGCCTTGTGCAGGCTGTGCGACTTTGAGGGTCGCTTCTGTAGTCACTTGACTGGTTTGGGAGAGAGGCTGTGCGACTTTGAGGGAGGTTTCTGAAGTTACTTCACAGGGTGGGGGTGAGAGGCTGTGCGACGTTGAGGGAGGTTTCTGAAGTTACTTCACAGGGTGGGGGTGAGAGGCTGTGCGACGTTGAGGGTGGTTTCTGAAGTTACTTGACAGTTTCAACTTTGGGGGTGAGAGGCCTTGCGACTTTGAGGGTGGTTTCTGAAGTTACTTCACAGGGTGGGGGTGAGAGGCCTTGCGACTTTGAGGGTGGTTTCTGAAGTTACTTCACAGGGTGGGGGTGAGAGGCCTTGCGACTTTGAGGGTGGTTTCTGAAGTTACTTCACAGGGTGGGGGTGAGAGGCCTTGCGACTTTGAGGGTGGTTTCTGAAGTTACTTTGTATAGGTGCTTTCCACAGTCCATGCCGTTTTTTGAAATCATGATTATGAGGAAAAATGAGTTAGCGACAAATTATTTAGGCCCTATACATCAAGACAAATGTTTGAAACGTACCCAGAAACTTATAGGTCACGGCTAGAAACATGAAGATGGAGTAACATTTGACCAACCCTCTCTGGTACAATTTGTAAGTTGAATCATCGCCAGGGTCATACTTTTTGACGTCACTACCATCATCTTTTTATTTTTATTTTTTTAAAGGTTTTATTAGTAATAATCTTCAATGTTTCCCTTGGTTTTCAGAGTTATTACAGTATCAATAAATATATACATACAATCAATATATTAAGAAAAAAGAACGAACGTGGGTCTGGACCACTAAATTGGACACGGCGACATGGGCATTTCAAAAACATAACAGTATTGATATTCGTGTTATCTTGATTGTCATGTGTTTGTACCTTTGTTTGTTGTATATATGTTACTGTCTTTGTAAATGACACATGAGATCAGCTTGTAATGACTCTTTGTTGTCAATAAAAGTACTACTACTACTACTACTACTTAAAATCGACATGCGACATGGGGCCTTAACGACATGACATTTGGTTCTAAATCATAGTGACATGCGACATAGCCTTTAGTGACATGTGACAGGGCTTATTCTAAAATTCGATCTAGGGCCCCTCTGTACCTGGTACAAGAGTAAAAAATCACAATATGGTATCGGCAAATACGGCACACTTAGCAGGCCTGCCGGCAGGCGACAACCCAAAAAAGTGGATGAGGTCTACCCAGGAATTGAACCCCGGCCTCCGACGCACGGTGCAGGTGCGCTGCCGCTAGGCCACTGAGTCAATACAGAGCTTTTAGCATCCAGGTTTAACTGGAAGGTACTGTAGCTCACCACGCGGCGTCCAGTGTACAGTGCTGCGGGTTGGCATCACGTGACTTCATTTGCATGCGCGGAGAGGCTACCTGTGTTCTGTCAGGTTAATTGATTGATTTCTCTTAACTACCATCAGACTCCGCCAAGATATGGTGGGATTATAAACAAATTAATAATAATATAATGACTTAATTAAATTCACCTACATGACTTTTGATCTTATTCTCCTATAGGCTAGCCAATTTGGTTTCGAGATTAGCTCTCCGCCATTACCGCTATTACCGCCTACCAGAGCCAAAGCTAGAGCGGTTGGCGTGGGTACCAGAGTAATGGTCAATGTGAGATTATACGTACAAGGGAATAAAAATCAGGCCTCGCGCGTGACCACTGGTCGTCCCTCAACAAACTACATGTGTCACGAAAAAGAACCCCTCCCTTAAAAACCATGGTGACTAAAATAGAATGGAGAATCAGCTTTTCGAGGGGGTCAAGGGTGGAATTTGTTTTGGAATTCGCACCTCACTCAGTGGGTGGTCAGTAAATTATTAGACTATGGTCCCACATCTGGAGGGGAGAGACAGTCCCCATCCCTTACCTATAGAATCTTATAATGAAAATGGTTAAATATTGACTGCATACAATTCTATTTTTCCCCCAAATATGATGCAAAATGTGTGTGGGTTCATATCATATCAGAATCATGGTGAAATATTTCTGTACTTCTATGGTCGGGTCATAATAATTATAATTTGAGGTAATCCATTAAAAGTTGGTTGCATTAGCAGGATAGCATTATTTCTATTGTAGCAACTTTTATTAGATGCCAACATTATGGACTATGAATAAGATCGGAAAAGCTTCTAATACTTTATGCATGGTGGCTAAAAAATAAATTGTATAGAAGACATCCTTGATGTATTTGTTATTGAAAATGTTTGTTTTATCCAAGAACACCCCTGAGTCTGACATAAGTTACTATTTAGTCACACTTATTCCCAAAAGTACCCTACCTGAAATGGGATGCATGGGCTGTAGGTACTGGCCACCACTACTCTGCTGTCACAAACACTAAGGGAAGGGGTTTAGAGATGGCTTACTACCATTCGATCCACGCATGCACTGCCATGCTTCTGGCACTCAGTAACCGATCACACATCCACCTGGTTCTGACCACCTGCTGGTGACAGTGGTGGTCCTTATGTGAAAGGGTGAGGGCTGATTAGTTCAGGCAGACCGCAGTGGTTATGTAACACACTTATGGCGTCTCATATTGCTTGATTCTAATAACAATTGCAGCAGGGCTCAACATTAAGTGTTTTACCTTTGCTGCCCTTCTTTACTGGATCATTATACTATATCAAATTCACCTTCAGGTAGGCGCATGTTAAAATTTACCTACCCCACCTCAATTTTTACCTGCCCCGGGCAATGCTTAATGTTGAGCCCTGTGTAGTCCACTGTAGAACAATGCCCTTCAACTACTGAATATGACATTGTGTAGCTAGACATTAAGATTAAATGACTGAAGACATAACTGATAGAGGGAATTCCCACCAATAGCTCCAATACTATACATATGTAATAAGGGACTCCCCCCGAAAAATAGTCAGGCTCTGGACCCAAAACACCTTATTTGTCTGAATGATGGCTTAAACACGCTGGTATTTTGAAATCATCATCCTGATTTCATTTACAAGAACTTAGAAGTCAGTGTTACCATTTTCTTTACAATCAATTTCAAAAAGGAAAATAAATGGTTCGCAGGACTCTGTAATGTCAATTTAACAAAGAAAAAGAACTTGAAAAGTTCAGTTCTTCCGATATCCTCTCCAGAAAGACAAGAAACTTACATTCAAATTGTTCGTCACGGTGCGACACTGCAAACTCTGGCTATGTAAAAATATATCACATCAGAGACTATTACGGGGCCTTCCATTTAATATGTACGCACATTCTAAAAAATCTCAGACCCCCAAACCCCTCAGGCAAAAAAACGCATTGAACATGTATTAGAATGTACGCACATTTTCAAAAATCTTGGACCCCCCTGCCCCCCTTGATGCGTACGTACTAAATGGAAGGCCCCTACGGTTAAGGCGATCTTACAGGTGAGCATGGCTGGCGTGCGCTTACATGGCATTTATACCTGCTACCTGTTATCACCTGCACAGTCCGAAGATCAAGACTCCGTTACTAAGGAAACAGCACCACTTGGAGCCGTACACCTGTTAGTGCTAGCAAGGCCAGGGGGTCATTTAGCCACAGGAAAATATGCTTGCCGCCTCTGTGATATTACTTTGTGAATACCAAGACGTTTGTTCGTAATTATCGAATGCAAGGACTAAGGTGCTTTGCGTCAATGCTTCAATGTATTAGTACTGTTACTTCTTCTTACCTGTGAATATTTAACATGTAGATTGTTGGACTACTTGGCTAAGGTTTAAATCTATCGGCCCAACATTAATTGAGCTTATAATATAAAAGTATAATAAATCATTGTCCTGACCGATATTTAACTATGGGAGTTAAATCCCAGCTGACAACAAATTAATTAAAAAAAAGATCTTCAGTGGGCAGTTGGCTAAGGCTCAATACAAAACATTCAGTTGGGACTGCATAGATGTGCGCGTAGTCCCTTGAGGTAGAGCATACCATGGAGCTGGGAACATGTAGCTCGGTGAGGGCCATCAGTGACCAGAGTGTATGAGGCGGCCGGCGGGGAGTGGTGTGTTACCTGCCGTCAGGGTAATCACCTGGGGAGGGTGGAGTGGGGGGAGTGGGGAAGGGCCGGCCGGAGGGGGCAGGGCCGGCCGGAGGGATCACGGCCCGTCGTGGGTGGTCGTTAGCCCGGCGTGTGGGGCCCTTCTCACGGGGCGGTCAGTCCAGGTACACCCAGGTGGTCAGCTCCCAGATCAGGGTGACTGAATCAACCACTGGGATTGACTATGTGGATTTTTTGGTCAGTACTGACCTGATGGCATGGCCATTTTTCAATCAATCACATATCCAAAACATATACGGTGAAGATGCCTTTCCAATTCATTTCCTGTACCAGCCTACTCTGAGGCAAATACTATGAGCAATCAAGTCTTTTCTAGTAGTAGTACAGATAAATCCTATCTAATTATTCCGAGCAGATAATTCAAAGTTTGTCACCATTATCTCCCGGGAAAATACTGGAAAGCTCAGATAGAAGCGAATTCTATTGCTTCTCTTCCCCTTTTAGGATACGTAAGCGTAAGGCATGTTTCTGACATTGACATGGCAACATGACAGAGACCTGAGACTGGGAGTACTGTAGGTGAAGGGTTTGGGATTCGGGTGGTGATGGGGTGGGTGGGGCGACATAGCGGTGGATGAGGGTCAGGAGCAGGGCAGAATCCCTGGGAGCCCCGAAAGCGGCAGGCGGTCTGCGGTAGGCAAGGTGAGCCCGGACCACCCACCTGGACAACGGGGAAGGGCGGAGGTGGGGGGGGGGGGGGGGGGGTCAACATTTAGGTCCCACCGTCCATGAAAACTAAAATACAGTTCCACCCACAAATTAGTCAGTGAACAATCCTCTATCATGGATAACTGATTTACCCTATTTTAGGCACCCGCAAGCTAATTTTAGGCAATTATGTCGACAAAAGCACGAGAAAAACTTATAGAAAATACATGAATATTTGCTGTATATAAATTTGTTATATATATATCAACTCCAAAAATAGTAAACATATATTGGTGGATCCAGGGTGAGGCCATTGCGCCCCTCCCTTTTTCCGGGAAATTTTGAGTTTTTTAATGTAATGTAAAACTCGGACAAAAAGCAATTAAGGAAAAAATAATTCCAATAGCGCCCCCCCCCCCTTTTTTTTTCAAAACCCAGGATCCGCCAGCACACATCTGGTGCATAGGGGTTAAAATCAAGCATCCGGCAATTAATTGATGTGTACACCTCTATATAAAGGTATTTAGGCTGTTGAAATAATATGATTTTCCTAATAGTATGCACCCTGCAGTCAAATTGTGCACATCGGGTGCAGGGTCAGCCCTTAATTTCGATATGTGAAATTGATCCCCATTATCTTTACTACAATATATTTTGATTAATGAAAATGTCTATACTTAAGCCCCATTGTGTCATCCCTGATTATGGATAGTTTGCAAGTAAACCACAGGAAATATGCTATCCGTAGTAGGGAAAATTGCTAGAAACTGGAAGCCGAAGGTGTTATAATAATGTATTCTGGGAGTATGATTTTCTGGGGGAGGCCTCAAGATCCTTAAATAGTGGGTGATATTTACCAAGGTCAAACAGGTTTGAAAACCCTTTTCGTCAGAGTAGTGACGTTCTGTATAATATCCTTACAAATCTTGGGCTTTTCAAATGTGTTGGGCTGCGAGTATTATAAGGTTTGTCAAAGATCAGCAGCACTTAGATAGCCTGAACACTTCCTTAATAACGCCATTATGATAATGTTCCTTGCCGAACACTATCTGCCAAAAGTAGGCACATCGCGCCGGGGATTCCGTTCTCTGGGGCAATTGGGAATGGAGCTCACCCAAACTCGGACTAACTCCAGAGACGTCAGCAGTCCCTGACAGGGGAATGGCCAGGAGCCTGCCTACCCTATCCCACCCCAGCAGTACCCTGGGCTCCCCGATGGTAATACGGAGAGTATCGGAATACCGCCAGGGACGAGGGTCTGGACCACCCAGGCAGCGGCCCGAGGTGACGGCACCACCTCGGCGGTGGTGGCCGTGGGTGGTGGTCTGGTGGTGATCTAATGACGACCCCTCATCAGGACAAAGCTGCGCGGATCGGACCACACCGAGAGCTCATCGCGCGCCCTGGTGGTCCATGCTCGGCCGGCCCCATTACAATAATCGCAGACCGTAGGGGCTGAGGGACCACCTCCAGTCATTCTGACAGACTTCTAGGACTATGATAAACGAGCGCAATTTGGTCAGCCCCGAGCCCACCCCCAGAGCCTCATCAACTTTATCAATAACATGGTGCACGCACACAGTTTTATAATATGGCTTAGAACGATGCATCAACAGAGAAGTAATAATGATATAAAATGAAAAAAGTGAGATAGCTTTTTATGTTCATGTTTATGTTCTATGTCAAAGTCTATGACTGAAGAGCTTTAGCTAATTTAAGATAGATTATACCGACTTTGTTTTTGACATATAGGAGTTGTATATAAATAGAATTATGAAGCACTGTGTACTTCAGCTTCGTATTAACACCGTTTTATTCAGGTCCTACCTTTTTTCCATCCAACAAACATTGGCCTACTACATGGAAACTATTGGAACTTTTTGAGAGTCTAGACTACAGAGCCAGAGAGTTACAGTTAGTTAGACCTGGCTAATAGTCAAGGCTACTTCTAAATCAGTATATTTTTCAAAATTAACTGTGACTAGATTTTAAAATAGATTTTCTTAACATAAATTAACACAAATTTATACAAACTATTCTTATTCTTATTCAGGGTATTTTGGACAAAAAAGAATACTGCCATTAAGTTTCTCCGTGTCTGGTTACATGCACTTGTCTTCGTACCCAACATTTGACGATACCTTCTGACTTCACGTTTTGATAAAATGTTCATAATTATAATTCATATGGCTCTGGTGTGTCTAAACATTCACCGTAAACAGTGGTAGCACACCCACGTGTTGGGCATTTCGGTAAATTAATGGGGATGGTTGACCCAGAGAGATGGCCGCCTAATTCGGCCCGCCCCCTGGTGACGTGGGTGGCGGGGGCCGACCACCGTGCTGACAGGTCTGATCACTGAGGGCCGGGCTAACGGACCCACGCCCCTCACCGGCCCGTCACAGCGGGCGGGGCGGCCCCGCCCACTCCACATTCACCAGTTGATAATCCCCCCACAACAATTCAAGCATGAACATTCAAATTCAATGAAAACCAAAATCACCGAACAATATCATATAAAATATCAATTAATCGTAGTTGAGGATTCCTTTAGGCCTGGGATGTATGTCAAAGTCAATGAACAAATCTGAAAATGAAGAAAATCTTTTAAGTATTCTAGAAAGTTATAAAACCTCATGAAACACTCATATTTGAAAGTTAATATCAGAGGTGTTGAAGTCAAAAAAATCTAAACACTTGCATCCCTGTAATTACTAGGTTCCTTCAACCCTTGCTTTCAATATAGCCAATTATTTTTTTTCAAAGAGAAAATGATAGGCCGTCCTGAAAATCGACCTTGTGAGTGACCGGAGGGATATAGGCCCAATTGATTTTTTTAAAAAAGGTTTTTATTAGTAACAATCTTCAAGGTTTCCCTTGGTTTTCAGAGTCATCACACTTATAAATGTGAAAAATATATACAGGATCACATTAAACTAATAGATTACAATATCCCTCATTTTATTTTATTTTATTTATTTATTTATTTTATTAAGCTTTTTTTTTTTTTACTTTAGCGGTAGCAACGATTTTTGCTTGTCACACACTTAGCCACGTTCTCATCATATCCCTTATTTTATACAAATTTGTAATGTTCAGTCTGTGACAATGACAATATCTAAAATAGATCATTTTCAATCAACATCAATACGTACGTTATGCTGTTGTTAGGTGTGCCCTTTTGTTTGTGGTGACAGATCACAATCAAGTAATTTAAAGGAAACGCACAGTCGCGTGCATGTATCATAATTCATTTCGCTCTAAATATCGCTGCCACAATCACTGTTCACATTACTTTTCTTTTAACTACACGGCTTATGCCTTGACCACCCACATGGACGCTCTGGTTCCACATGTCCACGCTCTGATTTATTGGTGAAACTAGTCACCCCCGTGAGTCCGCATCCCCCGGCCGCATCCCACTCAGTCGTTAGGGGCAGGCCCTGGGGACGGTACCCATCCCCAGGTTGCACCAGTTAATCTTTAGACATTGACCGGTCCAGTGATTGACATTGCCAGGATTATAAGAACAGTTCAACGAAAGGGTGGAATCAACGTTACAAAAAATAGATTACTCATACACTACTGTTTAAATGTGAAATAATGGTTAGTCAATACTGGCTAATCAAATAAAACTTGATGGCATGCACTCAGAAAACTCAAATTAGATTTATGACAGAATATCTCGTGTTTTGCAGTGATTGGGTCGAATGATCAATGATCATGATGTAAAAATTGTGAGTCCGTTCCCATTTCAAGTTTGAATCTTACCCAAAATGGAAGCCACATTATGAGTTTTATTGGGGTTTTGAAATTTTCCCTTTAGCCAATCTAATAGATCTACATACCGGGTTACCTTTTTTCCAAATACGCACTGGGAATCCAAATGGGTAAACTGCATTTAGGAAGAAGGGACCCTTTAGGGGGAATTCACCCCAACTGGCCACCACCAGTTATGCTTATCATGGACCCTTAGCAGTTACTAAAGAGGTTTTACCACAGAGAATCAAATTCAAAGGGGTGTGACTGTGTCTAAAGCAGGTACATCTAACGCTTGAGATTCTCAGGCTAACATATTGGGGGGGGGGGGGGGGGGGGGCCTGGCTGACAGCTACGTTATGCAGAGATGTAACTCGGGGTCAATGAAAAAATCTGAAGATCTATGAAGAAAATCTTAAAGTAACCTAGAAGTTTATAAAAACCTTGTGTAAGCACTCATTTCTGAAAGTTGCCGAGTGAGGTGAACTATAGTAGATTCTAGGTTAATTATCCGTTAATGGTAGGTTCACTATATCAGTTGATTTAGTTATGGATAATAGCTAGCTCCTATTGCAGTCTCCGCCTTCTTTTATTTATTCCTGTGTTATTGTACTTCCATGACAAGATCTCGATTGACAATGAACAGCTCCAAAGATGGATTCCCCTCAATGATCAATCACACTCAGTCAACACTCCTGCCAACTATACAGTCTCTCAGCTTCTATTCCAATTCCAGAACACAACCTTTCCAGGATGGTTACTCACAACAACATTCAGCTAACTCTGACTGAGCACTGGCGATCTACGCCTCTTATGTATGGTGATACTATACACTTCATACCTAGATTCCTCCTAACTCCAAGACACTTTGACAAGGAGTTATAGCTAAGGCGTACGCTGATGTAAACACTACGCTAAGCTTTACAGAGCATGGACTGACCATCCGCGTCAGTACAGAGGTGCTGAAGTTGTAAAATCAGAAACCAGGTTAAAATCTGAAAACTTACATCCCTGTTATAAGAGCCTTAGCTTCTAACACACTACTTTTTCCATAGGATAATAGATCTAGTTGATAATGAACACAGTGTCTGAAATTAAGGTTTCATTTTGTGCACACGCCGGGTGCACAGGTTCTAAAATTGTGCACCCGGTAAGATTTCTGTGTGTACATTGCTATAAAAACATATTTAAAAGCTTATAAAATCATGCACCATCCAGGTGCACACATTTAAAAATCATGTACCCTGGGTGCAGGGTGCACCCTTAATTTCGGACACTGGAACAGTATGCATTTGCAGACTCCATTTTCTACTCTTAGACTTAGCCCTCACAGAGCTTGACAAATCAATTTGAAACCTGGTTGCCCACTGGATAACTATACTCCCGAATGTGGTTGCCCAGTTTCAAAATGTGGTTGCCCACTGGGTAAATATACTCCCGAATGTGGTTGCCCAGTTCCAAAATGTGGTTGTCCAGTAACGTTTGAAGAGAACAAGGTAAAATAGATGACAATAAATCCACATTCAAATGTTTCAAACCATAATTTTGGATTTTGATTCAGGTTGCCCACTGGACAACTCAGGCACTCATGTCAGTGGCCCAGTACATCTTTTTTTGTGGTGCTGGGCCACTGTACAACCGATTTGTCAAGCCATGCCTCAAATTGTGAAAAAAAAACCACTGATATGATGTGACACTTTTTTCATCTAACTCTGAGTGAAATATCTAGATTATGCTGATAGAAAATATAGTCAAAATGTCACAGAATTAAAGCTTTTGTGACAATGTGGCTGTGGCCTGTAAGTCTGTGTAAGGCTAACAGTAACCTATCAACTAATTAGACTATTGCAGGTCAAATGTCAGACTTTGACCTTGTGGTCAAATAAAAAAATGCCATATAGGTAAGGATCACCTGCATCTGACTCTGAGGCAATGACTCAGTGACGGTGGACGGTCTACACTTTTTTCAATTTTACAACACAAAACTTGTCTTGTTCAGACACTTGTTTATGCCATTCCTTGGTACCCTAAGATCTACCTGATGGTGGATTATCATAGCCTTCTTACTCGAGTTGTATGCAGAAAGCTTATGAACTAGTTATTTAGAACTCGTACATGAATATCTGAATATTTGAAAGTAGCCTCTGACTCTATCGTATTTACTGGCACTGCTGTTGTGACCGACAAAGAACTGACCCATCTTTGACAGGCCTTCACCCAGGGCCAGTGCCAAGGCAAGAGTGGTATCGTCTTTGGCCTACGGCTAAGCTGCAACAAGTGATACTCACCAACATTTCAGGACGGCTGTTACTTGAAGAGGGTTCGGCTGGTCGGGGTACAATCTCCTACATTCCTTATAGATTGTTTCTAAGCCTGGCGGAGTGACAGGAACAGGATATGGAACGTAGTTTTGGCCCAGGTAAGGATCACCTGCATCCATCTTGGAAAGTGTTGGAGTATCTGCCAATCTTGCAGTTCTGATACATTGAAGCCTCCCTCTGAATGGATGTTGCCAGAATCCAAATAAGTGGGTAATTATAGGAATTTCAAGGGTTGTTTGAATTCTCTGACTGCACTAAAATGTCTATTTTATCATACAACTTGCCACAGAATGCTGATTTATCTATAAAATAAATCTGTCCACTAAATATAAAAATATTATACTGGTAGCGACGAGGGGGAATATACCGTTGTTGGAAGAGCCAAATACATTCAAAGTGGCGCCCTCTGACGTCAATTATCCGCATCTTTTGTTAGTGGCGCCATCTGTGAATAATTAGGTCAACCGGAAGTAAACAAGTGCCCGTGCGAAAACTTGCCAAAAGTTCCACCGTGTGGTCCGTGATGTTTTCTGGTAAATAGACAATGAATTCATATCTCCCCACCGAGATTACTTCGGAACAGATAGATGACTTCTTCCGGATCGTTTCGAAGCCGACGCCACTTAAAGTCATCCCTCGTTCATCCAGGCAAGAAACGCATCTCAAGCATGCTGATGCCACGGTCAACCAGCCAGCGCAACAGCCGGATGTCTTCGTCCCACCGTACAAGAGGTTTGCAGCTTCACTGTCTAACTTTTAAGTTCTCTTCAAGCAGTGGAAACAAATGAGAGAAAATGTAACATTTTCCAATCTACATGCTGAATAGTCCTTATAAATGGGACGCAAATAGCCACCTTAGACAGCAACTTGTCTATTGACACCCAGTCAGACTGGCACTGCAGAAAATCAGCAGGATAACCTTGCCGGATAACCCCTTTCTTCAGTCAGAGATAGGTATATTACATTCAACCAGTTTTTCCCTCAAAAAGTGTCCCCTGTTTTTGAGGTAAATGCTGTGACCAAGTTTTTCACTTATCAAATGAAGATATAAGCTCAAGATAATATTTGATGAACCTGCAAGAATATTTATCTACATTATTTTCCCTTCAAAATGACACATAGTTTTGGTTTGTAATTTGCCCTCGTGCTGTGCAGTGACCCTTCTAAATACACATCATTTTGACAGAGCCAAACCAGAGTACCATGTATAACTGGCTGTAACTCTTGAACCAATGCAGATAGAAAGAAAATTCAAAAAGCATATTAAACTAGACAATGCATCTAGCTGATAATACGTTCCTCAATATTTTTTTTAGCATTTTTCAATTTGTATGTAATATACCTATCAGAGAGAATTAGTTTATTTCTCTCTGCTTCAGTTAAGGAAGTTTCTTTGCGTCGGTCTTTTTAAAGCACTCACATATTTGTTGAATTTCATATCTTAACAAATGATATACCAAAACATTGCTGAGGCACAAAAAAAAAAAATTGTTGTGTTTAGACTAGGCAGATCTAAACTAGATACCTACCCTAAATTTTTTGCCCTACCCTATTATTTTTTTTAAGGAAATTTTTACCTTAAATAGCATGGGAAACCATAAACAGGCATCATACCGTTCCTTTATTTTAAAGGAATTTCCTTTAAATTCCTTTATTTTTGTGAAAATAGGCAAAATTCCTTTATTGAATGTAGGTCGACGTGTCGATCAGCATGAGTCGATGCATTGATCGACATGGGTCAACGCAGTGCTGCACAGAAAAAATCAACAGGAAGGCAGTCCTGTTAGATCTACAGTATTATTTGCCTCATTTCATGTTTAAACTCTCTAAAAGTTCTCTAAATATTCCTTTAAAATTCCTTTATTTTTCCTAGAAATCCCTGCAAATCCCTTGAAATTCCTTTATTTTTACAAAAAAAAGCTTCCTTTAAAAATTCCTTTATTTTTCTGGGAGGGCGGTATGATGCCTGCATAAAACAGCACATATATAGATGCTCAGACCATGTATTTTAGGTTTTAAAAATGTTTTTGGATGATATTTGGAATATTTATTTTCATATCCAACACTTCCAGGGTCTCTTTAGTAAGTGAAAAAAAAAGTAAAAAAATTATTTTTTGACCTACCTTCCCCTTTCTTTTTCCAACCTATGTTACCTGAACATAACTATTATTTTTTTGGGCCTGATCACAGAGAGAGTATAAACAGAGGTGGATCACTAAATATTTGGATTATCTGCCCAATCAGTATCATTGTATTTTCCAGATAAATTGTCATTTTTGGTCACCTCACGTAAAATCTTGTACTGTCTGCCAAGTCTAGTAGTGAGTCATATATCATATAATTTTTTTTCTTCTGCTGGTTGAAGTTTTGCAGCATGTTTGTATAGATTACTGATAGCATCGTGGGAAACAGCTTCAGCAATTTTTTCCTCAATGAGAGGTTTGGCATTCGCGTTGAATGGGTGTCTATGCATGGGAGCCAAGTCCTAAAAGTGGTTGAGTTTTGCAGGCCAGGTTAATTTTGTTTGGATGTCCAATTCTGTTAACATTGAACTCTATGGTGACAGGCTAATGACAGGTTTTGTGGTTGTGATAGGTCTTAGTCAGCTTATGCTTTGTCATCCCCTGTACACCCGTTCCCTGTACATCCCCTGTGACCTGGGGGTTAAGAGCATTGTTGGCGACTAACTTTTTGGCCTCTCGGCCAACAGGGCCGACTACGTCAAGATATTGTCGGCCCTGATTTATACTCCATAGGATAAGGTGCAAATTTCATGATCTTTTTCTGGGCCCGGAGTGGCCATGATGATTAATTTTGTAAATGTTATGAATAGGACCAGATAGGAACTGGGTTTGGATTTGCTGGTGACAGCATGTTTTAGCCCCAGGGCATTGCAGTAGTGGAAACGCCGGATACAAGTTTTAGGAACATTTCTACTTCCACTTCCTGTTCCTGTCAAAAGACAAAAGAAAATTGCATTATTGTAGTCCTGGTGTAGTCTGGGATATGGTGAAGACTGCGGCCATGTTGGATTTTACTGAATCAAGGAAGTTTTGTCGGTTAATATAAGGAATGGAGGAGAAATATATAAAATGTGGATAGTGGTTTATGAAAGAAATGTCCATATACATATTATAGTACAGATAATTATTATTTTTAAGATTATGAATGCCCCAATGCATGCTGGGTATTCAGATCTAATTAACATAATGAATATCTCAATGCCTGCTAGGTGTTCGGGTCTCACTCAACCCTTTTATTTTTATATGAGGGTAAGGGAGTGAAGGGAGTGAAGGGCTAAAGAGGAAAAGGGCTAGAGGGCTAAAGGGGCAAAAGGGTAAAGGGCTCAATGGGGTAAAGGGCTAAATGGGTAAAAGATTAAAGGGTTAAACAGGTAAAGGGCTAAAGGGGCAAAGGGCTACAGGGGCAAAGGGTCAAAGGGGCAAAGGGGTGAAGGACCAAAAGGGCAAAAGGCTAGAGGGGTAAAGCGCTAAAGGGGTAAAGGGCGACCATGGTAACCACCATGGTTACCACTATAGTAACCACCATGGCTATCACCATTGTTACCACCATGCTGGTTACCACCATGGCCACCACCATTGTTACCACCATGCTGGTTACCACCATGGTAACCACTGTAGTTACCACCATAGTAACCACTATGATTACCATCATGGTAACCACCGTGAAAACCACCATTACCACCATGTTGACCACCATGGTAACTACTATGGCAACCACCATGGTAACCATCATGGCAACCACCATGGCAACCACCATGGTAACCATCATAGCAACCACCATGGTAACTATTACCACCAGCATGTTTACTACCATGGTTACCACCATGGTAACCACCATGGTTACCACCATGGTAACCACCATGGTTTCCACCATGGTAACCACCATGGTTTCCACCATGGTAACCACCATGGTAACCATCATGGTTTCCACCATGGTTTCCATCATGATAACCACCATGGTAACCACCATGGTTACCACCATGGTTACCATCATGGTAACCACCATGGTAACCACCATGGTAACCACCATGGTTACCACCATGGTAACCACCATGGTTTCCACCATGGTAACCACCATGGTAGCCACCATGGTAACCATCATGGTTTCCACCATGGTTTCCATCATGGTGACCACCATGGTTACCACCATGGTTACCACCATGGTTACCACCATGGTAACCACCATGGTAACCACCATGTTTTCACTATGGTTACCACCATGGTTACCACCATGGTAACCACCATGTTTTCACTATGGTTACCACCATGGTAACCACCATGGTAACCACCATGGTAACCAGCATGGTTACCACCATGGTTACCACCATGGTAACCACCATGGTTACCACCATGGTAACCACCATGGTAGCCACCATGGTTACCACCACCATGGTTACCACCACCATGGTTACCACCATGGTTTCCACCATGGTAACCACCATGGTATACCATGGTAACCACCATGGTAACCAGCATGGTAACCATCTCTGGTTATCACCATGGTAACCACCATGGTTACCACCATGGTTATCACCATGGTTACCACCATGCTTACCACCATGCTTACCACCATGGTAACCACCATGGTTACCACCATGGTGGTTACTATGGTGGTTACCATGGTGGTTACCATGGTGGAAACCATGGTGGTAACCATGGTGGTGGTAACCATGAATTAATGATTGAAAGAATACTGACAGAATTGAAAAGTAATAACAACAAAAGTAATAAACAATTAATCAATTTGAAAATGATTAACTGAAAATAAAAAGTTAATGACCACCATGGTAACCACCATGGTAACCACCATGCTTACCACCACCATGGTTACCACCACCATGGTTAACACCATGGTAACCACCATAGTAACCACCATGGTTACCACCATGGTAACCACCATGGTAACCACCATGGTTACCACCATGGTTATCACCATGCTTACCACCATGCTTACCACCACGCTTACCACCATGCTTACCACCATGGTAACCACCATGGTAACCATGGTGGTAATGAATTAATGATTGAAAGAATACTGACAGAATTGAAAAGTAATAACAACAAAAGTAATAAACAATTAATCAATTTGAAAATGATTAACTGAAAATAAAAAATTAATGAATAAATGAAAAATAATTAATAGAAATAAATGACAAATAATTAATAGAAATAAATGACAAAGAAATAATCAAACAAAATGTGGTCACATAGACTTTGTTAGACAACTTGTGTACCTAGCATGGTCCAGTGGAGGTTGAACTGTACAGATAAATCAACAGAGATGTTGAAGCGAAATGTCAATGCATCGTCATGGCAATATTCAGGGCAATGTAACTTCATATTGTTATTCATAATTAGCAAGACATACAGATATGAGTTCAACATCTTAAAATTCAGATTTTCCTAAAGCTTTTACTCTCAAACTTTTTATTCTCATTTTTGCTTAGGTAGGTGTCCAGAAATTAGTCCAGAATTTCAAATTTTTAAACTTTGCAGAAATTTGTACTCATTTCTAGTCAGTCAACTGAAAACTGAAATTTCTTTGAAATTTTCTATACTTCATCAGGGCCCAGGCTTTAATTATGATAATAATTAACCCATTTACTAAGTTTGTATTTATAGCCTTTTTTACTTGTTCTGTCTAATTCTGCTCATGAAGGGCCTGAGAAGTGGGGGGGGGGGGGAATGATAAAAAAATACAGAAAAAAATAGCAAAAATTCCCTGTCTGCCATCAGGGTCTATTTGACCCTAATTTTGGTTGGTTGGTTGGTTGGTTATTGGTTGCTTTACACCCTAATTAACAGCCAGGGTCATATCAAGGGCGGTGATGGTGATCGAATCTATGAGAAGGTAGAGACCATACCCCTACACTTTTACCGAGGCAGGTGTTCTTTATTGTGCAGGGTCCCATAGGCAGGGCCCTACACACAACAGCCGGTGGTCCTAAGACCTTTGATAACCCTGTTGTTGTCACAGGGGGAAACACAGAGGGTTGTAGCAGCCCAGCCTGGCCCAGGATCGAACCCAGGACCTCCCACACTCCAAGCGAACGCTCTAGCCGCTTCACCACCCCGTGCCCCCCCTAATTTTGGTGAAAATTGTCGGCCCTGTTCTCAAATTGTCGGCCATTGGCCTACGGGCCAGTGGTAGTGGTAAACACTGAAGAGGGGGTCAGAAGGGAACGGAGACAGGAACAAATGAATGGGTTCAGGAACGAATGGGGTCAGGAACAAGCAGGGTCAGGAACAAATGAGGTCAGGAACGAACAGGGTCAGGAACGAACAGGGTCTGGAATGGGTCCCATTCCCCATTCTGCTTCAGTGGACAGTTATTTGGCCACTGGTCAGTACACAGTGCTCAGCGTTCAGTACATATACCCATCAATCAGCTCCTTTATCCCCACCTACAAGGATGTGCAAAGGTGTGCGGTTCATACAACTTTTTCACTAATTATAGATCATTAATGATCTTTAGTATATGTTTCTTGCCATTTTTAATTCTTGTTTATGACAGGAAGTCTCATGAGGTCTCACAAGGTCTCATCAAGTCACATCAGGTCTCGTACGGCCATTAGGCCTCATATCCTCTCTCTCCTACAGAATAGAAAAAAAGATATTGAATATAAAGTCTAATGGTGACCTATTTGTTGTCTAACAACAACTCATCCCTCCACGGAATCTCGCACAATCCGTAGGTTAAATGTATTTTGTTTCCTTCTCAAAATACAGACATTCTCGTCGAAGTACAAACCAATTGGCATACGCGTCATACTACCAGCAAGAGGAGGACGACCTCCTCACCCGACAAGTGTCTTCATTACAGGTGAGGAAGTTGGCATTATTTAGGGCTCTGAGTCTGATATTAACAATATAGGACTCTGAGTCTGACATTAACAATATATTAGAGCTATTTTTCGAGACTATGAGGTATTATAAATTTTGCTGAAACTCAACAATCGAAACGGCATGATTATCAACATATTTCTTTTGGTAGATTATTAGACTCTTTATTCTCATTTATCGCTTTATTTTGAGTCAGTATTTGATTATCTGATCTCTGTTGGAAGCTGCTAGATGACGACAGTGAGAGCGCCCTGGCCCAGCACTCCTCCGCTGGCCGGGGTCTGGAGGACGTGGACGCTAGCTCCCTGGCCGACTCCAACCCCCAGCTGATGCGGGACCACCTGTCGGCAGAAGACGCCGCCGCCGTCTACAGTAACTACAACATGAGGCACCAGTGGGACCCCAACCTGCCCATCACCCAGTGTAGGCAAGACGTGAGTAGGCGCGGCAGAGTTTGTAGGAATGTCAGCAAGACTTCTAGTATAATGAATTTATTATCACCCCCACAAAACATCCAATGATTATGTGTACTCCACCAAAGTGCTAGAATCTTTAGATGAAAATGTTTATGATTGATTACCTTTGGTGGCAACAAAATACTGGTCACTGTTTATCAATGATGAGGCTTATCAGGTAACCGAGGTAATGTGAAATGGGAGTGTAGTCTTATTTTTTCTTTCTGGTCGAAAAGCGTTCCCATAAATACTATACTATACTTCTGGGAAGTTTTCCATTCTTTCCCTTCAGAGGTAGTAACCATCGTTGCGTTTATTCTGGCCTCTGTGTCGTCTTTACAAACATTACCATTATTGAAATATTAAGATTATCAAGAAAAAACAATAACTGAAAAACTTTAGAAATCCTGAATGTCATGCCTTCTTGCTCAAAGGAACAGCAGAAAATTACAATAACAATTATCTGCACCTTTGTAAAAAGTATACACTCAGCAGTCAAAATACTCAATGCGTGAACTTGCACAACCCTAAAAACAGGGTGCCACATTCGGTGCTGACATGAATGTAACTACATAAGTCAAATAAACCATTATTATATTGTATTGTATTGTATTGAAATACGTATGTCAGATTTTCTACAAACTTAATTCCCCATTATATCAATTAGATCGTCAACACGATCGAGTCGAACCAGGTGACGGTGATTGAGGGGCCGACGGGCAGCGGTAAGACCACTCAGGTGCCCCAGTACATCCTGGACCACTACGCGGCCCAGAACAAGTACTGTAACATCGTGGTCACCCAGCCCCGCCGTATAGCCGCCATGAGCATCGCCCGCCGGGTCTGCAGTGAGCGCGGCTGGGAGCTCAGGGGCATATGTGGCTATCAGGTACGTCATGGTGTTTATTGGGGGTTTAGTTAACATGCAGAGATGCCATTTTTCCTTCTTTTTCCGGATTTCCGGATTTTTGCTGGTTCAGAATAGAAACAAAATTCATTATTTTCTGTACAAAAGTCACCAATTTTGCTTTTCAAATTATTTCTATATTCTGTCTCAGTCATTTAAGCTTGAAATTTGCGTTATTTGACTAATATTTTCAACCTTTTAGTTTCTAAACTGAAAATCCGGAAATATCCTTCCTGCATTTCCAGATTTTTCATCAATCCTGAGTGGCATCTCTGAACATGTGTTTAGATCGATTAAAAGATTACCGTGCTCATAGCTAAGTACCACAGTGTAGAATCAGGATCGCATGAGAGAGCTCATTAAGAGGTTTTATTTCAGTCCTGAGCAAGTCTTAATATATACCAGAAACTATCTGGCCATTACAATTTACCGTGTGTGTTTGTTAACCCTTTCTCTGTCGACAGATTGGAATGGATAAACAGGCCTCTGAAGACACCCGCCTGCTGTACGTCACCACCAACATCCTACTGCGTCAGTTAATCGGGGCAAAGAGTATGCAACAGTATACACACATTATATTGGACGAGGTTAGTAATACGCCTAAGCTCTATAGGGACAGTCGTGTTGTGTCCAGACCCGACGGAATGTTCGAAGATTCTTCTGAAATTTCTCAGGCCCAACTTCACTAGAAGGCTGAGCTGAGTCTAATTGTGTGGCCAGTATATAAATGTGATGTGTCTAAATGCGAAAGAAAGCCGGGGGAAGAAAATACCTCTGCCAGTTGACATTTGAAATGTTAGGTGTTTTTTTATGTTAGAAAAGTATACCAGCAGTTTGACATATACGTACGGGAGGCACACAACCTAAAATGAAAAATCCGAATTTAAATTTCGTGATTTAATTTTTAATGTTTTAAGAAAATACCTACTTGACTTCTTTCATCACAGGTTCATGAACGTGACCAGAACTCCGACTTCTGTCTACTCGTTGTACGCAAACTTCTCCGGACAAACTCAAGAGATGTAAAGGTGAGAATACGGATGGATATTGTCTCACACATTCTTGGTCAAAATGGCCACATTGGCTACGTTAGAATCCAGATAAATGTAGAAGAAAGGACCCTCTAAGGTCGTTTCAACTTTTAATTGATCAAAACTCAATAAGCTGGCATCAAAGTGATATATACACTTTGTCGTAAAATTGTAATTTTTTTTGGTTCATTTTATTTATACATGATTCAATTCAAACAGTGTGTCTGATCTCCCATTGTGGTCCTGTATGGAGCATTTGGGCACAATTCCGTGCAGGGGTCATCCAAATTAATTAGTTTTACTCGTTTTTTAGCGGCCCAACACTCAGAACTTACTGTCCTTAAATCCCGTTTCACAGGTCATTCTGATGTCAGCCACCATCGAGGCGCAGAAGTTCGCCGACTACTTCAAGGTCCCTGTTCGGGGAGTCATGGAGCCGGCTCCTGTGCTCACTGTAGGCGCCGGTACCTACAAAGTGTCTGAATACTTTATAGAGGACCTCAAGCAACTTGGACCGGTACGTGTTGGGAAGAAACAACTAACAAAATGGAAATATACCTTCTAAAGATTAACAGTTATATTTTGTCTATTGTAATGTGGAAAAGCTGAAATAAAAGCGTTTTTTTTCTATGATTCAAACGTATATTTTCAAATGTAATCTAGTTTCATCAACTGGCAATTTTCTGATAGATGCGTACATTTATTTCTACATTAATTTTTATGTTTCCCTAGGTACCCTACTTAGATGTCAACAAACCTGGCATAGACCCAGATACATACAGTTTAGCACAGCGACTCATTATGGAGTTCGACCAGCTGGAAATCAAGCAGCAAGGGTAACTAGAGAGATTTATCTTTTCCATCTATTGTTTACCCATTTACAGGTATTCGTTGCGATTTGAAATGAGGGGCCCACTTTAAATTTGATACTCAACTCACATATATCCGTCTTACTCAATAATTACGTTTCCGTCTTGCTTGCAGAAAAAGTCAAACTGGCTTTGCAACGAAGCGAGGCTCAGTGCTGGTGTTCCTGCCCGGCCTTAGAGAAATCATGGATATGGACGAAGCGCTCGATAAGGTCAAGCACCGTTGTCAGTAAGTGGTGATTCTTATTTATCGGTGCTAGGTGTGCGCCAACAAAGTGCCTATCTATTGGCTTTATGAACTAAAGTTACTTTGGAAACCGGTGATGAAGCCTCCTCTGTTTAACTTGTTTTGTGCTGCAACATACATACAGCTTGACCCAAAAAAGACAAAGTTATTTGCTAAATTTTCACAGAGTTCATGAAGCATTAATCTAGCCCCCTTTGGTGACAATTTACAAGAGTAAAGTATTATGCTGTAAGATGTAAATAAAATCTACAAAATGTCATGATACCCAAGAAAGATTACATATTTGCAGGTTTACAACATCATATTGTGTTGATAATCTATAGTTTATCTAAAAACAGATGAAAATTGTGAATAAGTAAAGGATTATTCCGTCGGACATACAGAAAAGCTACCAAACTGCACCGTACACAAGTAAAAATACACTTTTGTTAACAGGTTGGAGGTGCTGCCTCTGCATTCCACCATTACTGCAGATGAACAAGCGCGTGTTTTTGAAGCTCCTGTGCAGCCAAAGAGAAAGGTAAATACATCTCGCTACACCTAGCTTTAGTGTTTAACATCCAGTTCTTTGTAAAGAATATATCTTGGATTAATACCCAATTCGAAATATTAAGTGTTAGCGCGAAATAGATACCTTCGTATTTGTGGTTCGTGCCTAAACGATGTTAAAGAAAATTCCTTGTTTTCCAGGTTATCCTTGCAACAAACATCGCCGAGAGTTCAATAACAGTGACTGATATTAAGTATGGTAAGCACCCTTTTGAATTCAAAGTTTATATTGAGTAATTTTATACGACACAGTGTGATAAAGGTGAATTAAATCCTTTTTTTTCGCCATTGGTAACCAAAGCGATCAAAGGAGTATGAAAGCAAATCAAAGCGTATCAGGCGGAATTCTCTAAAGGACAGCGCTCGGACTTGCGCGTACGACGACAAGCAATAAAATAGAATGTATTGGTTTTTTGACACTCGCCGGCAACAGGCCCCAAATGCTGGTCGCCCCTTACCTTATATACTATTTTCTCTATGCTTCTACGATTGCGGGAACCAGCTACCCATGTCTTATTTACCGATACATCCGGCAAAACGGTCGTGGCGCGACCCGCCATTGGCAAAATGCGACTGCATAACCTCGCAAAACCGCCGAAAACCTACAGTCCCGCTCGTCACGTGACAGGTGATGGCCGTACTCACCTCAGAAAACATATATAATCCGATAGAATTGATCGTTTTCCTGTCTCATATGAAGCCTACATGATGTTTGAGGTCCTATAACACCATAACTTCATCATTTATATCGATATTTGAGCAAATAAGACCAGAAATCTGATCGTCACCCGACGCCGTGTTAACAGGGTCAAGTAACGCCCACCAGCCTCGCTTTCGATCGGGCAGGAAGGGATCTGGGTCAATCTCTGAATATTCAACAAATTTGCATGCCTATTTCACCATGAAATCAATCATTCTTTCTACTCAAATATATATACAGGGGTAGATTTGGATACATAGATGATTATGTCAAAGTCCAGGAGCAGATATTTTGCGAAATAACGCGTCTAAACGCGTAAATACGTCGCACTATTTTCTTGGTATTTCGTCGCGGCGACCCGGTGAACAATCCACTGTCACTCGGCCGGGTGCAAGTGTCGTGGTCGGACGTTATGGAGGGGGGCTCCTCTTTCGCCACCTGGATACCTGGATTATGCTTTCAATATATATATTTTGGACGTCTGGATACCCTTAAACGCATACAACGCATTGAAAACTCATGCGTGAATCATGCGTTCGTATCGAAGGCAAAACATTGGATCAATCGGACACGTGGAGTCACTGTCACTGCTCCCTGTCAGACCGTCAACATGGCCGGGTTCTCTCCCCGCACGCCTGCACCGATACATTGAAATCAGGAAACCAGGATGACATAAAACGCATCAATTGTGGAGGATATACGCATTGAAACGCATTGAGGACTCCAGGCCTGAAAGGTGGGTTCATATATTTTTTCCAGCATTTGAAATGATATCGTTGAGATAGGCCTAAACTCAGCCATAGGCCTAACGCGCATTGGTCGGACACTGGCAATCTGCAAATTAATTTTTTAGACCTTCTTAGGCCTATCAAAATGAAATTCATGTATATATCTATGTTCTCCTATATCTCAGGGTCCTATATATCATCTATATTTTGATTATTTTAGGCCTGGATTCGTTTGAAATAATATTTTACAGATCATGCATTCTTAGGCCTAAGGGCCTAGATGTCAAAGCAACTGTGGCGTTTGGTCGGAAAATGGCTATCTGAAAAATAACTATTTTACCCCTGTCAGGCTGATCAAAATGCACATAATGTCAATATCTATGTTTTAAAGATTAAAGGATTTGTGAATTTGTCACTATAGTGTCATTTTGCCCTACCTACCACCAAAATATCTTCTCTAAAAAATAATAGATATCTAGGCCTAAGTCACTGTCACTGTCAGAATCATTTACTCTCAATGTTGAAACATAGGCGTCACACTGTCAATAAGTTCTCCGGTGCTGTCAGACACAGATTCAAAGATTAAATGATTTGTGAAATTGTCACTATAGTGTCATTTTTTCGGACCTACCATCAAAATATTTTATTCATTAATATCTCTTCTTAGGCTTAGCATTCTACATTAATTCCAATCGGGCGAAATTCTCATTTCATCAAATGATCAATCTCTTCAATCCCCTCAATCGGCCAACTTGTATAAAGTCTCTTTTTTTTTTTTTTTTTTTTAGCTATATATCAAGTAAAAGAGAAATTGCAAAATTGGTATAGACGCATGTCATGTGAAATTGTATGTTTACAAAGTTTCTGTTATATTCATGATCTTTCAATCCAGTGATCGACTTCTGCCTGACGAAAAACCTGGTTTGTGATAACGAGATGTACAAGAGTCTGCACATAGAGTGGACATCCAAAGCTAACTGTGTCCAGAGAAAAGGTGAGGCTGAATCTACGCTCTTGAGAATTAGTATCGTAAATGTGAAGATTTACATATCAGGTTTCCCACAAAACAAGAATCATCTTAATGAAAGCAAATTCTCCAAGGTGAAGGATGGGGATTATTGGCGTCCCGGGTAGTTGATTTCAAAATTCTTGAAATTCACAAAATGACATTTTTTGTAGACAATTTTCGGACGGATACTACCATCATTGCTAGTGCTATACCGACCATGCGGATTTTGTAATACCATTTTGATGTAAGGTTTATAGAAAAGATAAGGTGTTATTTTCACATCAATCATATTACTAAGGCTTAAATGCAAGTAATATTTGAATATTCTGAAATTTTCTTCGAGAGGTGGGACGTAGTTGTTATTCTCTGATTGGCTGAATCAGCAACTATTGCTGAAAATGTCCAGAATACGTTTATAAAAATGATGTGCATGTACTTGGTTTGTAGGCCGTGCGGGTCGCGTGTCAAGTGGCCGTGTATATCGGATGGTGACACGTCAATTCTATGAAGACTACCTCCCCGAATACGAAACACCAGAAATGCAGCGGTGTTCATTGGAACATCTTGTTCTCAACGTGAGTGTTTTTGAACTTTTCCCTCCAAGAGATAAGAACGTTTGTCCGTCAAGACTCGGAAAATTTATCATCTAAATGATAGTTGCAAAACTATCTACATGTATTTTATGCTTTTTGAAAGTTTTAAGAATAGACATTTTTCACTGTATATATCTTTTGTACTTCTTTATCGGGTTCTACGATCTCGACATAATATCACCCATTAGCTTTTATGTATGTGTGTGCTTTCTAGGTAAAACTCTTGGACCTAGGTGAGCCAAAGAAGATCTTAGGCCTCGCCCTCTCTCCACCCAACCTTGACGACATTGAGCGGACAATCCTCACACTGAAGGAGGTAGGCTGTACTTTCCTTTAACATCTTAGTGCATAATTGTAGGGTAGTTTGTATTAACTAAAGAAACAGGTGAGTAGGTGCTCAATTAAAAAGCCTGGAGCTCATCTGTGTTTGATTGTTGTTAGGCGGGAGCGCTGACGACGCCGCCCGGTGAGCTGTACAACCCGCATGACGGTGAGCTGACCTTCATGGGCCGCGTGCTGGCCGCTCTGCCCGTAGACATCCACCTTGGCAAGATGATGATGCTTGGCCACGTCTTTGGTGTGCTCGAACAGTGCGTCATCATATGTAAGTTATGGCTGTATTCCATATACCGAGAGTAAGCGCCGTCTATGGTAACATTCTATATCGGACAATAAACTTTCGGTGCAATGTTGGCTGCCGAAAGTGCGATGTCGGCAACCAGTGGAAACAAAGATTACCATGGTTCTTCTGAAGTACCATCTTAGTATACCTGAATGCAGTATAGAATTCCTCCAAAACAATATCAAGGCCCATAATTTATAATAAGTTGATACATGTACTTGCATTTTTTACACTTAATGACTCCTACCTAGATTAATCATATTGAAAGCGAAGCACGTGCATGCTCGAATAAAGAAATATTATTTAGATACTACGATGTGCCTCAGCTTCAAGACACCGATCTCTAATCAATGTGATTTCATAATTTCAGCCGCCATGCTGTCTTTAAAAAGCATCTTCGCCCGTCCGTTCAAAGCCGAATTAGAAGCTTACAAGTGAGTCAAGTTCATTTATTCAAAATTTTATATCTAAATCAGTTACTGAAATAAAGTTCTCTACGAAAATTATTTGGTGTTAGAGATTCAGTATTACTTATTAATGTTTAGGTGCAAGCTGATGTGGGCGTCCGAAACTTCCAGTGACTGCATTGCCATGCTGAATGCGTACAAGGTGAGGCATTTTCTTATAGTATGTACGAAAGAACTGGGAATACCAAACGAATTAATAACCTCTTTGCACAAACATCAACTTGATGTTCGCCTTCTTTCTTTCACAGCTGTGGGAAAAGAAGCACGAGCTGAATGCTTTTGACAGTCGGCGCGCGGAGATCAACTGGGGCCGCAGCAGTATGTTACAGATACGGAGACTCTACGACGTAAGTGTCAAGAATTTGATGCCAGTAGCCATAAGTAAGAAAACTAGTTAAGAGAGAAAACAATTATTGCTATAAATGTATAATGCACACAAAAATATAAATCCGCTGTAATTACCCGAGAACTCTACTATATATGTATATTGTTATATGAGCAAATATACTGGTATATAGAAAATTTGTTTCAAACAAACTTTGTGTTGGTTGTAACTGTAGGCTCAGGAGTTGGTGAAGGAGCTGACTCGCCGACTGTCTGACTTCAACATCATCACCCCACGCGGACCGCCGGGCCAGGTGGACCCGGCCGAGGAGACATTGATTCTACAGGTAGTTGTATATACTGTTTCCTTGTGGTGTATGCAGTTCGCTACATAAGTTCTAAGATAATTGGATAGGCACGGGGACCGTGTGAAGTAAAATGCTACCGGTAATACCACCAATTTTAAAGCTATTAGTGATTTAATTATTAACATAATGTTCAGTATAGATTTATCAATCTAGATAATTATGCTGAATGATAATTATTCCTTTATTTGGGTTATCTATAAACCTGATAAGATTTAAGATGAAGCATATGATAAGTTAATTCATATGCAAGTATTACAGTGAGAAATTAGCAAAGTAAGACAGAATTAACTATCCTATTTTCAAGAGCAACTGGCCCATAACGGTTTTGATTATCATACTCATTTGTAATTGGTAGAGTTGAAGCTGGTATTCCATATCTCTCTAGGTGGTGATGTCTGGTGCGTGCTATCCCAACTACTTCATTCGTGAACATAACAGCGAGACTGAGGAGCTAGCATATCGTGCACTGTCAGGTCGGGACCTCTACACCACTGTCATGGTAAGGAACTTGAAAGTAGTCCTGGTTAAAGAAAATATCTACCGTTAAGCCCCAAACTTGAGCCACAATAAAATTGGGATCGTTTTAGACCATATGATTTGTTTACGTGGTAAATAGTCTGTTTCATATTTCCAATTAAAATAATCAAGCAAATATCTTTCACATTTTAATGAAACCTGAGCTCCACAAAACTTCTGTACTATGTGCTTGAGATGCATGTATATTACAAACTTAATACATCTCAAATTACTCTTCTTTCGAGAAGCAGTTTAATGGTCGCGTCGGGTGAGGTCTTATCAAGTTTGCAAAGTCTAATGGTGAGCTCTTATATTGACCACTGTCGGTTTTTCCTTCGCTGGTTGAAGTTTAGCAGCATGATTGTATGGATTATCAACAGGACGGCAAGAACAAGCTTCAGCCTTTTTTGCTCAATGAGAGGTTTGGCATTCACATTGTATGAGCTTCTATTGAGGTCAAGTCCAAAAAGTGGTCAAGTTTTGCAAGCCAAGTCCATTTGCTTGGATGTCCAATTCTGTTAACATTGAACCCTATGGGGAAGAGGTAGTGAGAAGTTTTGTGCTTGTGACAGGTCTGACACATGTTGTGATAGGTCTGATATCGAGGTACTGGTGAGAGCTGTTCACTTTGGTTTGCTCTGGATTGCTGTGTAGCATGAACAATCATGGACAGACATGGTCAGTCATGGTCGGTCATGGACAGACATGTTCGGCCATGGTGGGTCATGGACAGGTATGGTGGGTCATGGATGGTCATGGACAGACATGGTCGGTCATGGACAGACATGTTCGGCCATGGTCAGTCATCATCGGGCATGGTCAGTCATGGAAAGACATGGTCGGTCATGGTCAGTCATGGACAGGCATAGTTGGTCATGGTCAGTCATGGACAGGCATGGTAAGTCATGGTCAGGCATGGTCGGTCATTGACAGACATGGTCGGTCATGGACAGACATGGTCGGTCATTGTCAGGCATGGTCAGTCATTGTCAGGCATGGTCGGCCATGGTCTGTCATGGATAGGCATAGTTGGTCATGGTCAGTCATGGATAGTCATGGTTGGTCATGGTCAGTCATGGATGGTCGTGTACAGACATGGTCGGTCATGGTCAGTCATGGACAGGCATGGTCAATCATGGTCAGGCATGGATGGTCATGGATGGTCATGGACAGACATGGTCGGTCATGGTCAGGCATGGTCGGTCATGGTCAGTCATGGATAGGCATGGTCAGTCATGGTCAGTCATGGATGGTCGTGGACAGACATGGTCAGTCATGGACAGGCATGGTCGGTCATGGTCAGTCATGGATAGGCATAGTTGGTCATGGTCAGTCATGGACAGACATGGTCTGTCATGGATGGTCATGGACAGTCATGGACATATTCATGATCGATTATGCATGACCATGCATAGTCATACATGATTGTGCATGACTATACAAGTTCATGCATGATAATGTATGTCATGCATGAACTCGTCTTTTGGTGCGTCTCGTCTTTTGATGAGTCTTTTGTCTTTTGGGGTGTCATGGGGCCTCTTGTCTTTTGGGGCGTCTTGTCTTTTGGGGTGTCTTGTCTTTTGGTGAGTCTTGTCTTTTGGGGTGTCTCGGAGCGTCTTGTCTTTTTGGCTGTCTTGTCTTTTTGGCTGTCTTGTCTTTTGGGGCACCCCATATTCGGGGTGTCCCGTCTTGGGGCGGCCCATCTTGAGGCGGCCCATCTTGGGGTGGCCCGTCTTGGGGCAGGGTACCCAAGCAAGTTTTAAAAAGTCTTAAATTGGCTTTCCCAAATTTAAGTCCTTAAAAAGCTCTTAAATTGTACATCTTTATTGCCGGAGGTCTTAAAAAGGTCTTAAATTGGATCTAATTAGGAAATGAAAATGAAATATCAAGATGAGTAAAATTGATGCATTTTGCTGACAGTCGTTACATCAAACCTGCATGCGATCACATTATTCTTAACCTGTGGCAAAATGGTCTTAAATTTGCCAAACTTAGGTCTTAAATAGGTCTTTAAAAGGTCTTAAATTAATTTTTCTGGGCAACCCGTCTTAGTTGAAACCAGAACACGCTGTTAATTTTAGTTAAGCTTTCGCAAATATATGATGATTTATATCAATTTTTTTAGATGCTAGGTCTGTGAAATATGGGGTTGAAATAGATTGTTACATGAAAATATATCATGATTATTATTTTTTATGTGCTAAAGTCTCATAAGGTCTCACTGATCTCATTAAGTCTCATCAGGTCACCTAAGGTCATTTAGTATCCTCTGGCTCTGAGACAATAGAAACAAAAAAATTGAATATTGAAAATAAAGTCTAATGGCGACCTATTTGTTGTCTTACAACAACTAATCCTTCCATAAATGCCTACACAACCCGTAGGTTCTTATGTTATAAGAGTCAGGGAGCACAACAGGGGCGTTGATTCCCATATGATGCGTAAATATACATCTATGTGCATTGATATATGTAATTGACTTTTACTCTGTAGGTTCGTGGGTTACCTGCCAATGAGGGGACCCTGTACCGAAACGCGATTCAGCAGTTGTTCAAACCCTGCCATGACAATCCACGTATTCACTTTGAAGAAACCAAGTAAGTCCAAGACGTCACTTATTTTGTCGTTAATTAAAATCGAAATATTATCTATTCAGTTATCATATTGTATCAAGTGAGAATGTATAAGCTGAAGATTCTCATTGCACCATTTCCTGTTTCTTCAGAGCCTTCCTCGAGTTCCCCAAAGACCCGACCCAAAGGTCTAAGCAGTTCTCTTCGTCTGTGTTCCTGGCCCTGAAAATGAGGTAAATACTACTGTCTAGTCAATGTTCAATAATGCAGTGACAGTTCAAAATATATGATATCAATTTTTTTGTCATTCTCATTAGAGCCGTTATTAGGCCAGAATTTTAAAGCGCCTACCACGTTCTAACGATACCGCGCTCATTCCTGGAATAGACTTGGGATGTTCACCTTTTACCTTACCAGGGGTGTGTGGTATGGGGGGGATGCTCCTTATTTTCCATACTTTTGCTCATCATGGCTTATGTTTGATCAAAAGTACAAATACTTTGCAAGTAAAATGTAGCTAAGAACCCTGTGGATATGATCCATGAAGATTTTTTTTTTAAGATATACGTGTTAAAATATGAAATTCCAGCAAATCCATAGCGACAGCTACTAAATGAAACATGTTTAGTTTGTAGTCCGTGTAGGACGTTATATGTCTGAAGAAAGTTTTTCTCGTCATCGTTATGTCGAAAGTTAAGTATTACCCTCGTATTGGTATGCTTAACGGTATCGTTCAAAAACGTGATTCTTAATCAGGAAATGAAACGTTTAGATGTCGTCTTACATAAAAGAGTGCTTATTATGGTGTAGCTTGGTAATTGATTTAGTGTAACTCATTAATTTGATATGCATCTCACAGACAACTGCGGATCCCATTGCACGTCTTCTTACTTGACCGCAATGAAGCCTTTCAACGGAAACAGAAGTTGAGCCAGTCTCAAGCCAAGGTAGCAGCCGACCACAACAAGCTACGAACAAACAGGTACTGATAAGATAGTGGGGGAAAAGATTAGATGGAAGCATAAACATTGCTCTAAACTATTTTGAAAAAATGTCTCTGAACTGCCGTTGCCATGTATTGCCCTTTGGAGACTTTGTATTTTTGTTTTTTAACAATAACGAGTAAAGCATTAAACGTATTTATAACGGAATATCTATTTGATCAAATAAAGTATTGATTTATCATATTTACATATCTTTAAGATATTAAGTTAATGATAAAAAAGAACATGTTTTTAAACTACGAGGTAGTTCTCATATATTTTTGTCGGACTTCATGCATACAAAATATAATGCTAAGATCCATCTTACAGCATTTTTACTCCTATATTATTCTTGCTGTTTCCGATTTTTCCTAACTGTAAACTTGCTCCGATAGAATCTCAATGATCGGCGGGTCGAGCAGCAGTCCGCAGATCGAACACCAGGTGGCTCTGCCGTCACATGGCCAGACTGTGATCGAGTTAAACATCACAGAGGTTAGGCCCACTCTATATTTATCCGATAAAACACAATGTTGATGGGTTATGTGCCTTTGTAAAATGTTTTCTTCAGTGAAACTCGATCCATCACTACATGTAGCATTTCAGAAGTACATATTTTTAGCTCTCCACTTATAAATACTGATTTACTGTCAATTTATAGCAAAATCTGAATTCATGCTCATAACAGTCGTTGACCAGTGCGATTTGTTTTGCCAGCTGGTGAGAAATATAAACCCAGTAATGCTTTACCTAAATAAGAACGTAATATCTCCATTCTCTCTCCTAAATGAACTCAGACGGCACTTTGACATTCATTTCTTGATTTTCGGGGAAGTGATTTTAATTGACACATATTTGTAAACGATTTTAGTTAATATACTTAAACATTTATCATTTCCCTATCCGTTTTCAATGTTTTTACCCTGCTCTATTTTATTCATGTATTTACTAACCATAGGTTGTAGAATGCGGCCGTTTCTGGGCCCACTATGGTGATGGGGAGACGTGGACGGCCATCAGCCGACTCCAGCAGGACCTCAACATGTACGGCGGGCAGAACCTGAAGGTAGGGCTAATGGGTGTGTGGGGACTGTACTAGTAGTATTACAAGAAGCCACGCTTGTACACTGCCAGTTAATGTTTTTCGTCATCATAACCGATAACAGGGTGGGTACATGTACTTCAAACTTTGGAAATTGTATAGTAATAGCACGTCTTTCGTTCAGACGTTCTTTTAATTTCTAATATTTCATGTTTTTTTTCACATAGATCTAATTTTGTCTCAATTCCAAATTTAAGCGATTTTACGTTACTTTCTCTTGACGTGTTTTAAAAGCTGCTGTCTGATCCACGAGTTGACAGCTATTGTCTGGCGCCATTCGAGAGCGAATACTACCGAGCAAGAATTGTCACAGTGAAAAAGGCAAATCAGGGGGTAAGTTACCTTATACCTTTGAATCTTCTCACTTAGAAATTTAGTGTAAAGACTTCATACGGTAATGTTCGTGACTAAGATAGAAGTACAACTAATTTTAAACGTTATGGATCAACTTGTAGCTCTCCATTTGTCATGTGTAATTGTTTATTATCGATAGACATGTGTCGACACTTACAATTATCGGACTGTTTGTTCGCCTTTAGACGGCCATGGCCAGGGTATTCTTTGTGGACTACGGTAACGTGGAGGACGTGCATGTGGGCACGCTGCGACAACTCGAGCCGAATCACAGACAACTCAAGTTTCAGGTACATGTATAGATCTATAGGAACCTTTGAATAAGTGCATATCATAAATAGTGTTAGGGAAATGAGTAGAGATAACTCAGGTAGAATATCTTGGAATATCCTTTGGGGTTTTGCACCTCTTGGCATTGTTGTGATTACCTAGATGCGACAAAATTTAGAGCATATCTGTTAGCCTATGATTGGAAAAAAACTATTTACAATGTTATACATATATTGGGCAATGTAGGGTCAGATCAATGTCAATCAGTTATATATAGGTTTCTTAAGATGTCAGTTTTAAATGTACTATCAGATCATCAAGATGTATATATCTGTGTTTACTCTGAATTAAATTATGACAGTATCGTTAAATTCTGTCATCTAGGCTTTTGAATGTGAGCTCTGCGAACTACGCCCATCGTCCATTCGATGTCCAGCGGGGACTTGGACACAAGAGGCCAAGACTGTGCTAGAAAACCTCATACGCCGAAGTTCCAAAGCATTCGGAAAGGTAGGTTCCTTATTCTATTCCATTGTGATAAATTAATCACACTGTAATGTGTTAAAAGATGTACACATATCAGTGCGCGGGAACTTGTTTTCTCAAAAATCCTTTGTCATAACCTGCTTAGCCTTATTTCAATAGAGTAAGACCAAGTCAGCAAGACATGGTATGAATGGAAACTGATAGATGCTCCTGTTTAGCAAAACTTAGTAATTTGGCTTCATAAAGACTACATTTCACTACATAAAGACGCCAGGTGTTTGTATAATTTGTTACGTTGCAAAGTTATTAGCCGTCTACAAAAGGTGTTTATGTAAATTGTTACGTTGCAGGTGTTCTCGGTTGTTCACGGTGTTGTGCGATTACAGCTACACTTGGAATCACCAGGCCACCGCCAATTGGACGTGAACACATACCTTATAGAGCAAGGCTTTGCTGACCACGCTGAAGAGAGCTTCATATCGAGGGTAAGGTATTGCGCTTATGACACTGTTATGTATTACTGATTATAAACTTTCACTAAGTTGCACGTGTTTATCCCTTCCTCATTGAGAAACATTATAGTAAGTCTAAAGATGGAATGACTTAATATTTGATGTATTATCATAGTACTTACTGCATATTTCATGCCGTGGTTAGTTTGAAGAAAAAGCTGAGTCTATCTGTATCAAGACATATTTCGTTCAGAAAATTACTCAGTCACTTTTGTTTCTTAACATGTATTGATTCCGACAAGTTATCATACCATATAAGATTACCTCTATGTTTTACTGTGGACTAAGCGCTAAAGTGCAAAGGACACAAAAGATGTACTATATATGACCAACAGGAATAAAGCCGATATACTTGCATTGATTCCTTGTTGTCCGCTGTCTGCTTTCAGCAAGACCACGCTGACCGTGAGGACGAGCGGGTGTCCAACATGCTGACGAGTCAGAAGAAGGCCGGGGGTGGTGACAACTGGATGGCCGTGTCTCCGGAGGACGCCACCAACAGACCGGCCACAGGGACACGACCACAGCACAAGTTCGCCACCAGCTCACAGAGGGTAACACTGTCATTTGTCTATAAGACAAATATTTTTCTTAAATGAAATTGAGGCTTAATCAGGTGCTCGCAAAATGCATATTATTGCTTCTTCTAAACTGTTTGTACCTTTGATCGTTGCCGGTGTTCCGATTTTACTGATAACCTCTGAAGAAAAACAAGTTTAGGCAGGACACTGGAAAACTGATGTTTCTCAGAACGTGTTGGCTTTCACTGAGAATATTTCTCATGCATCACTATTTAGACATAAATGTGGTGAGGAATGTGAAAGTGCCTGGTATGTGGTAGGACTGACTTTTTATGAAACTCCTTAATTTCCACACGGGAAATTGGCAGGCGTAGCTATATGCCAAAAGAATATTAAGCAGAATGTGTGGTGAAGCAATTTTCTTCGTTGTGTGTCACAGGAAAACGGGTAAAATGGCAAGAAAAAAATCCCTGACAGGGAAAACACAAAGAATTTGCAAATTTTACCAAAACACTAGGAATTTCATTTGGCCGAGTTTTTCTGAAATTTCTTATTCTCAAAATATTATGGATTTCATTTCTTGTTGTGTTCACATGGTGATTACCAAAATCTGGTCAGGGCTGCACAAGGTCTCTACTTCGTTTGGTACATTTGTTTGTACCGTAAAACCCCTAATTTAAGCCGCGGCTTAAATAAGGGTTAATTAAAGAAATTAGATGCAATAAGGCCTCAACTTTGAGGGTGCGGCTTAAATTAGGGTTTTACACAACCTTGAAAACAATGGGATCTCTGAAAAAATATGATGAAAAAATGCCCAAAGATAAACTCTAAAGTCAGGGTGCGGCTTAAATTAGGGGTTTTACGGTATGCGTCGACTAAAACTTTGCTGTTTTCCCCACAGCTGACACTGAGTGGACCCACGTCTCCCTACGAGATGTCCTTCTACGGTCAGACTGCCGTCAGCCGCTGGAGGTAATTGCTTTCTGTTGGTAAAAGAAATGCATTATGATGTACTGTTGTATCGGTAACGCGAGATGAAAATTGTAACTACAAGGCATGGATGTGATATTTCGTATGTCGGTAATTTAAATTGTTACAGAGCCTCAAGAACATTTTAGTGGTAAAATATTGCGATAAAATTGTATGTAAAAAAATGTATAACTGTACCTATACAGTTTTATGTTCAAGAAATCTTAATATTTTTATGTTGAATTTCAACCATTTATTTACATGTACCATAAGACATGATTCTAATGTCTTTTCGGTAATTATTCTTTAGCATATGACAGAATATCACTGCACTTACCAAACACTTTAGATTTGCCAATTTAACACTAATCTGTCTTATAACCTGTGTAGGAAGGTCCAAATTGACCAGGACAGTGTGAACTCCATAGTGCTTGACGATAAGCCCGAGGACCCACACGCACGCATGTTGGTGGCGGCCAGCGTCAGCCTGAACCCGGCTGGGGATAAGATCAAGCTGCGCGAGACGTCCCTCCTTCCACACATACCCGGCCTGCCGACACTCCTCACACTGCTCTTTACGCCTTATGCAGAACTCAGGTCTGTTTTCTACAACTTGAGTTTCCTATACATTACTATGATATGAATTCTGGAACACCTCATCACATTTCTGAAAAAAAGAAACAAGATTTGCTCATTGATACCATAGACATATATAACATAGATAGGAAACTTGTGTTGTTTCTAGATTTTCCTTGTCTCGGATAGCTCTCCAGGTATAGCCAAGAGTAAAGGTTTTTGCCCCACCTGCTTGGAGAGTGTGAGGTGTGAGACTGCAGTTTCACACCTTTTTTGGCCTATTACCCAAATGATCTTCAAAATTTAAATCACTACAATCAAGATGTACTCAATAGGAATGGATAGAAAACAAAATTCTGATTAAGAAGATACCAAAAATGACATATTTATGTCAATTAGAAATAAAGATATTGACTAATGAAAATTGGAGAAAATTGAGAAAAATAACAAATTTGTCAAAGTTTGGGAGTTAATTTTAGGCAAACCACACGTTGGATATCCAATTAAGCTTTTATACTACCATGGGTAGTTACACTCTATGTGAAATAATTGGTTTTATTTGTAGGAAAAATTTCTAAAAGGCCAAAATCTGACTTTGAAGAAATGTCGAAATTAAATTGTATATTCTCGGGAAAAGTGACATGTAGCCACTTTAGAACCCCAAATACCATTTTTTGTCCCCCACAGAATCTAATAAGGTAATAATGGGATAGGAAACTGTCTCATCAATCACACTGGTGAATATTAGAGCCATAAATAGCATATAAATGGGTTTTTGGGATTATCACTTGACCCATTTGAGCCAATGTCAGAATCCAACGAGTTTGATGCGATGGAAAATTGACAAAGTTTGGGAGTTAATTTTAGGCAAACCACAAGTTGGATATCCAATTAAACTTTTATACTACCATGGGTAGTTGCACTCTATTTGAAATAATTGGTTTTGTTTGTAGGAAAAATTTCTAAAAGGCCAAAATCTGACTTTGAAGAAATGTCGGAATTTAATTGTATATTCTCGGGAAAAGTGACATCCCAAAAACCGATTTATATGTCACTTATGACTCTGATATTCACCAGTGTGATTGATGAGACAATGTCCTATCCCATTATAACCTAATTAGGTTCTGTGGGGGGCATAAAATGGTATTTGGGGTTCTAAAGTGGCTACATGTCACTTTTCCCGAGAATATACAATTTAATTCCGACATTTCTTCAAAGTCAGATTATGGCCTTTTAGAAATTTTTCCTACAAATAAAACCAATTATTTCACATAGAGTGTAACTATCCATGGTAGTATAAAAGCTTAATTGGATATCCAACGTGTGGTTTGCCTAAAATTAACTCCCAAACTTTGTCAATTTTCCATCACATCAAACTCGTTGGATTCTGACATTGGCTCAAATGGGTCAAGTGATAATCCCAAAAACCCATTTATATGCCACTTATGGCTCTAATATTCACCAGTGTGATTGATGAGACAGTTTCCTATCCCATTATAACCTAATTAGATTCTGTGGGGGACATAAAATGGTATTTGGGGTTCTAAAGTGGCTACATGTCACTTTTCCCGAAAAATATACAATTTAATTTCGACATTTCTTCAAAGTCAGATTTTGGCCTTTTAGAAATTTTTCCTACAAATAAAACCAATTATTTCACATAGAGTGTAACTACCCATGGTAGTATAAAAGCTTAATTGGATATCCAACATGTGGTTTGCCTAAAATTAACTCCCAAACTTTGACAAATTTGTTATTTTTCTCAATTTTCTCCAATTTTCATTAGTCAATATCTTTATTTCTAATTGACATAGATATGTCATTTTTGGTATCTTCTTAATCAGAATTTTGTTTTCTATTCATTCCTATTGAGTACATTTTGATTGTAGTGATATACATCTTGAAGATCATTTGGGTACTAGGCCAAAAAAGGGGTGAAACTGCAGTCTCACACCTCACACTGCAAGCAGGTGTGGCCCAACCTATGCTATTTGGCCCATACCAGTCCTTATCAGTGCTAATTTGCATATCAATACCGAGACAGACGTGCACCAGTCAGCTCAGGCCTTGTTTCCCCTCTATCTTATGTATCTCTATGTTGATACAAAAGATACTTGACAGATCATTGAGTTTCTGAATGCATAAGAACAACTTTTAAATAATCTGAACATTCTAGTTCACCTTGCATTTGTTACAATTTGTGTAATGTCATGACATGTTTAAAAAAGTCCGCATTATGATACAATACACATATCTCTAATTAAGGGGCGATCCCCCAGGAGCCCCTTACTAGCCCTTGAGTGACCCAAGACAGAAAGTGTAGTTGTGATGTCACAAAAGACCTTTTTGGACAGTGGTTTTCCTATAGTATTGGCTGTCTGTAATGTCATTTTGTCACCAAATTCGGAGGTAAAGTTTACTGTACAATTTTATTGAAAACATAAAAGCACTATTGGAAAACACTTCAACGTTTGAACTTGGGCATACTGAAACTAACTATTTTCTGAACCTATTTTATAAATGAACCTTTTTTGTTAGTGAATTTAAATGTTCTTGCTGCTTTTATGTTAGCATTTCCAGGTTTCAGTAGATCAAAGGCCCAGACTGTTTATCAACAATTAGGAAGGCATGTGTGTTAATTGATCTGGCACATGATGCCCTTGGGGGCAATTGATCTGGCACATGTTGCCCTTGGGGCATGGGTGTTTTACTGATGCTTACACTGTTTATCTTATACAAACAATTACCCTAGTGAATGGTCATTTGGTAAACATGTATACTGAAAATAACTTAGTTGAGACAACCAAATCAACCAATACTGTTTACTTATCTAACTACTTTGCATGGTTTTGACATGTGAAATTTTTGGGTTGGTTCTACTTTTTCATAAGTTCTTTTCTTTGCAAAACTAAATTTTGCCCCCACACACACACTTAAATGAGTCAAATTGGTATATTAAATGGTGAGGCTGATACTAAGAGCTGGATCGCCCCTTGGCTTGGGGAGCTATATGCTTGTATTACGTCTATAATTGGTTCTTAGGACGGACCTCCGCCAGCGGCGTTACACGGGAGCCCTGTGTGGCCTGGGTTGGGACTCGTACAACCAAGGTCCGGCCCTCCCGGACCACGACATCGAGCTCACCTTTGACACCTACATCGACAGACAAGACATCTTCAAGGTTGGTTGTTTGCTCTCAACTATAAGTTTACTTAAAGTTTACGGGCTCAGCAGAGGAATGTGTTGCCTCTACTTCAGAGTTTAAAGAACCCATCAGTGTAAGCCTCACAATGCCTGTATGATCTGTATCATAAATCTTTAAAAGATGAACATAATATCATAGCTTTATATGGATGAAGACTGGAAAACGTTTGACTATTTACCAAAAGCATTAGCACTTTGAAATGGGTTCTGACATTTGAAATACATTGTCTTCTTTAAAGATCAATGCAGTACGGATAGCAATAAACGTAGCTATTGGGAACTGCAACGACGACGAGGACTTTTCATACTGGGGACCAAACGCTGTGATTAAAACTCAGAAGAGAGCAAGAAGCCACCTTATTGCGTAAGTTATGCATTTCAGTTTGAATTACCTGGTCTGTTATAATCTATGCAGCCGCAAATACGCATTGTCTATGTAGTTAATGAGTTAGCCACGTAGGACAGTTGACAGTTTGTTTTCACTTTTACCTATTGAAAATGGATACATCACTTATAATGAACCATTAATGAAAAAGATTTGTAACATTCAAATTGTTCAAAATTTCACTTGCCGTCAAAAAGATTCTTATATCTGTTATTCCAGGTTGTTGACTCGAAGGAGAGAATCAATGGAACCAGCCTTCACCAAGTACCCATATAAGTGGAATATGGTATGTATTTCGTAAACGCAAAGGTAGATCCTTATCAAATCCATTATGAATGGTACATCATATAATACATTACTAAAGTGGCCATCAATGTAACAGATTGTAGAACAGTGAAATAATATTAGCAGACGCCTCCCAAAAGAAAGTGACACGGGTGTCCTATATCAAAATCTATGAATATAAACATGACATGATTAGTGCAACTGTGAACTCGATAGCAACATGGTGACTCAGTACTGCCACTGTTTCAGGTTAAGCCGGAGGACCTGCTACCGGCGGGCGGCGATGAAATCGAGCCAGACCGTAAGGATCTGTACAGTCTGCACCCTCTGGTGGCCCTGGTCGACGAGGACACGATGAGCGACGTGCTCGCCTTCTCCAACCCGGGCAGGGACAGGGAGAAGGAGAGGATCCGGATGCGTCAGCATATCGAGTACCTCCACAGCAAAGCCGACAAGTAGGTCCATTGACAGTCATACAGTCAAGATAAAGTCAATCATCTTTTTCTGTTGTATTTCTGAGTTAAATGTAAGAATGTATAATTTATAAGTGATCAATTTTTGATGATGATGATGATGGATAAGTCCCTTCCCCTGCCCCCCATAATTATGCATTGACATTCATGATAATGTTCATGCCGATGTGTTAATTAGTTAATGTACGGCCATGCAAGATTATGCCCAATACTGCATGTTAATGATATATGCTGCATGTGTATGTAAAATTATGCATGTTTGTGCATGATTGTCTATGATAATGCATCTGTATGCCTGATTATGGTATACCCTCTTAGTTTTTGTTTCGGTGGGGTAATTTTTCTGCAGGCTATGTTGGATTTAACACCCCACCAAAACAAGGGGATATGTTGGTATTTGAAGTAGGGTCTATTGAACGGCGGTAGAGCATGTGATTGATTGTTTTATTGGTTTGCCCCCATTCCCCATTCCCCCACCGAATACTTGTTCTGAGAGGGGATGTGGCCTAGGTATTGGTGTCTCTTGATTTGATGCATGTGTCAATGATTGAGATATGAATACCTGGCTCTACCCAGTGCTTAACGGCGTTCTTTTTAAAAGTGTACTCACAAATGTGTTTGACCACTATTGAACAAATAGATTGAACAAAATTATTCCCAAGTCTTAATATGATTAGCCTGTATTATCATAAGGGAGAAGAAAGAAGACGTTTTCTTTGAAGTTATTGATACATCTTTGAAAAATAGTGTGAATATCTATAAATTCAATTTTATCTATTTCCAGCTTCGGGCAGGAGGAGGTAGAATGTCTACTCTGTCACTTCAAGATGAGCACACCGCAACACCTCAAACTTCACCTGGCGACCCGCATGCACAAAGAACATGAGACTGTTTATCTAATCTAACGAGACGCATAACGGGAATGGTGTTAGTAAATTAAAACGCGGGTATATTGTTTTTTGAAAAGATACGAAGTCATTACATTTTAATTTTCCATTGGTGCTATGTACTTTATTCCTAGATTACTCTTGTGCGGTTGCTTTATAACACATGGATCTAGGACAACAGATTCTGTTTAAATTATCGAATATCTTTTTTCTTTGGCATCCACAGAAAGAGTTCGTACGTATGGAAAGAATTTAAATTTGTCATCTCATTTTGTTCCTTAATATGTTGTCATCTTTCTAAAGAACTTTGACATAGATCTACTATTATTTTCATGCACTTATGTACCTTTGATATGTGGCCCGTTCAACGTGTTTACGGTTGTATGTATTACCAAAAGATGCTTTCAATTAGAATAAACTCAAACATTTTTGGAGAGAAAAAATCGTTGTTATACCAATTTCTCCATGCAGACCTCTGTTTTGATGTTTGACCAAGTACTTCATCTTTTTAACTATTCACTGAAGTTACGGAACAGTGCACTGCTAGCCAATACCCACTTTCTGGCTTACATATCAAAATGAAAAGTGTGACGCAGTGGCACAATGGCACAATGCTATAGATACCACTGAATACATTGGTTCAGAATCCTAGCAGGTACCCCGGCCACTTCTAACATAAATGTGTCGTTACTCGTAAGGAAGTTGAGAGCAAACGTTTGGTTAACCTAAAATCTACTTTAAATGTAAGGATAGCAGGGATGAAAGTTCTCCAGTTTTCCTGGAACAATTACTTTATAATTCTTTACAAAATCCATTATCTGAAGCAAATTCAGTTATTTCACAAATTTCTCCTTTCTATAATATACCAGATATATACCAACGTACATCAAGTTACCCTGCTTTTCCATATTGATCCTATCATGCCCCTGGTTCCCCCAGTCATTGTCTCCAGTCATTTCCAGTTAAAACTGGAACTTCTAGCCTCCAGTGCCCATACAAGCCCTGTATCAAGTTACAGTGGTATGGGGTGATAGCAGACATGTTTTTCATAAGATGTTGCACCTCAATTACTGAATTAGGAAGAATATGAGAAAGAGTTAAGGTATAAACTATAAAAGGTATTAGACTATATAAAAAATGTATAAACTCTAGGATTATGGTATTATTCTGAATAGTCTATTCTTAAATCTTCAGAATATTCTTAATGATTATTGACCTATTGAAACAGCAAGCTGACTCAATTCTGCGCGGGAAGTTGTTCACCTAGCGGGAAGAAGGCGAACTATCGATATTGAATCTGCACTGCGCCATCTTTCGTGATTTTTTGAAACTACCAAAAGAACTTCATTATCGCCCAAATACAGTCAACAGTGCACACATGAAACTGTTTTGGAATTCCCGCCCTCAAATCTTTCATCTTTCGCCGAAATGGCTGCATCAAGACATTGCCAAGTAGAAGTATCTTGGCCTGTGTTGGAAAGTCGTTCAGTAGATGATATTGTCATCTATAATATAGAATCCGAGGGAGAAGACAAGTAAGTTTGAACTTTAAAAGTTTCTTCACAGTCACAATGTGACAACCCTGCCCTCGCCAGCAGGCAGCACCTCAAGCTCCTGCCCGGTTCGGGAATGAAAAGGGCGGTTCAGTGCCAATTTTACATTAAAAAAAACTAGTAGGACGAGTCTACCCTTACCGCTACTGTAATACTTTTGCATGTATATAACACTTACTTGTGGTCTTGGAAGGGTGAGATGGAGGCCTCTGATGAGCAGCAAGGTGTACTTGTGGTTCATTCAAAGGTCAGGGATCATCTGCCAGTTGCCGCTCACGGATGTGGCTTCCCGCCCCTGGACGCGTCCCCCGATTGCAGCGCGACCTGGCGGATTCCAGGAAAACGACGCGCTCCTCGCGTCGACAACACTCTTCCCCGTTCTATTTCTTTTAGGAAGGGTGCGGCGCCTCCAGAGGGACCGCGCCAGGCCCAAGGCCTAGCCTGGTCCAAGGCCTAGCCTGGTCCACTCCAGACTCTGGTAACCAGGGACCATCAGGCCCCGGGCCACTATTGGCCATTGATAAATTCGCCTGCCCTTCTGGGCCTAGCCTTCTAGGAAGAGTGCAGCACATCCAGAGAGACCGTGCCAGGCCCAAGGCCTAGCCTGGTCCACTCTAAACCGATATCCAGGAACCATCTGGTCCCAGTCTATTGCTGACCGTCACTCACACATATATATAAGTTCCAAGTGTGCCAAGTTCTGGCCTAGCATCTCAAATCTAATTACTACTATGTACGGGGGGTAGGCATGGGGTCCAACGAAACCTCCATATTTGGAGTCAACTGCTCTAAAATTTAGTTTTACCTATCTCCTAGCTTATCCTACTTATGTTCTAGGGTTGGGGGTCAAACGAGGTATATATATATTGCATGCTACTACTTTAATAACTTTGTGGGCAGTTAGTACCAGGGTTGGGACCAGGGGTGGGTGTTATTTCTGGTGGGCGACCTCTGTTGGGAAGGGATGGCATCTGGTCGCGTGGGCCATCCCTACCTAGTTTTCCGACGGTAAGCCCTGGTTCCTCTCAACATGAGCCGCTACGAGGCCGTGATCCAAGGTGACGGCCCGTACCTTCCTGTCGCCAAGGATGGCCCTTATGTTGTGGATAGAGTGTCTCACACTTTTTATCAGCTCTTGCATTGAGTCAAGGCCTTTCTCACCTGCCGTGAGGGCAGCCCTGCGGTCCATACAGCCGTTCAGAAAAGCGTCCATGGCAGCCCTCTCGATGGTGCCTTCCTGGCCCCCTCTGAAACCCTCCCGTGCCAAGACCTGGCACCTTTGGGCAAAGCTCTCCAACCCTTCGTCAGGTTGTTGACGGAGGTTCCGGAGCTCTCTCCTCGCTGTGACCGGAGGGTTGGCGCTACCAAACCTCTCCTTCAGCGCCTGTTTGGCAAGCTTGTAGTCTTTCTTTTCTTTACGGGATAGGGACCCAAAGTAGATGAGTGCCTCATCCCGTAGGTGCTGGACCAGGTTGTCGAGCTTGGCCTCTCTGTCCCAGCCACATTTTTTCGCGATCCTCTTGAATTGGTCAGCATAGATCGACCATTTTATTTTCCCGTCGTACGTTGGGATTTTCCCGGTGTCTTGCCTCCTTGGGGCCCCGTTATCGCTTGTGGCCCTGACACTTGGAGCGTCATCATCCTCACTGCTGGAGGAAGAGTCATACGCCAGCCCAGCCCCTGAGCTAGCCCTCAGACCCCCATCTTCAGGCCGGGCAACTAACCGAGGTGTTGGGTTCACACCTCCTGTGCCCCTTGGCCGGCTGTCGAAGGCTCTGTTCTCCAGGACCTTGTGTTGTGTTCCTACTGGCGCTACCTCTCTGCTTCTAGTAGGGATGTACCCACTGTCTCGTACTTCACCATTCCACATTGGAGGTGAGAGTTGCCGGGGTTGTTTCCATTCCACGTTTGGACTCACCTGGCCACTTTCTTCCACCGGGGCTTCCCTGGACCCAAACTTCAAGGCTTCCCCTTGAGCAAGGTGCATGGTGTCTCCTTGCATCGGTGCAACTCCCAGCTCCCCCTGGGTAAACTTCTCAATCAAAGCAATGACGGCCTGCGGAAGCGAGGTGTAGTTTTTCCAGGTCCCTCCCATTGGGTCCATTTGGAGAGGTCGTGACTCATCTTCCGATGAAGGTCTTCCCCCCATCTGTCGTATCCCGTCAGGTACGTAAGACTTCAGGGCCCGGTTCTCCTCCTCCACCCGCTGTAATCGGTCCATTGTGGCATTCAAACTTGCTTGTAAACCAGACAACTCCTCTCTGATTGGAGCCAAGGCATTCTTTGCCTGCTGTTCCTGTTCTGTTTGGCCGAAGTCAAACCATCCCCCGATGAAGGCCGCGGTTAAACTTTTGGCCAAGGCCTGGTCCTGGTCGAGGTGGGCACGGAGAACAACCATGTCCCAAAAGGGGCCCCGGGCCCTTATGATGTTATTCAGAATCTTAGCACGTACCTCTCCCACCCCATGGATGACCTGCAGTTGGACCTCGCTAGCAGTGTTGATGTTAAATATGTTGGTAGCAGCTGCCATTTTCTGTCCGTCCCGATAGCGTGCGCAAATGTGAAGCTGAAGTTCAACTTTGAAACGCAAACCTCAGGCTAAAGCCCAATCACGCAGTTAGAAGTTAGTAGGGGGAAAAAGGTGATAGACTTCAAAGATGAGTACTACTGCGCAATCCGGAGACGTCAAGGAAGTGAGTCTATCGTATGATCATGCACTTAAAATAAGCACAAGCAATATCCCGGGCAAGCAATTCATCCAAGATTCTCTATCTCCAACTGAGAAAAAAAAAAAAACGATATGAACGGATATGATTTTTTTTTTTTTTTTTTTTTTTTTTTTTTTAAATTAAATTCAATCAGATCGAATTTCAAAGTTGAAAATTGAAATCAAATTTAATTAAATTGAAATCCAGAATTGGGAATTGAAAATGTTATTCTAATTCAAAGAAAATCTCTAAACTGAATTTTTTTTTTTTTTTTTTTTAATTAAATTAAATTCAAATTGGATCGAATTTCAAAATTCGAGAATTGAAATCAAAATTTTAAGTCAAAATCCAATTAAAATCAAATTAAATTTCCGAAATCCAAAATTGAATTTTTAAAAATATTTTTTTAAAATAATTCCTTATATTTCTGAAACCTAAGGGTATATTATCCCAGGTTGCAAAAATGGTGGAAATCCAAGATGGTGGAAATCCAAGATGGCGGAAATCCAAGATGGCGGAAATCCAAGATGGATGACAGTCTGACAATTAAATTCAATCACCAACTCTAAATGTTATCAAAGTTGGTCAAAAGTTTGTAAAAATCATAAAAAAAAAACACCAGGCTATAAAGCTTAGTCAATAGTCATTCAAATACAGGTACTTGATTGGTTGTATTATACTATATGTAATAGGATGGCAACAGATTAGAAGTTATAGATTATTCAGTCAATATATTTGCCAAACCAAGATGGTGGACAGCCAACTTTTGTCAAATTCAAGATGGCCGCCAGCCTACTTCCTCTCAAATTCAATATGGCCGCCACCTGACTTCCTGTTATTGTATTTCCAAGATGGCCGCCAGTCAACTTCCTGTCTAATCCAATATGGCCGCTGGCTTACTTCCTGTTATTGTATTTTTCAAGATGGCCGCCGACTGACTTCCTGTCTTTGAATTTTCAAGATGGCCGCCAACTGACTTCCTGTTTTTGAAATTTTCAAGATGGCCACCAACTGACTTTTGGTTGCAATAAGATGCCTACCCAAAGTTGATATCACCATAAATCAGACAGAAATCATTCAAATCTTGAAAATAACCACCAGGTTTTAAAGCCTAGTATTCAATAATTCCAAATAACTGAGTTATACATTCATAACACCACTATTTATGACAGGATGGCAATGGATAATGGCCAGAGTTAGAATAAATGCTGTGAGTTACAGCCAATGAAAACTCCTAAATACAGGTTAAAAATGGGAAAAGTCACAAAAATAATCTCCAGGGTGGGTAGCCTAGACCAATTGCAACTTAAATTCATAAGAAATAGGGGTGGATGGTTTGTCTCTAAGAAAGGATGGCCCAGATTAAATTGAGTCAATGGTAGGCTATATTTGGTCTGATCCAAGATGGATGACCTTAAACCATGTGGCTCAGGTCACTCAGAAAATAGGTCAGAGTTTAGGTTATCAGAAAGTGTCCAAAATGCAGAAATAATCCCTATAATTTAAAGTATAGGGGGAATAGAGTTCATAAAAATGTTGAATATATAGTTTCCAGGCTTTAGAAATGTAGGATGGCTTTGGATTAGAGGGGGTAATTTGGGGGTGGTTAAAATGGCCACCCTCACCCTCCCTCCTGGGTGGGAAAGGAAGTTACAAAACTCCCATAAAAGTTCACTAAAACCACCCAAATTCACATAAAGTTCATCATCAAATGTATAACAATCCTCCTGTGAATAAATCCTGTGGGTGTAAATCCTGTGAGTTGTTCCTGTGTGTCCTTTTGAGAGCTACTCCAATTGTAAACAATAGGAAAGTAGGTCTGTCTCCTGTGAAAAGTTTATCTCCACAAAACTGTCCTATTTCACTCAATCTTTCTCCAATTTTCACCAAATCCACATGGGTAAGTACTCCTGGCACCAATGTAATACTTTTGCATGTATATAACACTTACTTGTGGTCTTGGAAGGGTGAGATGGAGGCCTCTGATGAGCAGCAAGGTGTACTTGTGGTTCATTCAAAGGTCAGGGATCATCTGCCAGTTGCCGCTCACGGATGCGGCTTCCCGCCCCTGGACGCGTCCCCCGATTGCAGCGCGACCTGGCGGATTCCAGGAAAACGACGCGCTCCTCGCGTCGACAACACTACCGCTAGCTCTCCTCCCTGAGAGAGTTCGCCGCGCTGTAACTAAAAAAAACGGATCGGGGGGGTGCATGCCCTTCCCTCCTGGACCTGTGGCAAAGAAACGGGGAAGAGTATTTTAGAGGCTTCTCATAGCAAAAAAAAAACACAAAAAAACTCCCAATTATTCTCCGGCATCGCTGTCGATGCCGTCGTCTCCGGTCAGGCCCGGAGTTTTATGATGGTCACTTAGGTGGATCACATATTGCAAGCTGCTATTGTAGCAGGATTCCCGTACCGGCCAGGATTCAGATACCGGCAGCATCATTGCGCGTGCGCACAGGGCTTCAGATAATCTCAGGATGTTTTCTGTCAATGATGCCAGTCAAAGTTGTAATGGGTAGCAAACTAAATATATATCCCTCTCATCTTTACATCACTAGGATTCATACCTAAAAGGCTAACTCGTCCCTACTCCTAGTCTGTGGAGGGGGCACCTGTCCCGGTCGGCCCAAGGCTATGTGCAGCCGACCAGTCATGTCGCCCGTTATGGCGGGCGGTAGACGAATCATGGCGGTATGGCAATCCTTCTACACTATTCTTCTATGGGTGAACTCATGCTCTCGTCGGTAACCAGCTTTAGTCAGAGAAGGTGTTGTCAGGTTGACCCTGTGTATGATTGGAAAGTGTTGGTCTTTACCATTGCTGTCAATGGGGATTTTCCTATCTAGGTCACATCAAGACTGTGCTTGCAGATCGACAGACTGCCATATATGGTAAGGTGGCATTTGGGAGAGGCCCAGTAGGCACCGCCATCTTGCCCCATGTCTGCCCTCAGATCACCAGTCTGGGCTCAGAGGGTGCTCAAGCAACATCTTCCTCCCACAGTGAGCCTACCTAAAGGCTGATACATAAAAACAATTTGCATCAAAGTTAATTAATCATCACAGCATTATTTTTATATCATGATCTTCAGAATACTTTTTAGATTTTCTTAAAGTGCTTGCTAATAAGAGAGTTATGGCTAAGTAAATTTTAGTTAACCGAATTTAAATCTACAAGATCCACCTGGGACTGTGTTTCATAATATACATGTATGCAAGCAGTGTGATACTGAAGTCCTCTCGTTATTTTCTCTGGTTACAGTCAGGTACCGGCCAACGGCCTGGACAGCCTGACAGACCTGTTCTTGACGTGTCCGTCTGAGGACCCCACGTCAGCCCCGCCCTGCACGGCCATCATTACCTTCCCACGCCCGACCGGCAGGCTCGCCATCGCTGCCGTAGACGTCTTGTCCAACGCCCGCAATGTAGAGGTCTTCTCCGCTACAGGGGAGTACCTGGTCTTGGCCGAGGGCAACAAACTGGACGTGGCCGGGGACCGCAAACTCTTCCTCTCCCAACACACGTTTGATGAGGCACAGACGAGTTGCTCCTTAAAGGTGTGCATATTTTACAAGTCAAGTATTTCATGGGTTGGTCCACTCTAGCGCTACTGAATAACGCTACGGGTTTAAAATTATCGTTTAATCTTTACCATATATTTTCCTTTTTATGATGAACGTATGATCAGATGTTGAATGAGAGGAAAGTTTGAATAAAGTTAAAAAGACTTGATTAAATTATTTTGCACTTAAATACCTCCTTTGAAAAAATCATTTCCACTAGGAATATTCTAACTCGCATTTTCTGTTTGCAGTTTGTATCCCTCGTCGAACCCAGTAAATTGTGGCTGCACAGTTTACACATAACGCTGGCAGCATGTAAAACCAGCCCTGACTTCCCCATGGCTATGGGACCCGTGATTAACATGGATAAAGTCAACGCCATCATGGCGGATATGGATGCCACGGTGCCCGACCGCGCCAAGGGACTCATGTCTGCCATGACAGCTGTCCAAAAGGTGAAGGAGAATTTTTGTAATCAGTATTTCATTTAGGGGTGTAAGTTCTACTTTAACCGTAGCAATTTACTTTTGTAACAAAATCGATGATCTTTGACGACAACTCTATCATTTTAACACGAAACTCAGGTATATTGGGAAAGTCTGATGCTATCGGGAATATCTAAGAGTATTAAAAAAATGTGCATCAATGGAGTATTTGATTTTGATTGTTTCAGCATATTGAATACCATGAAGCACCAGTCTGTTATGTGATTTGTAGACTAGAGACATAGAAGAATGCCCTTCCATACAAATATCCGCACGATAAGTTATCGTAGTTATCATAACTAATGATATTGTCTGTTTCAGAACAAGGAGAAGACCATGGGGTCGTTGGGATCCCTGTTGAGTGGTGGCGGTCAGGGGCCCCCTACAATGGCAAGTATCATGGGTATGTTTGCGTCCATGAGCATGCCCTCGGCAGCTCCACCCTCCACCCCTGAGGTACCAGCCAAGCCCCAGGTCTCCCAGGACAAGACCGAAACAGACAGGAACTCTGCGGGCAAAAGTAAATCTCGCAAAAACAAAAGTGGCAAAAATAAGGGCAATAATAAAAACAATGGGGAGAACGAGAAAGACAAGGATAAAGACAAACCTAAGGACAAAGTGCCTACACCCCGGACAGAGGAGAAAAATAAAGGCAAACAATCAGGGAATCAAACTAAGAAAGGTAAAAGTGAAAAAGACGTGAAAGAGCAGTGTGAAACCAAATCAAACGGCGCCTCTGGTGACAGTTCTAAATCTCAACAAAAGAGTAGCTCGGTGGGGTCGAAGGGTCCCAAGGCGGAGGTGGCCCTCACAACGCCCGTCACCCAGGGGGACCTTTTAGCCCTGGAGCAGCGGCTACAGGAGCGGATACAGCTGGCCGAGGACACCCTATTAGAACAGATGACGGCTCGCGTAGAGGCCAGTGAGCAGCGTATCGTGCAGCACACGGATAACCTCCTCAGTAAGATGGCCTCCGTCTTTCTGGGTGGGTCACGAATGGTGAACGGTGCTAGCGGTCCGGGCGATGTCAGTCTCGACTGAATAACATTTCTGATTTCCATAAATTGATGTATACGTTTTATATGTAACCACCGATATGAAATTGAGTGATAGCAGAGAAAATTGCACTAACTTAGTTTAGAATATTTACAGTAGTTAAGAACTTTTCTTTCTGGGCATAAAAAGTCCATAAAGGTACGTACATTTTCTAGACCCCTCCCCACACCCCTCTTTGGTGTGTACGTTTCTGAGGGAAGACCAATAATCTTATGGCGAAATATTGTATTTGATATCCGGTAATAGAAAGTACTAATATATTATGTTGACTTGTAAAAGTGAACTATATGTTCTTTTTACTTTCCTTCTTTAAATATTCAATGTTTCATATTTTTGATGTTTGAAGAGTGACATTTTTCGAACTTTCAAAACAAAGAAATTAAGGAAAACTATTGTCTTTGGGTCATCTAATGACCCTGTACAAATGTGTGTATCACAGTTTGTGTGGTAGGAAACTTGTTTCGGAAAGCTTTTCAAACTTAACCTGTGTGTCAATGAGTCAATGCAGTCACTGGATGTTGAATTGATTTCATTTGATGATTTATGGCTGCTGGTAGCCAACAAAGTGGCACGCAATGCTCAATAACTTTATTTGAAGCTTGAAATACTAGGTATTGAAAGGTAAAGTGAGTACGGGTATTTGTTTCATGTAGATTTGTAAATGAATGATACTCGGTCGAGTGAACTTTTTTTTATGATCCTGATACAATTAAACATACAAACCTTCCTTAATTTCGGACATTAATAAATTCACTTATTTGGCGAGTTCCTTTATCCTACTCTTATAATGTCTGAGTGGTGAACTTTACTTACATCATATAGGCCTCTGTTATTGGCTGTTATCCGGAATTAATCGAGAAGCTGTACCTAGTTGGGGTATAAATACCTCAACTGATGTGAGAAATTAGTGAGTGGTGGGAGGGAGGATGTAACCAAACAAGCATTTTGTCAGCACGAGTTCCTCACCATATGAGGGCCCCAAAAATGGCCCATTTCACATTTTGTCCCAAAACTGAATACATCTGAATCTAAACCAGTCTAACCCGTTTGCAGTGTTCGAAATTAAGGATTTATTCTATGTACACGCTGGGTGGATAGGTGTTAAAGATCATGCACCCGGCATATTTCTGATGCATGCCTCCCCAAAAAGTACCGGTAGGTACCCTGCAGCCAAATTGTGCACACAGGGTGCACCTTTATTTCAAACATCTGGGGGACAGCCAGACCCTCAACTTTAGAAATCTTGGAAACTTACTGTAATTTAGGGCCCCAATTCTCTTTAAATTTATTATTGAAATGAGCATTCGGAATATAAAGGTGTAGGATATTTTGAACTGGCGTAAGGTTGAATACTTGTAACTACAAAGTGAATATATATGTGCAAATTGATGGCGGGGAGTAAATTCTAAATTAAAAGTTTTTACTTACTTCAAGAGACCAGTGGGGACCATTAGGCAGAGAATCTAGGGTAATTTCTACCCCTGCGTTGTCTACTCCCATTCTTTCGTATACTATAGCCACACACACGTTGAGTTCCCAAAGCACAGGGGAAATGGCAAAATAGATTCCCTGTCAGAGAAAAAGGGAATTTGAAAATTTGATCAAAACACAGGGAATTCCGTTTGCCAAGTTCCTGTATTTTCAGGCTCTTAAAATTTGGGAGACTACTTTTCGAAGAGGAAAATCGCAATCATTTCCGAAAACTTCATACATTTCTAATGACATCTTTAACTTGAATACTATGAGATCAGAACATATCATCTAAAATGCTGTATGGCCGAGAAAAATAATCAGGTATATTTGGACCTCTTTGATATCTGGCCACAAAAAATTCAATCAAACCAAATCATCCAAGCCATACCGAACAAATGCGTAAAAGGAAATCATGTTTATAGTGTCCGGAGTAATGATTTCTTTCATCCAGACGGTGGGTACCACTTTCCTTTTAAGGTGCTTCTAGGTGAACGTTTTTGTATCCTGTCGTAGAAGAGACCTTTAACGACCACAAAATAAAGTACACTCACGATTTCTAAAAAGTGCATCAAGCGACTGTTGTACCACAAACATTATGTCCCGTTAAATTTTGGACATTGTATGTTCATATATATGTTAGTAGATTTAACATTTCAATGTGCCTCTTCTAAAATATCAATTATTGTGAAAGTTGGGTTCTTAGGAGAGCGTTCCACACAGCTTTTAAGTCGGATAACTGAATTGAAAGTTACTTAGGAGATGATTATGTGCTGTACTATGAACATGTTATTAAATCAAGACTTACATTGCAAGTGCTATCTACAATAGACATTAACATGCATCACAACTTCAAGAATTTGTAGAAAGCTGATTTGCTTTTACAGATCAGGTACATTCAGGTAGTTAATTATTCATAATATAAATTAAGTATCATAAAAGCTCTAGTAAAAGTGAATGGGTATTTAAGAAAGCTATCTATTGTGTGTACGTACCAGTGAATTATTTTCTCACCAAGAACTAGTTGTACATTTGGAGTAAATGTCTCAGCTATGTGTTGATTGTATTTGTACATGTAACAAACTATTAGATTAGAACTAATGACAGGGAGGCAGCAATGTTGATTAATAAACGATTTACAAATATATATTACGGCAAGTTGTTTTATTTAAGCTTCTCAAACATACATGGACATATCGTGTGAAAAAGATGTGTCATCCAGATGGGTTTGATTTTAGTCTATTTTGTTTATCTTATCGGATAGTGGTTGATTGAAAAGATTGATAATTACATCTTTTGCTAATAGATAACGGTCAATGCTGCAACTCAGGGATGGTTTTTGCACACCACACCTGGCGTGAGATTCATATATTCTGATTACAATAATGGCCTCCCTTACAAATTTAAAATGACTTAATAAGCATATTATTGTGTGTTGAGCCTACAAACACCACTCCAAAATGAATGCTTAGGAAAAGTCTGAACAACCTTTCCTATTTAGATTTTCGAGACAACTTGAGTGAAAATAACCTTCAGGGCTAGAGCCCTCACCTTGCATCTGCACATACGTGGCATATAAATAAAACATGATCTATTATGAATATATACGTCTCATGTCGTAAGGTGAAATCATAAGAAGTTAGGAGACCCACTGAAAGTACTTAGTAGAAAAAGATTATCCACTCCTTTTTGAAAAAAGAAAAAGAATTGAAATCTTTGTTATCACATAAATTCCGCAAAAGGATGAAACAGCAAATGAATGTCACAAGTATATATGAGACATCTATATCATACAAGCCACACATAGATACAGAAGTACATCCGTTTTAATGGCATGCTGGAATAGAGGAAATACATATGAGATGCGCCTTTTTACATTGTTACTTGTGGGCGAAAAACATTTCTCTATATCTTATGTACAAATAATACAATTATTCATTAACTTGTTTAGATAATAATTTGGATTCCGGCAGACAATAGAATACTAATACATTTCTTTAACATGGAAAGTTTCAATGTGTTGTTCCTGAGGTCCAACAAAGGTGACTAGACCAGGTGACTGTTTACTCCAAGGCTGCACTGGCTATCTCCTCCAGCTGTTCCACCTCCCGTGTGGCCTGGTGGGAGAGGTCGTCATTGAGCTGCCATATCCTAATGTAACCCTTCCCGTCTCCTGTGGCCACCAGCTCCGGTCTGAAAGATAACATGACATCAATGGTCATCAATCACGTATCTGTAACAAAGTCAATACGGCTAAGGAATAAGTCAAATTTACCGGTCTTGGGAATAGGAGCTCGAGGATAAACTGAGGTGTTTTCTAATGCTTCTCACGATTTGGTTAAAATTAAGTTGTATTCTAGAAAAAAAAAAGTTATAAGCTGGTTGTATTTGGCAATACTAGGGTCCCCCTTCTAAATATATTGCACAGTTAGCGCTAAAGGATTACACTACAGTGCGCAGCAACCATTAAATATATTGCACGGTAAGTTCTGAAAGGTTATACTACAATGCACAGCACAATGAGCTTACCTTTGTTGGTTGAACTGGACCGAGTAGAGTGGGAACCTCCTTTTGGAATCGGCCGTCTCTAACTTGTATCTGGGAGTCCCACGATTGTACTTGAGGTCATAGATGAGGAGACTGCCCTCTTCAGTTCCGACGGCGAAGACCAGGGGGCGGGCAGGTGACCACTTGGCTCCGTACAAGTAACCGTGTCCGGGCTCCAATGTGATCAGCGGGTCCGCCTGTCATAATTAATTTATGCGGTATTTATTATTATTTATCCTAACGCTTGCGTAATTGTCGAAATACAATGTCAGCCTTGGCTTAATTGTTATGTCAGATTTTTCAGTGTCTAGAACATATCATGTCTAGATGAAATTCAATTTTGGAACCATGACTTAGAAAAGTGCAAAATGCACCTTTTTAGGGCCTCTTAAGGTTATACATTCGTACACTTTATTTAGATTTCCGTAGGCATCCTATTGGTCGATACACTTTTGGTTCAAGTTACCATTCCTGTAAATTCTTTTTTTTCCCATTTTTTCAAGAGCACATCTCGCCACGACTTACATCACGTATAAAAATGATGTTCATTGTAACATCTCTAAAGCGGTTAGATTTTGAATGTGTGCAGTTCACTTCATCTGAGGTATTACCTGGAGCATGGTGTAGAGCCTGGCACTGGTGTCTGTCCCACACGACAGGAACATATTACGGTGGAACGGTGAGCAGTCCACGCTGTACACGGGCCCGTTATGGGGGTTGAAGGTAAAGGTGACGGGCGACTTGAGGGGTACCGAAGAGGCTGCATTCCCTGTTGGAGATAAACAGTGAATAGTATGAGTTCAATGTTAATTGGGTTGCAAGATTATTAACGAAGTAATGCTACAGTCTGTAATATGACATTTGCTACTACATAGTAAGAATCATACATTATGTGAATGACTGGCAAAGGCCTGGTATTCACATAGTACCCCTAAGGAAAAAAACTATGTTCTTGTTTTGAAGTACAAATTCGAGAATTCTACATGCATATTTGTGCAGATTGAATATCTTACAATTTTACACGATTTGTTGTTTTATAATAAAAACAGAAGAGAAATAGATGCTTCTAATTTTTGCTGGGTTCTTGACCAGTCTACCAGTGTGGTCCGTGGAATGAACGTGTAACTGAAAGTGTAACATTGACTGATATGCTTGTAAAGAGATTAAGGTGAGAGGGAAGTACTGCCCCCACTGGTGCTATGCATAGACACTAAGGTGAGCGGGGACGCCTCCCAGGCCTATGGTCAGAGGTGGTCAGGCCGCCCTTCCAGGTGTTTGCACGGACAGTAGGTCAAAGCCAGGCCTATGACGAGGCCTGTGAAGAACAGCCCTCACTGCTGTGTGCGTGGCATTCACTGTGATCTAACCATGGGGTACATGGTCTTTTGGGGCGGGCCTCAGTGACTGTCAGTGTGTACACTAGCGTTCATGGTGATCTAATCATGGGGCAAATAGACTGGCTGGGGCAAGGCTCAGGTGAATGACAGTTCTATGCAAGTAATAGATTTTGTAACAAGTGTTCCCTCCGTCAAATAAGTGACCATTCTATTATGCCTGACCGTGAAAAGACCGGCACTTGGAACAACTCACCATGCTTGCGCTTGGGCTGTGATGCTGCACCTGTTTTCACATGTTTGCCTGTAACTTTTTTTTACTACTCATTGAAACCATGAAACCATGTAAGCGAGTGAAATGTACATCAGAATCTTGTCATCAGATATATGTTTTAGATCTTTTTATTTTTTTCTGTTTCTTTTCTGAATGATTCAATTAAAACAAATAAAGTACTTTCATAAACGTTCCGAACATTTTTCTTGTTAAATCTTTGTAATTTCTATCAGATAATTGGACTTTCATTCTTGTAAGACTTCATTTGATCATAGCTTTTCCCTCTTATTCCGTATAGGAATACACTTTTAACATTATTTTCTTTGATAATGATAATATAATGCACCATACCTGCCGCCGCTGTGGTGGTGGACTGTGTTGAACATTTAAATATGCCGCCTGACTCGGAGCCGATAAGGAAGGTCGAACTGTCCTCCTTGCTCAGTGAGATACACGTCACCCCCATCTCTTGGTCACCGCGTCGGGTACGCATAGCGCGCGGTAGACTCTCCGTCAAAAGCACAAACCTGAAAAAAACGGGTAAAAATAGCACGTGTCAACTTTCTGTTAGAACTATCCAAAACTGACTACACTAAAGAGACTGAGAAGCTAGTTTTTGCAACAAGTTGTATAAATTTGATTTGTTTTTTCAAACGGCATGTTTCGACCGTTAGATGGTCGTTTTCAGGGTTGAAAATGTATCAGCACAGTACATTTTGACTGTACCAGGTACAAATGACTAATTTTATTGGGTGTGACGTGACCAACGATAATGTGGCTTCTCAGTATAAATATATCATTTTAGGAATGACCAAGCGCAAAATGATCTAAACATAATCATCCAGCATTGAACCCGGGCAGGCGAAACGAGTGTGATAACATCTAGACCACCTCAAGCGCCTTGAAATTGACTCCGTTGCAATGCATTGATTTCCTATTGTTTCTAAATTTCTTGTTATTTAGAATGCTGAGTACCATTTCGATTTCAATGAGGAAGCCATTACCTTTAGAATACCTCAGGATTTTTTGTGTGTCAATAAAGGTCGTCTCTCTCTGTACAATGAAATCATGTTGGGAAATTGGAGAATACGGTTTTATAAATCATCTGGGGTTACAAACACATATCAATTATCTCAAAATGATAATAAATTATCAACTCACCCGTCCACAAGTTTTAGAGTGTTTTTATGCGATGATATTTTCCACATAAGAATTTTGCCATCACTGCTAACGCTGAGGATCTAGAAACAAATACAGTGAAAGGTTCTTTATAAGTAAAAGCAAGTGGCCAGCTCTTGAAAACCAACAAAGTTAGAAAATACAAGTTAACGACTAAAATACGTAATTGATACTTTCAAAAATACGTTCTTATTGTGATGGGCCTCACAAGCAAAAGGAGTTAAAACATTTTCTTGAGCGTGTGAAGCTTTTCGCTCTAGGACTTAGTAATTTGTCATCAACTATATCTGCAGAAAACACTCACGTTGTATTTGCCGCCACTTGCACTACTGGCGTCTGGAACCCAATGGACTTTGGACACGGGTTCACGATGTGAGTCGTCACCGATCCCTGACGACGCGACGAGAGAATCCTCCTCCTTACTCAGATCCCACACCATGACCTCGCCTGGAAGTACAAGACCAGAGTCATGTTAATACATAGTGTTAGCTACTTAAGAAATGATTTATCTGTCATACCTGAAGTTTTATATGACATGTGTTTCCTGTATGAAGAAATGCAATAAAAATAGTGCACAACAAATCAAGTCCTTTGGTAGTCCCCGTGCTCGTTTCACGTAATGATGCATTAAACCGTGTCTACATGTTGGAGTCTGTCCCTTTTCTTTATAGTTGCTTTTTAAAAAGTAGTATTTCCTAAATCTGGACAGTCCAACTAGCCTGGAATTTGAAGGTTTGACTTTCTGAGGTATGGTGTTACTCACCGTTAAAGGTACCGCCTGCGACTAAAGCAGGTTTCTTAGGGTGGCACTGTACACACATCAAACACGAAGGGAGGTCTATGCACGTGTCGGGTTTGGTGGCCTCCATCTGCCGCCGGTCAAGGTTCCACGTACACAGGGCACTTTTATGTGTACACCAGTCTTCATGGTCGAAACGACCAAAGCTAAGGCGTTGGTCAAGGCCAAATTAGTGAATATGAAACTGGTTTATCATAAGAGTTATAGAGACTCTTCTAAAAATACATGACTTGTTCCATTACATATCGAGTACTTGGCCCTGAAAGTGCTAGGAAATGATCATAAACGTGCTATTTATGTAAAAGGTATATTCTCAGATAGACCCATACATGTAATATACATGTATAATACATAAGTATACTTGCTATTAGAGTTCTATTATCAACAAGTAATGTACGTCAACCCGTAAAAGGATACGCTGCAACGATCACCGATCCTGTACAGCTCCACGATAGACCTGTCACTTGTAACTGGAAGAGAAAGAATAATAATTTTCAAACTCTCGCATTATACCTAGGCTCTAAACTCTATATCTTGTATAATGTAGGGTGCTTACTGGTTTTAGATTTAAACCTAAGACCAATTTAAAATCATTAAATTACATTTTCACTTTTATGAATTCAATATATATAATTTTTTAACTACTGGACAAATTTAACGTTACCCAAACTTTGGAAATTAATAGAAGACCTGTTTAAGACCAAACATATAGATATTGGTCAATCCAAAACCTTTAAAGGCCTTAGATTAGAATCCAATCTAATTTCAAACACTTTTAAACTATTTTAGACATTAGTAAGAACCATTCTTCTCACCTCTTCTGCTAGATCAGCATGAGAAAGCGTGTGGGTGTTTGTGATGACATTGGTTTGTTCCTCCCAGCTGACACTGTAATCTAGATTTACGTTACAAACATTTGATATCATTCATTTAATCATTAAAATTCGCTCATATTAAGAATTTCATATAACATTAAATTTATTTTTTGGTCTCAGCTTACAAATGGTCAAAGATCTAATAGCGACTGGCCACTTTTAGTTTTTGCATCAATGTGGTACAAACAATACACTTATACATCAAGAGTCTTTTGCGTTAATTTTTGTGCAAACATACAATACAGAATAAATTTCAATAATAAAGTTAAAATAACCTATTTCGTGCAGTCTAACATGTGGATTTCCTTTAGGCGTGTCATTGTTTTTATAATATACTTAGTTTTATAACTAATTCATTGCATCAAAATAAAATTCCTGAAGCATTTAATGTAGACACTGGTCTGAATGGTTACTTGATATGTTGATTAGGCGTAGACAACAAATACCAAGGCCTACCTGCCCTGGGCATAGCTTTTTTAATAAAGTCAATTAGTGATGACATATCGAGAACAGCTCCCAAAAACAGCGTACAGTTACTCACCATCAAATGCGTGACTGCGATTTCCTTGCGACAACTGTTTATGTACAAGTGGTTCAATCCTCTGAAGCCATGAGAGAAGTTCTGGGGATTCATCTTGCTGCACTTCTGGAACAAGCTCTTCAGCACCGGCAGTTTGAGTCTGTACACATAATGAAGGTGCAGAGAGTTTCGTTAATACAACAATCACAGAAGATAAAATAGTCTATAAAAGACAAATATACAGAATAAAATCTATCCACTTTGTACATAATAATTCAAAATATAATCAAAGAACAGCAATACCTGTTATTCACCGAGTCAGGTAGGCTTACCTCTTTAGATTTTCTTTTTATGGACTGACTTGCAGCTTCATCTGTTGGAAGTTCTTTCGTCTGACACCCACCTTCTTTTACTGACCTTAAATCAAACAGTACAAAAGGTCACTCGACAACTTGAAAATGTGATACAGTCAGGAGTTTTGGTCCAACTTGAAAATGTGATACAATATTTTTTTAAGATTGATTATACACATACCATTACTTAGTTCAACAGCTTTTTTAAACAAAATTCTTCAATTCCTCAAAATTTACAGGTTAATACAAATTTTGCTGAGCTGACCAATTATAAGATTCATACATGATGTTAATTAAGTTCAAGAAGAGAATGAATCAATCTTTTATGTATCAGCTTATTTAATCATCATCCTTTCACGTACGACTCGTCGTGCTGAATTTAATGCATAGTTATCTATTTCTTGACAAATTGAAGTTTTGCATGTGGCATGTCACTGCATCTCTTCATATTCTCACGTCGCTATCTTTAATTCACTGGCCTACCTTTCTTTTTTCCATGATGATTGGATTTTTATAGGGTCCAATTGTTCGTCTTGAAACATGGTGGTTACAGTTACCTAAACGAATAAAAACAAATGTTAATGATAATTTAAAATAATATTTTATTATCTCCTTGCATTTTAAAAAGAGAAAAGCACTGCTAGTCTGATATGACACAGCGATGCAAGCCAAGTAAGGGACAATGGAAATATTGGAAACGGTAAAGATCTAACAAAAAAAATCTAAAGCTATCGTTTGTTTTAAATCCCGCAGTTGGTGTAACTAGACTGACATGTATAAGTAAGAACTTACAGAATTATAAGCCTTGGGTGAAGGATGATGGATTGTTGTATATGTGATTGTATGAGGGGAACATTGACATTAGACTAAAGAACAATAACACTTATGCAGATGAAATGTTGAGTTAGGAATAAACCCCATCAGTTCACAATAAATAAGTTTTTTTTTTTTTTTACAAGGGCCTTGTAAGAAAACCACTTTGTATTGTCTATTGTTATTAGACCCCCCAGAAAAATTGTTTTGTTCAGGTAACCCAACCTACCCTAATATTTGGCCCTACCCTAATTTTGTTTTGACAATTTGGCCATATCAATATCTAACCCTTTTTCTTCTTTTGTTGGTGGGGTGGGGTGGGGGTGGGGGTGGTGGGGGTGGGGTGGTGGTGGTGGTGGGGGGGGGGGGGGTAGCCTGGTTGCAGGCCCACTAAGCAGAGCATTAGTACTGGGCCAGGTATCACGCAATGAAAGCCGCGTGGATTGCGCGTGGCGTTATCTACCCGAGCGCCCCACGTCGCTGTAAATAGAGTGAGCCGGTACAGAATGTTCCGCACGGCGTTCTCTACCGGAGCGGCCCGTGTCACGTGAAATCGAGTGAGCCGGAACAGAATGTCCAAATTAGTGTGCACTTGTGTGCGCGGACGCCGTTGCAACGCGGAAAGGGTGTGCTCTGGAGACCTGGACACCGATGCAACGATTACACGATACCGGGGCCACTAGGCCTAAGTGCTAGCGGTCGGCCTCGGGAACCAGGGTATGGGGGGGGGGGGGGGTACACTAAAAAAAAAAAAAAGGTCAGGTGGGCAAATAGGGGACTTGGTAGGCACCCATTTCATAGTTTGTTATTCCTGATCAAATTGATGAATAGGCATCATAATATTCCAAATTCACCTAGAGGATGTGGTTAAATATCAATTTCCTTCAAATTGATGGGAAAAAATATTTAAAAACGTATTATATGCTCAAAAGAACACAATTTATACGATTTGGAGGGGCATATTTAGCCTCATTAAGCATAGAAATGACTATTTCTGACCAAAATTTGAACATTTTCTTTAGTATTAAGGATTATATTCATAATACAATCCATTAAATTAATCCAATAATAGTATCTTACATTTCTATAGGCAATATTTCATTTGTAAATCTCCATAATTTACAATTTAGAACAGTTTTGAGGAAAAGAAATCTTTAAAAAATCCACATAAATTTGAGGCTGCACTGGGATGGAAGTCTCACACGGTTACAAAATGTAATGCCCAACAATAATACATATTGTACATTTCATTGACCTCAGATTCTGTGAATCAATTTTTCAACATTACATGCTAAATAAGTCAGTCTAGTTTACCTGATTAACAAAAGTATTTTCTATTTATATTAGCACACAAAAATATAATATTAATGTGCATGAACAGGGAACAATAGAATCCTATTCATATTTGGAGTGTAATCTAGTGTTAAAATAGGGCTGCCAAATGGGCAAAAAAGGTGGTTTTCGGAACTTTTATCTTTTGCATTAAAAACTGAATAACTTTTTATTGGTGCTGTCTATAGTCATAAATGACATATCAAAATAATCCTCATGAAATGTCCTTTTGGAAAATGCAGGTTTTACAAGCAATTGGGATGGTTCAGAAATATTTTTACAGCCCTTAACATTGGAAGACCAACATTTTCGGCAACTTTTTATCAAATTGCATGTTCTATTTAGTTCCATAGAATGAAAACATTCCATTTGGGATGGCCATCTGTTGCATTCTTAGAACAGGTAAGTTCCTAGCTTTAAATTGATATATCATTCAATATTGTAGCTACATTATATGAAAAGTTATTCTTGAATTAGTAAAGATGGTCCAGAAAAACTAGTTTTAAGTCCGCTATTTGCCAACCTAGTACCTCGCGCAAACTACGCCTGGCTACATAAGCACTAGAACAGCGTAATCCCGTAATGGCAGCCGTGCGGCCCTCGAACAATTTGTCGATATAATGTAACATATAAAGAGAATGATATATGTCAAGACTATTTACAATGATAAAATATTATTTATCAAATTGCTTGAGGTGACATAGACATAAGGCAGGCAGTAAATATAAAGATATCTACGAAAACTTAGACGAAGATTTATAGCCTGTTCCGCGCCTACCACTCTGCAACACAACATTCTCTGTACTGACTCAGACAGAGGTGGGCTCGCCGTGGAATGCTGTAACTGTAGATACCCGTGCGTCCTTGACCTCGAGTTTCCACATCCGGTTTTCCGACTATGTGTCATGCCAAATTACAGAATAACTGTAAGATGCAAAATTCTAATTTTCAGTTTATTCCATAATAGGATTTCAAGCATTAACCTCGTAAAATATTTAAGAAATGGGGGCGTTCTAGATATATGAACTCAGAATGTAAACAAACTTTGAAAAGTTACGAAAAATCCAATATGGCGGCTGTAGGCTGTTCTAGTGCTTATGTAGCCAGGCGGAGTTTGTGCGAGGTACTAGTGTAGGGGGGGGGGGGGGGGGTACACTAGTACCTCGTGGACCGCTTGGCAGACTATACCACTAGAACAGAATAGGTCCGCCATATTGGATTTTTCGTAACTTTTGAAAGTTTGTTTACATTCTGAGTTGTCATACTTGCAACGCCCCAATCTCTTAAATATTTTACGAGGTAAATGCTTAGTATGTAAATATGGAAGAATCCCAGATTCAGAATTTTTTATTACACAGTTTTCCTTTTATTTGATGAGCAAGTCTATTTGAAAACCGGAAGTACAAACCCAATGTCAAGGACGCATGGGTATCTACAGTTACAGCATTCTGCGATGAGTTTTACCCATGTGCGAGTCTATGCAGAGAGTGTCGTAGTGCAGAGTGCTAGGCGCGGAAGAGGCTAGATGTTTCTTGTTGGGTTAAAGTAGTTTTCCCTGATATTTTCCACCCAATTTAGACACGCAATGCACTACATTGGTGATATTCAATATTATTATTAGTTTCTCAGAAATCATATATCAAAATTTCAAATATTTAGATGGACATGAGCTCGACAGTTTGGATTTGAGGGCCGCACGGTCCGCCATTACGGGATTACGCTGTTCTAGTGCTTATGTAGGCAGGTGGAATAGCGCAAGGTACTAGTGTAGGGGGGGGGAGGGGGGGGGGGGCTTACTGATAAAAGACAGGCCTATCAGCTTTGAATAAATACTTACTTAGTAAAAGAACAATTAAATTACGATATGAACCTGTCAGATCTAGTAAGTCTACTAGATCTGACAGGTTCATATCGTAATTTAATTGTTCTTTTAGGAACGTCTCACATAACCCACTAGTCTACGCCACATAAGTGATAACAGGTGAAGACTGTGCCAATGTCTCTAGGTTCATGTGAAAGTCATATCAATTTATGGATCTAACGTTACAGTCACTCTGGCCAGTGCTGGCCAGTGACAGACACTGATGGCATGCAGGGGGTTTCAGCAGGTTACGCGATCGTCTGCTAGTTAGCGTAGGGAAACAACATGAGAACCGCTACCGAAGGGAAAAACTAAAAGCACAACATATTTTTTCTTAAGCTCAGATTCAGATAATTCATTACTTCATATCGAATAGGGTATTTTGAGATAATTTGAGAGAGAAATTAGCAGTTTGTTTACAAACCTCCTCCGGAGTCACGCACCTGCTGGTATGTGGAGTCACATGGAAAGTTTCCCTTTAGTTTTTTCTCGCTATTTTTTTACTATATGACTCTTAAATTTACTTTTACGACAGATAACACGAAATTGATATGATAAAATATGTTTCATTTCAAAAATATGTTTTCATAGATTGTAGATCTAGAAACAAAACGATACTTAATATTTGTAAACATTTCTGTGACACCAGATTCTGCATCAAAGCGAAATTTCCACACGTGAAAGTTGCACACAAATAAAAATGGACCAAGTACAAAATAAAGTACAAAATGCTGTTACGGATATGATGAAATCACTTGAAAAAGATCATGTGAGGAAAATGCAGGTATGTATTTGAATAATTCTCTGTTAAATATGCAAGTTAACTGTGGTATTGTCCCACAATACCGTATTATCGCTCATGTTGAGGGACCGGCGACTGCGGTGTATCGCTACGACCTTGGACCTGCACCGTGTCCAACTCCGTGAAAGGGGCGATTAGGGTGGGCGGAGGAGCGGTGTTCTCAGCAGGAACACCCCCTTTTCGAAATCATTGCTTACAATTACTCACTCACCTCCCCCCTCCCTGTCGGTTTGGGCTGACCACAATGAACCACCACAAGTTGGCACAACTACAAGTGGCAAACCTAGCTCTGTGGATCCTTCTCACGGCAATTCATGTCCTCACCCTCCTAGAATTTAATGTCTTTTTTTACCACTTTTTTCTATGATGTGCTCTCCATCCCAATAGTCTGGCATAGTCTACAGAGTGATTTTTTTTGGGTGTTGGAGTTAAAAAAATAATCGGAAATCCAACAAAAATCGGAAAACTTACATCCCTGAGGCTGAGAGATAAAGACCATTCTCGCAGACGGGCTGACGTCAGGAGGATAGCAACAGGCTCCGCCCTCGTCACGAAGGGGAAAAAGATCAAAAGATTATCTCGTGAATATGCATATTTCCCCTTCGTGACGGGGGCGTGGTCTCCGTTGCTATGTTCCGGATACCTGGCGGGTACAGCTTTTCTTACACTGCTTGTTTTAGAGGACCAGTTCCGCCCGTCTGCGAGAATGCTGAAAAAAGGGTAGTTGAGCTAATGTGTGAAAACTTTTATTGGTTATTGGTAAGGGTACCCCAAAGGCAAAGGTTTACCATCAGAACTCCTGCATTGTGTAAAATCAGAGAGCCATAAAATTGGTCTTTTGTGGGGCCTTGTTCCCAATTTGCAACAATTATCTCTTGATGGGCCTGGGGTCTTGGCACCTGTTAATTACCGTTACTGCCAGACAATTGGTCACTGGCCTTCTCGTTGGCTATCTGCAGGTAGGGGTCAGTGGCACCATGCCTAGTGGGAGGGGCCATGTACCCTGATTGACAAGTACCCCCTGCCATATATCTACCTGTTTACCTGTGGTCCATCAGTGGCGGATTTAGTGGGGGGCACCCCCCCCCCCCCTCCTCATTTCAAAATCTTAGATCTGCCACTGCCCATTGCAGTAATAGTTTACTTGTGGGGAGGAGCTTTGTACTCAGATTGACAAGTATTTTGACAGGTACTCCTGTTTCTTGTAGCCAGCAAGGGTGGTGCCACAAGTCATTGATCAGTATACGGAAGATGCGAGTCTGAGGGTTTGAGGGGAATCCCCTACCGTTTGCGCATCGCATAGTGAGGAAAGCGACGGGAAATGAGGGGGGCTCCTCCAAGCAGATTCTTCCTACAACATATTGAATAGCAGTGGCGAAAACTCTGCCTGGAGAGTGTGTAAAAGGGAATCCCCAACAATTGCAAATTAACTAGGGTTCCCATGATAATTTCGAGACTTGTTTGGTATTCCTGAGAACAAATTCAAACTTTTTCTCGCTTACTGCATGAAGATTGGACCAGGATTTAAAAAGTTACAGCGAAATTACCTGTTTCTCCCCATACATAGCCACAGTAAATGACCCCAACGTTTCCGACCGCGATTTCCCCGGAACGTAGGTGCGCGATTTTCTTTTTTGAGACCCTCATGTCCAGTATAGATGATTAGGCCTACTTTTCACCACCAGAGCATTTTTCTTCAGTCCACAGGACTGAAAAATATGTTTTCTCTTGTTAAGTTTTACGATTAGATTTCCGTTTATTACCGTGCACCATTGGCCTCTGACCTCTCTGCCCCCTATTATACCATTCAGTCCATTGTCACCAAAAATATCGCCATGCTGTCTTAGGTGCCCCAAATGACAATAAAGATCTCTGCAAGCTTATACGTGTTCCAAGAGTCGCCTCAATTTCTGTTGTTGTGTTTGTAGGCGAAGATGTACCACTGCAGCGCGGCCTGCTGTGAGAACAAGCACTATCAACCTGAGGATGTACAGAGGTGTCTTGAGAACTGCGCCAGGCCTGTAACCCAAGCCAAAGCTCTTATGGATAACGAGTTGGGACATTATCAGGTATGTGTGGCCCTACCCATTCTAAGTTCTGTACTAAGCCAGCAAATAAATACCTTCTGTCGATTAACTGTTTGATATCAGAAAAGTCATTGGATGATTAATAGAATATCTAAAAATGCATTAGTGAAGCTAGGTAGGATTGTCTGGTTACAATAATTTTAGCACCCAGTAAAGAGCTAGCACAGTTCATTAAATTTCCTAAATTTGTCTTGAATTCATTAAATTAAGTCCGTACCCTCCTACAACATCGACAGTCAGGTTGACATTAGCTTGAATTTCGTCGTATTATCCAGTAGTGCACAAACATTAGCATCATTAAAAAGTAGTGTCAAGGTTCGTTATTGCTTTAAAAATTATTTTCCTTGTTTGACGCGAGCGCAAACTTTATTTCATAAAGGACCCTGATTTCCGGTGTAAATTGGTACAATAAATTAGTACAATCTTTTGTCTCAACAGGAGCGTCTCCAGCGATGTGCCATGGACTGCCAGGACCAAGTACGGGACAAAGTTGGTCCCCAGACATCAGAAGCCGACATGGCCAAATTCCGTAGTTCTCTAGAGGGTTGTGTTGTCAAGTGTGCCGACACCCACATAGCACTTATACCCGCTATGATGAAACGTATGCAACAAGTTCTACAGCAGCAGATATAGGGTTTGCAATTATGATTTCCTCGTCTGATTAGGTAGAGGTATTTTATCAGTATTTGCCTGTTGAATGGTTACTCGAGAGACAGATGTGATACAGTTATTTGCGTGGTGTATGATGAGCAGCGTTTGAGAGTAATGGTTTTTATTGCCTTGTACTTCGAAACTTTGTTATCAGTATCTTGATTAAAAATACCATGAATATTTAGGGTACAGACAAAAAAGATATGTTATTGATTCATAGAGTGAAATAAACTATTCTTCGAACAGTTTGTATTTTAGTAATTTATTCATACCATTTTATAACATCATTTATTGTGACTAGGTTAGGATAACGTTTTCCACGAGAGGCTAGACCACTATTACCAATGTTAATTTAAGGTAAAAACATGATTGTCCGAGTGCCATATGCACGGAAATAAGCCTCCCTAACAGTGGGATAACAAATATACTGTGAAACGCGTTACTTCTGAAGATTTCATTGATACTAACCTGTTTCGATTTTCGTCCAGGGTTGGTATAGGAACCATTGCAAGGTGGTATCTGTGGTCAGTATAGCGAATATCATAGTAAACATTTCTTTTGGGAAGGGTCTTTAGGATTCTCATACTCTAGTTTTCATTACGGTATGCAAAAACGATTTACTTTGTCAATTATTTTCTGTAAAATTTGTTTGACGTGACGAAGTTAGTTTATCACAGCAACCGCATGAGTGGGCTGTTTGAGCTTTGGTAATTCAGATTATCGAGCGTCAACTGATAAAATGTACATCATTTTTAACAACCAATATTTTCTGCAATGAAGTCTCCTAAGTTTGACAGGATGCTTTCCTAATAGTGGCCGATAATAAGGTCAAAAAAAGTTAATATTTCATGCCTCCCAACAAATATAGGGTTGGTAGGTCGGGATTTTTTCTTTATTACTTTTTATATCAGTGATACTCAAATAGTGTTGAAACTTGGGAACTTCTGACATACCTTCTGCAATTTTAAGATTTGTAATATATAATTATTTTCATTTGCTCATTGTAGTTTAATTTTAATCATTCCCTCAGCATTTTCTCTGAAAAAAATATTCGGCTAAGGGGAAAAAATAAAGTTGGTTAGGAGTGGAAGTTACTAGATCTTTTCCGGTTTTCCGTTATTTTTGTCGAATCAATGTAATGACTGTTATTTCCCCCAGCTTGAAAAAGTACACCGACAGTTTATTCAATTCTGATTTATTTACCATCACACTCCATAAAAGAACAAGCACCTCAATTTTACATGTCCTGAAAATCAATCAGTTTTCTCTGGATAACATACAAGTATATCTTTGAAATAAAAGCATGGTGCGTGCCATCAAGGTTTTGTTGGCTATAAAATGATATCTATACATAGCCTCATAATTAAAATCCATATAGCATTTCTAAAGAGTCAAGCACTTCATGTATCTCATCCCGGTTCTTACTTATAAAGTTTTGTCACTAGGATGGGTGTTTCCAACCTATAATCTGACGTTCTTGTCGAAAATATTAACAAACATGAATAATTACGACTTAGTAACATATTTTCCTTGTAAAATACACCAATCTGAGGGAAACAAGATTTTTTTATTCTAGTATGATATATATGCTATACGTATCATCTAGATTTGCACTTAGAATGCAATAACAGAATAGACGAATAAAGGAAGATAATTAACCAGAAAAGCAAATCCTACCAAGCACTGTCTTGATAACTTCAACTGACATGTTCTTTTACTCAACAATATTAGTCTTGCATGCAAATTTAACTGAATATCAATTATTACTGGAAAATAACACATCTTCTACAACAGACAGTATAACATAACTATAGCAAAGTCTTTCTTTTACAATCACAGTCTGTTTGGAAACCCGACTCAGCAGGTCATTTTTCCCACGTTTTAAAATCCTCATAAAAATAGAAGATTTTGAAACCATACGCTGTTTTTATTTTAACACATTTTATGACATACTCTCATAACAAAATAGAAACGTTTCATATCAGATGATTCTGAATCCGTTTTAGTTACAAAGATATCGTAAAGATAATCTGTCTAATTACACTAATGAAAACTAAACTAATGAAAAGCACGATTCTTCCAAGTGTTTTATCCATTAGCACATTTTAACATTTGGTATCCTTTAACCGATCTTTCTATGCTGTCAGGTAGGAATGTGTTGCCGTTACTTTGTCAAGCTTGGAGATCTTTCATTCCTTTCTTGGACGTATCTCGTTATGATGATATGACCAGTTGAGGATGTTTGTGAGCCAGCATTTATTGTTGGAACACAAGTTGTCTGAGAGTATTGCTGCGCTGTATTAACGGATTCAGGATCAACCTGGCACTCTCTATCAACCCTTTGAACAGTACGCTGCAACACTAACTCCTGGTCTGAGTCACCTGCTTGGGGCTGCTTACTAGAAGTGGTCAACGGTTGGTCCGCTGTTGAACAGCAAGTGTCAAATGACAAGGAGTCTTCTTGTAATTTGTTATACTTTTCTGTATGGTCCAACCATTGCTGCACGAATTCCTTTGGTTTTTCGGTGACATCACAGTTTATATTCTGAAGGTGTTTCGACTTGTTCTCTAGTTCCTCCTTGGCATTAAGTAGCCTGCCTAGCAATCCTTTCACTTCCGCACCTTGTTCCGTCCAACCATCTCTCCCTTCAGCGTTTTCCATAGAAGCCACAAGCTCAGTCACCGACTTCACAATGTCTCCTGTAATTTCTGTGAGGGAGTTTGTGATATTGAAAACGGATGGAAAGTCCGCCTCCATATGTACCTCACCCCCACCCTCTTCATGTGAAAAGTTGGGTATAGGGACCTTTGGTAAACGTGCCGGACCTTCTGGGGTTGCTGGTTTAATAGTGGGCCCAGGTGGTTCGTTAGTTTGACCAGAGGGTTCCGCATTATCAGAGAGTGATCTGCTACATGCAGTTCCCCAAAGACTAGAGCCCGCTGCTGATACTTTGTCTTGCTTTGGTATGAGCTGAAATCTCCCAAGCCCTGACGCATATTCCTGATTCTCTTCAGTTGTCGAGTTAGCACTAAAGCTATCTTCTGAAGCACTAGAGAGAAGGCTTTTCCGTTTTTCTTCATCAAACTTATCTGCAGCTCCTCTAATGAAACAAGTATTTGCCTCACTTGTAGGAGAATGTTGCATTTCAACATGTACCGAATTTCCACTTTGAACAGACTCGGATTTAGAGTCAGTCACAAGTAGGAAGTCTTCAGTGAGGTCCAAAAGCGCATCACTAGGCCATGCGAAAAGGACTTGCCAAACTGGAGAGGTGCGATCGAGTGATGTGGCAATGAGGTGAACAAAGTCCCCAACAGACACCTCCCGATCCCCACAGTCTACTTCACTGAAGAGCCCAACGGGACAAGTGACTGTTCGCCAGGACTCACAATCGGTGTTCACAAACAGCTGGCCGTTCTCAATCCGCACAACGGTACCCGAAGTCTTCACAATGTACCTGCTGGGTGTAAACTGACCGACCAAATGGATCTTGTCACCTTGCACCTCAAATATGTGATTGTATTGCGACACGTACGAGCGGATGGATTCAACTGAGAACGTTATGTCCTTCAATGTACCACATCCACTCAAGACGTCCATAGCTTCTTTGAAACAGATGCCACTTCTTTTTATACATGCCACAATCAGAGTCAAGAGAATCGTTGGATTGCTCGTTCTTGGGATATCCTGAAACCAAGGTTGGCTTTCTTTGATTTTTTTCTCTGGCTGCAAGACTGAAGCATTCTGATGCAATACCGTACTCTCTGTGGCACTATTCTCAGTCCCGGCCACAGTATCATCAGAGCCTTTATCAGTGGTGACTTGTTCATCCTGGTGGTCCTTTACAGTGGCAACTGAATGCTCTTCAAGCCGCCCACCATTGTCACCATTTTCTTTTTCAATAGCATATTCATCCAACTTCGACACGATGGTTGTCTCTTCAAAAAAGGAGGCGGCAAATGCTGGCTTGTGACATTTCAGAGTTTCTGAGAACTTGAGGGCGGCATCACCGTACGTCGCAGACCACGTCAACATGGACTGTGACGTAGCCAGGTCAGCTCCGGGAAGGGTTGGCACCGACTCGGGCATCTGATACGGCACGGTCAGGCACCTAACCTGGTCTCCCTCTTGGAGAGCAGATTTCAGCTTCCCCTGTGCTACTTGGCTTGTTTCACTGGAATCGTCCACATAAAACAAACTTCTACGAGTGATGTAAATCATTCCCAGAGATGAATCGGCCAGGGCGGAGTTGTTACACACGGAGACGACTTTGGCGTCTTGTAGAAGACGCATCGAGGTATCAGCTGGTAGATTCACTAGGGACAGAGTCAGTCCATCTGCCTCCAACTTGAGCAGTGACGGGTGGGACTCTGCGTACTCTCTACAAGTTCTCTCATCTTTCAATATACCAATGACGGTAGATGGCAAACTCGTGTATGCGGCCAGTGCGAGACGTGAGATGCTCTTCTGACTCTGATAATCTAGTAGTAAGGAGAACAGAAACGTCAAGAAGGCAAGATCAGTGTGCGGATCAAGCAGCCTGCTGATATCATCTGCATCTGAAAACAACCCAGTCTTTAGAGAGCTGCCCTTTGGCCATATCAGAATGCCTCTCCAACAATGTCCGTTGCCGCAATTGCGTTGATTTGACAGTTGGGAGTCCCGTATGGCTATATAATTTACAGGTGTGCCCTCTGCTAACTGGGAGGATACATTCTCTTCTGAGAATGCAACCGAAGCACTTTCAAAAAAGACATCTTTCTCCGTACTGGTGTTGCCAATGAATCCTTCATTCCCTCCGTTGGTCACGTATGATACATAACCCTCATTGGCTATAGCTTGCAAGGTTATGGTATCTTCCGTAAATTTGAAAATGCTGTGTTTGGAGAGGAATTGTTGTAACAAGGACTCACTATTGACCTTGCCAAGATCAACAGACGACAGCTTCTTTTTCAGAGAATTCCACATCTCTGTCAATGATACACTTTCAGAAGTGAGAAGAAGCAGAACAACATTTTTCAAAATGTCCAATTGAGTTATCTTACTCTCGGACTCAGCCGCTTTAGGACGTTCAATAGGAAGTTGCATGTGTTTTGCTTCTCCCTTTGAAGAAATCCCTAGACCAGGCGTGATATCATCTGAAACAGTCGTGGGACTCGCCCTATGCTCTCCGTTAAAGCTGCTTTCAGCCGGTACCTCTCCCCACTCAGCCTCAGCAGGGTCTTGGCCTCCTGAAGGCCATACAAGGACTCCCCTGTACGGAGAAATGCGGTTACCGTGAACCTTCCCGGGAAGGGAAGACACCTTTACCGCGACGTACTTTACTCTTTCACCTTCCTTGAACATTTGTATGTTGTGTTCTCCCTTTGGAATATAGATAGCTGATCTCCGAAAGAAAACATCTTTCTCGTCTGGGGTTTTGTTTATGAAACCAGCATTCTTTGAAACGTGTTCTGAAATGATCCCTTCTTTTGGATTTATACCCAGACTGACAAATTCTGATTCAAAACGAAATATGTCATACTGTCTCATCAACTGTTCCAATTCTGAGATGTCTCTCAGTCTGGCCGCGTTTCTCACTGCCGTCTTCTTCATAGCCTTGTGGAGTTGGCCGATTGTCAGTTTACCACATGACAGTAGGAAGCCAACAATTTGTTTCAACAGCTCAAGGTGGTCGTTGATGATGTTGGTGTTTTCAGAGCTGGCACTGCTGGCAAGGGACGACGTCGACCCACCGAGACTGTGGTCTAACCCTGTCACTGTACGTTTATCTGGGGACGAACTATCACCACGTAGGGCTGCACGTTGGGGCTGCCGTACCGGAGGGCCAGGTCCGTCCTTTGGCCAAACCAACACAGCTCTCAAGGGGGCAATCTGATTGCCATGTATCCTCTCTGGAAGACAAGATACCTTGACGGCGATATATTTGACCCATGTTTTCATGTTAAACTGGGTTTTTGTTTTTGGATCTCCCTGTGTACCATAAACGGCTGACCTTCTGTAAAAGACATCCTTCTTTTCGGTTGTATTGTTAATGAATCCACTGTACATGAGATTCTTTGAAATACACCCTTCGCTTGGAATCGCTTTTAAAACGACAGTTTCCCTTTCAACTAAAAATATGTCATACCGGAGAAGGACCTCTTTCAAATCCTCGATGCTTTCGGGAAGTGTCAAACTCCCCTTCATCTGCTTTTCGAGATGGGCATGAAGTTTGCTTATTGGCATTTCCCCGCATGCCAATAGCAAGATTACAATTTGTTTTAAGAGCTCAAGGTGTGCATTGACAATTTGTGAACTGTCTGTACTTGTATTACTCTCCAGAGAAGATGTCGATCCAAATTGGTTCGCGTCTGAGAGGGCCGAAGTCGATGTAAACTTCTTCGCATGGTTGATTGCGCCGACAGATGGTGTAGACTGCGCCCTTTTCATCGGAGAGGCGGCGAGCTGAGACTGTAGTTTTTTGAGGTTCGGACCCTCAGACGGCCACACGAGCACGGCTCTTGCATGGACAGATGATGCGGACTTTGAAGGAGCAGGCAACGCTATGTATTTTACACAACTGTTTACCTTCAATTCATAGTCCAGTTCATTTGTGACGTGCGGTTCTGGTGGAATATGCACCGCTAATGGTTTAAAAAAAACAGTTTGCTTGTCTTTGATTGGCCGTATAAAACCACCGTCGATCTGCATCGTGGTCACATAACCCTCTACTGGTTCGACTTTCAGGCCCACCGTCTTCTTGCCTATCTGGAACAATCCAGAATTTGAGAGAATGCTCAGCAATTTTCCCTCTTGCACCAGCACTTCTTTCCCTTCGGGAACAATTTCCCTCAGAGTTGACCGTATTTCATCCAAGCTCATTTCTTCATTATTCAAAAGAAGAATCGAGACATGCTTCAGAATCTTTAGCTCAGTTTCCCCAAATACGACGTTGGAGACGGTATCGGGTTGGTGACTTTGTGAACCACTCTGGGGGCAAGGTGACCTTTTCTGATGATCCTGTGTATCTACATCATATGCACACCATTCATATTTACCATCTGGTATTCCCTTCCTAAGGTAAAACTGCACCGCCTGACCTTTAGTCAGACATTCAGTGAGATCCCCTCCACTGTCGGTGAGTTTGCATCCAGCACTACTGAAGTAAACCTCTTCACCAGAGAGGTTTCCTTCAGTAACAACAATCGTGCCATAAGGAGGGTACAACTTTTTAACGGTCCCCTTGACTGCTGATTTTGCAGGAGAAAACCTAGTCGGAGACGACTTTGATCTGTCTGGGGAATTACTATTCTGAACGGAGGGACGTATCGGGGTTGGAGTAAGTGTAAAGGTATCTCTTTCTGTTAGTTGGAACGTGTCTTTTCGGGTGAGAAGGATTTGGAGTACTTTTTCTGTGCCGGCCGAAGCAAAGTATTTCACTTTCTGAGGACTGTTGTAAATGTACGAGTGGACATTCATAATGGCGATTTCATTCTTGCTCTCTAATTTCTCCTTGAAATAGTTTACAACGTCATCACATTCATAAATCGATACACATTCGTAGGCTGTAATCATAAACACGTGCTCGTTTTTTTCCAAAAAGTCGCGTAGTTCGTCTAACCCACATATGGCCTCTTTCACACCGTCAGGTGCCTGTGACATATACCCAGTCACCTTCTGAATGGGCATCCTCCCCTTACGTTTCAAAACGTCATAGAGGAATTCCAGTGCTTGAATGTCGCCGTCATCAGCCAGTCCCACAACGTCCGCAACCTTTATGAAGATATCTTGATTATCAACGATTTCATCGAGACCATAAATGGTGTTTGCACCAACCACATTTGTCAACCCAAAAGGTGCAATAATTGTCAACAGTTCCCTCAAGGGCAAGTGACTTTCTTCCTCTAGAATTGCACAGACAAACATCTTAAGGAGTCGTTTTGCAGACAGTTTACTGGCCTGCAATGTTACATGTCCGTATGTATCGTCTACGTGGATGAAATCGCATTTAGAAAGAACCATCTTTACATTTAACACACACTCTGACATGTCACAATCACATTCTAATCTTTCGCGAAGACAATGAAAGAGTTCCAGAAATGGTGCACTGTATACCCCATAGCCCATGAAGATATCTACAACGTTCAAAATCAGAGCATGAGAATTCCTGCAAGTTAGATCGTCTTCAAGAATATCATCAAAGGCACTGGTGGTACGTTCTACAAGGGAGTCACCATCAGATACATGAAACGTCTCTGGGTGTTGGAGCAGGAAGGAACGTAAACCTTGCTCGTTCCTTCCAGCTACGTCGCGGACATCGGGCGACGCATTGCCCAAATGTCCGACGAGGTGTTGAATGTCCATCTGTCCTTTCCTCCAGAGAACATTCTGCAACAGACTGATGGCTTCCCCCTCGGTACTAATGTTCAGCGGGTTAAGGCGAATGGTTCCATCTCTTGATAGGATAAATGTGTGGGGGTCACTTCTAACCAATTCAAGAACACCTTCATGGTTTCTGCCAGCTGCATTTCTGATAGATTCTGAAGTTTGTGAAAGGCATCCTGCTAAAACGCGGGCGTTCACGGGACCTTTCTGTTGAAGCTTTTCTTTTAAGAAGTCGACTGCTTCCCCACGAACCTCCATAGCGACCACCTACAATACAAAAGTATACTGGTGAGACTGGAGTGAGACGAACAAGGTTTGCTGTACTTGTTTATATACACGAGCTTGCAAATACACTTATTTTAAATAGAACTATAATAAGAAGCTATTTATTTCCTGAACAAATTGGAACCACTTAAATTTCTATATAAAAAAAAGACATCAGTATATTGAAATACAAACAGTGTTCACTATAGTCTATACAAACATGTTAATCAGTAACCAAAGAATATATCAATTATCATTGCGTCTTCATTTATATTTGCGGTTTTCAGGAACATGTTTTTGTATATTTTAATTCTTTCTCTCATACCAGTATAAAAGTGAACTAGAACCTTTCATACTTATCTAATATCTATGTATTTGAACTTGAGGAAAGGAAAAAGTGTGGTAAATTTACTAAAGGCCTTAAGGCCATATTACACTACGGGTCACATTCGGGTTGGGTTGTGTTGCCCAACGTGTGTGATTCGCGTTATTTTACAGACATGATTGTAAATCTGGGTGCCCAACGCGACCCCAGAACGCATAGTATAATATACTTCGCGTTGGGTGCGCCAGTGTTCATTGCACATAGTTGGACATCGAGGAAAAAGATAGATTTAAAAAAGAAATCAAATAAAGTGTTAAAGCAGGCTTACATAAATTCAGAAAATTGGAAAGGCTATGGGCAAAAGTTAATACTATTCTACGAACAGCTTAGGAAACCCAATATTGTTTTAAATTAAATGAGTTGCCTCATCTCATTAAACCACTTAATTTCTTCACCTTACATCTAATAAGGCGGGAGTCTGAACATTATGAGAACTATCTGCTAGTTATACATCGAAAGCAATTGCTTAAGTGACTGTGGAATCATAGTATTATGGACTGAGTATTTGATACAACAGTTTAAGTTATGGCTGATGTGGGAAATACTCGAGAAGACCAATCCCTTACCATGGTAAATAGAATGGTTTTTAAAAAAAAAAAACATGGTTTCACTCATATTTGCTTGGGAATGTTAAATCTACTGTGGAAGAGAATGATTCTGCTCATATAATCATTCATGTTTATTAATCAATGTCAAAATGCAACATAATGGTATATTGTTAACATATACAAATATGTAATTACAGAAGAAATACACCAACAGTGATGATGCACATAGACGTGATGTATTAACACCTAATTACAAAGTATTTGAAAATAAAGGTGGAACTACACATTCGGAGTATGAATTAAATACAGTAATTAGTAAAAGGTAACATACCATAATAAGTTTACACATATATAAACAACAGGACTTGACGTCAGAGGAGACATTTGGCCTAGTAAGTCTGATAAATTGTATCTCTCAACCTATTTCTTGAAAAATTCGGAAGACGTGGCGATGTGGTTATTGTGACAGCAACCACATGAATAAATATTTCTTGAAAAAGTAAGTAAAAATTCATGGTCATGAAATAGACCTCACAAAAATAGACCTTAAACCTATTGTATCGTGGTCGATACTACTATCAGTTTCAATGAAATAGACATTTTTGGAATAATGCAAGAGGATATCTTTATTTTGAAATATCCTTTTGTGTAAGTTTTAATATCTCTATATCACAGATGTTTTTTCACTAACTTCGTGGGTTCTTCGCTGAAGCCCATGCTGGTTCCTTAGCCAGAATGCTGTACCGGTAGTTAGGATATAAACGATGCAGTGTTATTATAGTAAATATAAATCTAAGGATGAATATAACATCAAATTGTAAACATACAAACTAAATATCCATGCAAAAGATATAAGTATATTACACTAACAGCACCATGATATAAAAGAACTTCTTTTTATAAGTACAAAGAATCCTAAAAATGCATATACTATTTTGTCAAAAGCTTTGTGCATTTTTAACTTTATGCATTCACTGGATTGACTCTATAAGGCCATGTCTGGGGCTGTCCTTTAGTTCGATATATTACTATCATATACCACGTACTAAAGGTGGAAGGTAGAAAACAGTAAAATTAAAAAATGCGTACCTAGTTTTGGACAGTCCCTTACACATATCAATTTCCTTTAAACAACCTCCCGATTGTATGTCAAAAAGACACTTCCGGCAAGATCTCTAACAAGTTATATACATATTATATATAGTTGTTCTGTTGTTATTGTGTTACGATACTGCCCAAATTCTGCTCCGATAATGTCTTAAGGATTGTCTCAACAGAATGCATTCCAATGTCTTAACCAGGCCCGAGGAGACATTTGTTCGTGCGGTTTTCTGGCTAACATGGAATTAACCCATACGTCCACTTTTTATGTGTCAGCCAGGGTTTTCAGATAGATGGCATTTCATATCTACTAGTAATAGAAGTAAACCATGGCATTTTCTGAGTGAAACGTACTATTATGGGGAAGAGGAAACATGTCACACATACAGATTGGCTCTCCATACCATGGTGGATTTGGTTGGGGTGCATGAATAGGCACTCTATTCCATTGTATATTTGGTTGGGGTGCCTGAATTGGCACTCCATTCCATGGTGGATTTGGCTGGGGTGCACGTGTAGGAATTGGCACTCTATTCCATGACATATTTGGTCGGGGTGCATGGATTGGCACTCTATCCCATTGTGGATTTGGTGAGAGGGTTTGAGAGGAGTGGACAGCTGGGAAGGAATACGGAACCTGAGGTCTTAGGTTATGTGAGGCATTTAGATCGGATTTGATGCCAGAGTTGATTACATATGAATTTTGTGATTTAGCGAATGTTTGAGCGTCTAATCTCCAAAGGTTTGGACCATCACTCGGCCAAACCACAACGGCTTTTTTCTCGCCAGTAAACTGACAGGAATCCTTTGGTAAGGACGAAGAATGGACAGCTACATAAAGAACGGTGCGGTGGTACATGAGTTGATAATCGAGTGGATTTGTCTTATTTTTCTCCGGAGGAATGTAGACATCTGGTGTATTAAACGCCACAATGATACCCGTATCAGCATCACGTATTAAACCACCATTTTCACGCAGTTTTATTACAGTTCCCACACTACGATCCGATTTTAAGCAAACGCTTTTTTTTCCTGTCAGAAAAATAGTATGTTTTAACAAGATACACCGCAAGTCTTTTTCGTTGCCAATTTCAGCAAGGCATGCAGGATTTACTTCTCGCAGTACACTAATAAGATCTGAAAAGCTCATTTCACTATAGGACACGAGCATGATTACGATGAGTCTCAGTAGTTCTTTCAAAGTTGTGGAAGGACTGGACTGTCTTAAATGTATTCCATGTGAGGACGGTGCTCGATTCGGAGATTGACTCACGCCATTAACGGTGTTTTCTTTACTGTTCACTTCACTGTTGTCTATTCCATGGTCTACATGTTCACTGGATCTTAGGCAAACCCCGCCTTCGGTTAGCTGAAAAATGCAATCATATTTAACAAGAAAATCTATGATTTCTCCATTGTTGGCTCCTAAAGCTTTGCCAATGTCATCTGTTGCCTCGGAAACAAGAGCAAGTAGAGACTGAAGAGACACGGTAACATTTTTTGGAATATTTCTATGTAGAAAATCCAAGGCGTGAATTTCATCCTCCTCAGCTCTTCCAACGATGCCCAAGACCCTGGTAAATGTATCTGACTGGAGTATTTTTCCAATGCCGTCCTGTCTCTCTGATCCAATCGACTGAAACCAGATGTTTTGTGCTAAACGAATCTGCAAACATTCAACTCTCATTGGACCATTTAGTTCTAGCAGGGAGTGGATGACCAGTTCACACATTCTCTCAAGTGATAGTGAGACTGTGTTCAAGGAAACGTGTGCGATCGCACCCGAGACTTTATGCACATCAAAGACATCAAGTGAGGACACGAGATATTGAACCATTGCCCGTAAGCCTCTTATTTGTTTCAGATTCCTGTATTTTCCGATGAGCCCAGTACATATTGTATCCAAATGTAAACAGGTATCCCCCGTTTTGAAGAAAGTTTCAATTATGTAAAGTGCGAGTAAAGAAAAATAGTTCGTTGATGGGAATAGTATATCTTTTAGAAGGTGCTCGGTGGTTAGGTGCACTTTATCGCATACTGTCTGAAAACAATCTGGAAGTCCTTTGATAAAATCTTGGGCCTCAGTGCCAATTGCCTGTTGTACTTCACTTGGTGAGTCCTTCAATACTTTACCAAGACTGTCCAAGGACAGTGGGCCATGCCGTATTATCAAATTTGCAAAAAAGCGAATGGCTTGCGCTCTGCCCCCTGTAAGCCTATTCTCTTGTCCACGGTGGTCTTGTGGAGAACTGAAATGATCTGTTCTTGCAAATTCTTGAAAGACACTCTCATTAGGACAGCCAGTGACATTGACGATGTTTGGGTTCGATATCTTATGATGCAAGGCTGGGCCATCCACCGTTTTATTTGACAGATGTTGTTTCGCTGTCTGGGGTCGACTCCCAAAACCTTGGTCATCTACGGAATTTGCCTTTTCACTCCTAAAGTGTGCGTCCATCTACAAGTTCAATAAGAAGATATACTTTGAATATTCAATAATTGACTGCTTTAGATCTATGAGTATTATTTCTGTAAATAAACTGTTAACACTGGGAAGACTAAATTGTATCCATCAATCCCTCAATGGCCTCAATAGTAGTTGTGGGCTTTCCGTGAGTCAAGTAATTGCACATTTGATGTTATCCTTATCCAGCGGTTAGTGGTTAGTATAGTATGTACATTGTACATATACAACTGCTAAGTCCCCAGATGGACCCAGTCTGTATAAAGCGCACAGCAGGGTTAGATCTACATTGGTCCACTTACCACAAACTGTCTTAATCGTCTTATCTACAATCTTGAGAATTAGGAGCGATCAGTTTGTATACCAGTCACACATATAAGATGGAATTATATGCTACGTTATACTTTTGCCAAAGATGTTTGGAAGTTTTAGTAATGTAAAGAGGCGAACAGATCCCCCTGAACGGTTTTTCAGATCCAGGACTTGGTTGTAAAGATAGGAATAGAAGAACTGGTCCCGTCTTAAGGGTGGCCAAACTGGGCAACTGAGGCATCGATGTTGGTAATAGGTTATTCTACGGATGGCTTTGCAATCCGATCGTCCTCTGATAAATCGGAGTAATCAATCATCGAAAAAGGCAGATAACTTTTGCTTGTTTTCATAGTGCTAAAGCACCGACTTGAGGGTTCCACTGGGAGTATTTTTTTTCGTTTGTCAGTTACTACTGTCGATCTGCTTGGAGATTGTGAACTTTAGTATAGGATTTCAATGGTAGGAAACTTTTTCAGAAAAAAGACCAACTACAGTGAAGAGTGTACGGATGGCGTCATTATAAATATACCATATATGGAAGATGGATTCCCCTCTCATTTTGCATATGACCTATACAATCTCCTTACCTTAGACTCTTGAAGCATCTTGTATTGGGGTAAGAGGGTGAAGAGGGTGAAGGGGTCAAGGATGTCATGGGGATGTCATGGGGATAATGTCAATTAATTTGAACTAGTTTTGAAAAGAAAAATCTATAGTAAAAGTTAATCTATATCCAAAATCTAGTTTTTTCAATAAAATCGAACAATCGGAGCTCTTCGGTTTCTCAAACCGATCATCAATGCTATCCATCGATCACCTCAATCTAGTATTAACCAGCGATTATCTTCCTCCAGCAAATAGATTTGTCCAGTAGATAAATGTTTGTCATTTCAACTCTGTATGTGATCTTCAATGTTTATGAAAATAACGTTTTCAAATTTATACGTTTTATTACCTCCGGAACGGTATTTGGCACACAATTACACTTGCGATTAAACCGTCCATGCCAATTTATTTCATTTGGCTAACATATTGATGTGTTCAGGTATTCTGACGTCCCCAACACTTTTTAGCATAGTCGAATCTATAAACTATTTAGCATAGTCTAATATATCCAGTGAGGATCTTTCAGAAAACAATTAAATTTCTAATGATATGACCATAAAGGACAGCCAATTTCATAAATTAGCAGGTGTACAGAAGACGTGCTTTACCTTATAATGAGTTCTACCGTAATTTTTCCCTTGTCAATGTACAATTTTAGAATAATAAATTCCAAAACTTGATCAAACTAAATTTCCTGTGTTTGTTAAAATTTCCGTGATCCAGTGATCAACTACAACAAAGATTTCCAACGACAGGGCTTACTGCGCTCAAATATATTGATCAATGACAAATAAGTTGATCCAACCTGATAATTTCAATTCAGCATATGATTTCTGGATTATTTACTTCAATATTAATTGTTATCTAATTTAATTGAAAACTGGTTCAGAAAATATCTACCAGTGTTGTAGCTTGCGCAAACGCCAACGGGTACCAGCCTAACCCATAGAATACATCCAGGGGGTTTCCTTAATTTTTTTCCAGCTGGTCTACCGGGCAAGCAGTCTGGTTTTTGCACTAGCCCGCATCCAGTTCCACTAGTCCATATATCTATTAAATATATATTTGCAATTATACAAATTTCCACTGGCCCACTGGCTAGTTGCTAACAAATTGCACTAGCCCAGCAGGATTTTTACTAGTAAAAGTCTATGTAAAGCAAAATCCCTGACATCAAACAGCAAAATGGTCCCGTCAATAGGCCAAATTTCACAGTCCATCTGATATCAACTTTCTATTATATTTTGACCCTATGTACTGATGTATCATCAGGGTGACAGGACCACTACCCCCTAGAACAACTACCCCCCAGGACTATTACCCCCTGAGACTTACCCCTATAGGACAACTACCCCTAGGACAACTACCCCTACGGACAACTACCCCTTAGCAGAGTTCTTCATAGAAAAATATTTCAGGTATCGAAAGCCCCATTTTGCCTATCTTTAGAGAGGATTTTATTTTTAAATTGTGGGCCTTTTTACTAAATCTTATAAAGTTTCTGCAAATTCTAATGCGGGAATGGCCCCCTCCAAGTTATCCTAGTGCGAGAATTAAATTTCCAGTGCGGGAATCCTGCATCCTGCATGCCTAGGGAGATCCCTGCCTTAGGACAACTTGAACTACCCCTTGGTAGAATTTCCCCTAATGCAACTACCTCCATAGAACAACTACCCCTTGGGACAATTACCCCAATAGGTAGGACAACTACCCCTTTAGGACAACTATCCCCGTGAATAGGACAACTACCCCTCTAGATATGGGTCTAGACCCCTTTATTGACACAGGCGTTTCTTTAATTCTACATGGCGACAGGGCCGTTTTTTAAATTCAACAGGTGACATGGCAACTAATGGACAAAATTAATGCTCTTTTCTTAAATTTGACATGCAAAAGGGGCTTTAAAAAGATAGACATGTGACATGGCCATTTCTTAAATTTGACATGTGACATGGGTCTAATCTGTGATATATAGACAGGCGACATGGCCGTTATTTAAATTTGACACGTGACAGGGGACCCCCCCCCCCTCCATAGCCCCCTAGATAGGACAATTACCCCCTTTGACAGGATGATCACCCCAATGATAGGACGAAGGGGGACCTGTCCGGGGTGTCCAGGGGATGGGAGAAGGAAATGGGAAAATCTTTCATATTATGCTCACATCCATAAATATGCCAACTCATCAAATTCCTTGCAGTGGGGGCAATATTCTTAAACATAGGGGTAATTGTCCTACCAATAGGGGTAGTTGCCCGGGGGTAGTTATGGGGGTTGACCACTAAAATCAACACGGCAACATCATTTCTTAAATTCAACATGCGACATGGGGCCCTAATGACGTGACAGACAAGATGAAAATTATAGTGACGTGCAACATAGTCATTTCTTAAATTCGACATGTGACATATATGATTAAGCTGCAAAGACATGCAACATTGACATTTCTTAAATTTGACATGCGACATCGGGACCCCCCATCCAGACCCCCATAGTTGTCCTATCTGTAAGGGTAATTGTCCTATCTAGAGGGGTAGTTGTCCTGTTCATAGGGGTAATTGTCCTAAAGGGGTAGCTGTCCTATAGAGGTAGTAGTCCTACCCATAGGGGTAATTGTCCCTAGGGGTAGTTATCCTATGGGGGAAAGTGTCCTTTAAAATAGGGGTAGTTGTCCCAGGGGTAGTTGTCCTATACCCCCTCACCAACAGCAGGGGGGTAAAGACGGGGGGGGGGGGGTCCCCATGTCACATGTCAAATTTAAAAAACGGCCCTGTCGCCTGTCGTTATAATTCAATTTATCCCTGTGTCCCACGTCAAATTTAAGAAATGATCCTGTCATGTGTCCCTATCTATTTAAAGCTCCTGTCACATGTCGAATTTAAGAAAAGGACTGTGTCATTTGTCCCTAGAAATGATCGTGTCGCCCTGTCGAATTTAAGAAACAGCCATGTCGCCCTGTCGATTTTAAGGGTCTACACCATAGCAGAACCTAACCGAACCTGTGTAAAGGCCTGTAAATTTATTGAGTATGTTAAATAGCATTAGATCTAGGTTATAATAAATTATTAAGAGTAGAGCTAGATCTATATGCCTAATTCATAGGTGATTTAAATTAAGGTATATATCTATCCATATGTACTTCAGACTAAGTGGTGAAAAGATGCACATGGTTTATCTTGGTGTAACATTTTACCATGATTTGAGATACAATGCATGCATTTACTAAAACTTAATTATAGATGCGCCAGGTAGGGTCTAGATCTACTTACAATTGATTTGAGATTGTTTTTGTTCCTGAATCCCGCAGAGACGTGTTGTCAAATGCTCTAACTTGCTTGAAGATGTGTTGTTCCACAGAGATCGGGTCGTCTATGGTGCTCTGTTCAGGAAGTTCTGATGAAGATGATCAACACTGCCCTTCTACTTCTCTAGTAGTGATGTGTTTTTTTCATGTGTTCTCACTCATACCTTCACGTTTTCAGTGTACATGCTTGACATGTCCTATTCCTGGTCTGATCATTCTGCCAGTTGATCTGTCTGCGGGATCCAACAGGTGTGCTTCTCCCTGTGTGCCTCAACACCTGCCTTCCGAGTTCCAAAAGTCTAGAGTAGAGAAGTGCTGACGGAACCGAGAGTCTGGGAAAGCCCCTCCGTTCTACTCATGTCATGTCATGAGATGTGATACCGAAACTAGACTATAGTTACGTCCAAGTCCGCTAGGTACTCAAACTGGTATGTGAGAGGTAAGTAGGTCATGAAGGGACTAAAACCGAAACTGGCGCTGGAAGCCAGACGGTGACACAGATAGCGCGGGGGACCACGCCCCCTGCCGCCGGCCGACCGCAAACGGCTCACTCTCCGATCACAAAACAGCTTCACGCCTCTCTAATAACGTAGTAACGTTAATATTAGGCCAAAAGAAAAATTGTCTGTGTTCAGGAAACCAAACCCTAACTTTTTGTGACCAATGGAATCAAGACCATCCCTAGCCAGTTGCTAATCCTGGCTATTAGATCTATACCTACCCTTGATTTCCTTTGATGCGGATCTGAATAATAAACTCAATTATTATAAAAAAAATTCCTCCCACATAAATTATTGGTTAATCAATGGAAAATCCAAGAGGGCCAACTAAATGCTTTTCCCGTTGCCTATATAATAATTACGGTCTAATTTAATATATAAAGCCTATACATGCACTTTCCCTAATTACTTGAAATTTTGTCAGTTTTAGTGAATTCAGATATGTCCTTTTCTACATATTAGCACTATAAAATTCCCTTTTTTTAGTAGGGTATTGTTTTTATTAAGGCATTCAAGTGTAAACGTTAGGTCAGGACTTAACTATTTTCCTCCCAGACAATTAAGCGTTTTATACTTTTGAAATTGCGCAGTGGCATTTGTTTCCTAAGGTCATTTCAATGCCTAGATAATCAGGGGCGGATCTCAAGGGGGGGGGGGGGGGATCCAGAAATTGCTAGAGGGGGGGGGGGGGGGGCAAAAACATGAATGTACAGGGGGAGGGGGCCCCCAACAAACATGATTCAACAGGCCGGGGGGGGGGGGGGGGGGGGGGCAAGGCCCGTCTCCCCCCCCCCCGGGCTCCCCCCCCCCCCTTGATCCCCCACGCACACACTAAGTTTAGCTGGACCCCTAAACTACAAAAAGAGGGGAAAATTACACGCATAATATGCGCAAATGCACGCCGCTTTAGTACTTAACCTTTAAACTGACCCCCCCCCCCCCTTTCGAAAATCCTGTTTCCACCCCTGATAATTATGTTGTCCCGCCAGCGTTGACGATTTCGCTCGTTATCGGGAGAAAGGTCAGTTTTTCTACATAAAGTGGGCTTAGCACAACATTTGTGATGTCTGGAAGAAATTTAAAGACTGATAGTTCTGTTAGAAAATCTATTCACCCAACGCAAAACGCTTATTTCTTGCAGAACCAGTCAGCGACCAGTTATTCTCAAACTTGGGTACAATGGGGAAAAAAGAGTATTGTTTATGCTTCAACGTTGCTTGTTTTCCGGACTAGAATTTGTGCTGCGACCTACGTGCCGGGCATCCAAGTAAATTATGTTATGACCAAGGTTCCCAGGCATGACGACAGCACAGTTTGATACGTAGGACCTGACCACTCCTATCCGTCCGAGACTCGTTGTCCGAAACAACCGTTCTGACGCGAGGGACATATAGTTTTTCTAACTGATAAGCTCGTGACATCTAATACGTCTCATAAATAAGCCCATCCATGTTCCAATCTGCTTTCTACGAGGAAAGGTAATCCAAAAACAATGCATGCTTGATTAAGATCTGCCTATCAAGCAGAAAATATTGATATTCAAAGTTGACAGGTCACACACATGACATATGGAAGATGATAAGGATTATGGTTATCGATACGGACAGGTAAAACACGTAACTGGATTCCTAACAATCCATTAGAAATCCCATGCTCTTCAGCCTAAATAGCATAGATCTATTCTAGCTGACGCAATGAATAGTGATGTCTGCAGCACTTTTCTCGATCTTTCTCGTGAGACGGTCACATCTGTTCACCAATATCAAATATTGAAACAGGAGGTAGTTTCCACATCGTCTACGTGACCGTTTATCCGACCTATCGCGATCTATATTCTAAATAAATTGTCTAATAAATCAGAAAAAACTGTGAATTTCGCTTACCACATGATATGAACCTCTCTATAGGAATTCTGAAATAACAACATTACAGTCTTGAGATGTATATCTGTTGATCGGTAAGTTTTTTAAACTGGGTACTCTATTTGATTTGACCTTGCATAAAAACGGAACGTCCGTGCATGGGCGTATATGTATCAGTAATCATTTTGCTGAATGTCGCGCATTGGGTTTCAAATTTTATTCAGATTTTGCACGTACATTCTTGACATTTTTACTCTTTTTCTATGCACAAAGACAAAACAACATCATTAAATAAGCTAAGACGATTTTAATTCAGTTTGGACTATTATTCATGAACGACAGCTAGAAGGATCATCACATATTATGAAAGCTATTTTCAAGATATTTGGACTTGTATCCAAACTTTTTTTCCATGAAGTAAATAACACGTTTCAAAATACTTCAAAGCAACTTTCGACTGTGAAATAACCCTCAGCACATGTTTCACAATATCACAGGCTCAATAGTTCATGTAACCTTTCATCAAGTTTATTTCTCTCACGAAGAAAGAGGGGAGAATTAGGAGATAAAGACAAAATGAAATAAACGAAATACCTGTCATAAATAAGACAATATAATACAGACAATACTTTTCAATGCACACCTAGATGTTTTGCTACAGCAAACTATAAAGAGTTTGGAAAGGTGTATTTAGATAATAATCTTCAACATGTTTCGAAGAATTTCACATGCTGTAACAATAACTGAGCTGTCAATCACTCATAGCACGGGTTGATGAAAGTCAATTTTACCATTCAAACAGCCAGACACGAACATGCAATGTAGTGGTGAGAACTTGGTGGTGACCACTGCACTCGTGTGGCTCATGTTGGACGTGAGCGGGTGGAGCTTGACCGGCGAGTTGGGAATCACATCACACATCTCGCTGCACTGGGGGTCAAATGCAAGTAGCCGCACCCCGAAGCCGTAGGGCGAGCAGATGAGGCGGCCGTCACTACTGAAGGACACCTCCTTGATGAAGCCCCGCCCCACATTCAACTCCTCCACGTAGTGCGTCAGTCTGGGACGGTTAGTGTGGATGTAGGGCTGGCTGCTGCAGGGTAATTTGTTGTGGCCCAGTAGCACCAGTCCCCCGCGTCGACTTGAGCGGATCAGTACTGTGAGTGACTCCCCGAGTCGTATGCCCGCACTGATCGGGGCTGAGGAGGCGGGCGGGGGCGTGGGGCTGGGACTGGCAGCGCTGGTTGGCGGGGGCATGAAAGCAGAGTCATTGTCGTTGTCCCAGCGAGACTGGAATGTGGCGCCAGACGGGCTCTGAACGTGGAGGCTGGGCAGGACATCGATGGCCGACGTGCGGGTGGTCCGACCGGTGGCCGGGGATACTGATGGCGGTGTGGGCGAGGAGGGGGAGGGGGGCGAGTTTGGCACATTTAAAGGGGAACTATGGTCCGAACGTCTGAGCGGGTCGGCAGACGCTGAACCGCTACTACTATTACTACTCTCAGTTCTAACATGTCTGTTCTCTTCTCGTGAGGTCATCTCCCTTCTCGGGTAAACCTCGTCCTCGTAGTCCGACTCCCTCTCCTCCTCCTCCTCCTCCTGGTCGGCCTGGTCGTCCTCAGAGGAGGACGAGGCCTGCCCTTGGAGGGGCTGGGTTAGATCAAACCGTACCGAACTACTACTAAAGGGGTCGGCCACCTGCTCAGGCCTCACTGTTAGCGGCGAGCCGGGCGGCCCGGGCGAGCTGCTCCTGTCCGCGTCCCGAGCTGCTCCACCGCCGCTCGCCGGGCCCTCACTCTGGGAGATGTTGGGCGGGGACGCTGTGCTCTCGTTGATGCTGATTGAGAGGACGAAGGCTGGGCTGCCCGTGCGGGACGGTTCGGTTGACGCAGGGGCCGACTCGGGCAGAGGCTGCTGGAGGGACCCGGCCGGCTCGTCCTCGTCGTCCTCCGGGCTACGCCTACGGGAGAAGGAGGAGGACGAGGAGCAGGAGGGCCCGGCTCCCCCTGTACAACGAGCAGCACCCCTGGATGGGTCGTACTCCTCGACGATTCCGACAGGCTCTTGGATATCGTGTACGCAAGTCCACTGTAAACCAAAAGAAAAACAGGAAATTTAGATTGTATAAGCTTAATTGAGATTAAAAGATAAATGCTTACGAAGTCTCATCAAAATCAAGGGGATACATAGGGACAAGAGTCCCAGGGTATCGAAAACTGCTTCTCAGGTTTGTCCGTCTAGACAGTGATCAATTCAAACAAGTTATGCCATTGAAACGTTTGGCCTCAAATAACTGTGTGCGTAGTAATAGAGGTTGGAAGCCTATGCGGGTTATGATATTTTCTTTGAAATCTTATATTTCAATTCAATTACATGAAGACAACCCTAGAGCATAAGTATACGCATGTAGATCTACACATATTTGACAACACAAGATTCATATACGATAATATTGGGCGAATACATTAATAATGAGGGAAAAAATGATAAAATGGGTACGTAATTGTCCTTCATTAGGTTGCCTAACTTTATAAAATTATGTTGGCCTACTTTTCGCAACAGAATGCAAAGCAAGGTGTTCTAAAACGTCAATTTCTATAGTAGACACTGATTAAAGATGATCTCACCTCAGAGGCTTCATATGTACTCGTATTCCTCGACACCACGCACCAGCCCTGAGGATGGACCTATAACGAAAGTACAGTGTAATCAGAATGTGGTTACCTTGATTTCCCTAGTTAACTCTCCTTCAGAAGCAACAACATAGGGCCACAAATTCAAGATGTAAGCATGAGCTTATGAATTAAACCTATGAAATAAACTTTAACTTATTTATTTGTAGTAAGATTGCAATTCACTGTGATATCATATGATAAAAATCTTTGATAATTTTTCATTAGGCCTGAGACTGATCTAAAATAAAAAAACTTTGAATCACCATCTCTGAAGACTCAAACTCTAAATTGGTTATATCTAAAAGTATCACAGTGTGAATAGAAAACAATTCCATGGACACCACTTGAGACTCAAAACATGAGGTTACGGACTTCAACCAGAATATTTTATAGTAGAGTACACGTATGCAAGCGTTCGGGGCTACAATTCAAAGGGCAGGTGCTTTCATTATGTCTTACACTGTTACAGGAACTGTTCAAAACAAAGTATTATCAAGGATTAGAAAACTATTGGTAAAATAATTAAACTTGGTCGTGGCACACCCAATAATCCAATGTACCGTATGTACATTCACATAATCTAAAGAAAATAGTTCCCAGATTTCAAAATTCCGTATATATAGAGACAACGAAACATCTAAATAATATGATTTTTGACCATGTTACAAGCAAAGATTACCTCTAGTGACGCGATCATATCGGCTTTATTGTCGGCCGGGAAATCGCTGATGAGCTCCACGCGGTTCCTCCTCTGGGAGAAGACGTGATTGTGCTGGTAGGCCTGGGGGATGGGCGAGTTGGTCTGCTGCATCAGGCGGTACATGTTGGGCAGGAAGTCCTCCAGGTCCTGAGCCAGGCTCGACAGGTCCAGGTCATGGATTACCATAAGGTAGCCGTTACCCGTGGCCACGACAAGCTTGGTGGCATCAGGGGTTAGCTTCATACGCATCAGCCCTGGTGTATGGAACACCCGCTTGTAGTTCTCTTCTGTCTCTGAATACCTGGGAGAGGAATACAAAGAAATAAGAGTAATGGCAGCTCCAACGTAGCTAGATTGTTTTGTACCCTAAGTGTGGGGGGCATAACCATTGCACCCAATTTATATAGATCTTCTACGAGAAAATAATCTTTAAATGAATTAAATATAAAACTCTAATTTCTTGTCAGAAAGACATATTTCCAATTCTTATGAAAACTTTGACCGATGAGGCCCGACCCTTCCTACTTTCCTCATGTTGTGGTTGGTTGACCAATGAACCGGTGCCAAAATGATAAAATCTGCTTCCAGCTGTAGCGTACAGAACTGGTAGCTCACCTGTTTATGTCCCATGTGAAGACACTGCCGTCAAAGCCGGATGTGACCAGGAGGCCTGATGACGAGTCATATTCAATGTTCTTCACCCAGTTGGAGTGCGCCTGTAAGCTTCGGATCTTATGCTTCATGTAGCGCACGTCCCAGAGGCACACCGTCGTGTCGTCGGAGCATGTGGCAAATACTCTCGAGTCTAGGAACCTGATGAAATCAAGCAATAATTCATTAGTCCATGATACAACGCACTAACGATGGGTTTCCTGTAAGGGCTGGACACACTTACAACGCTAAATTTGGCATATAATACAAAATGATTGTAAGATTTGCATTTAAATCTTTGAAACAGTTCATAATCTCAGGTCTGCTACTGGGATCTTATCAAAATATAATAGGGCTACATATAAGGAAAATGCTGTACAAAAATAGGGCGAAACTAGGACAGGACAGGACGTGACAAAGATGTATAGGGATTCAAATGCAGGATTTTTTTAGCTTTAGGAAATTATTGTGCGTATTCAGCAATATAATACGTTACAATAAGGTTGCAGTGTTCAATATAAAGTTGTATGAAGCTATTTATTCATTCTATCAAAATGTGTTCACCTGCCAGGTGCTCACTTTTAAAAAGCCTGCATCAGGCGGCCAAAACGTGTACCCCGTTGGTATGATATGATCATAACTATCTCGAAATTAATCAGATTACGCTATACAAGAAAGATATACAAGAGAATTATAAAAAGTAAAGCATTAAACGTCTCTGCAAAGCACTAGCTCTCTTACCTAACACAATTAACACAGTCATTGTGTGCTTTATCCTTCGACGCGATCAGATTACCGTTCAGTGGATCAAAGACAAGAATGCTCCTTTTTTCACACGCGGCCACCAGGACAGATCTGAAAAGGTAATAGAGCTACTGGTTACAAACACTTTAACATGTCAGCTGACGTGTGATAAAACAAGTTAGCTTTGAGAATCTACACGACTAAGTACTCTACTTCATACTTACCCCATCCCTAAACACGCCAAAATTTCAACATTGTTCCCGATGCCGCACAAAAGTTCTTCCCGGATCGGGGAGAAATGGCTTATTTAAATACTATTCTTTCAACTACATAAGCCGTTGCGAATAAAACAAACTATTCTATCAACTTATTTTCTTGAACAATGATATTTCATACGTTTTCATTCCATGTCAATTTTTTACGCCCAAAACTTGTACACAAATATTGAATACGCAATTCTCTGAATATCAATGTTAACTTTTTTGTCCATATCACTTCATAAATAAAATATTACTGCTCAGAAAACTTAAAGGTGAAAATGTTCATTTCCCTCGTTCCCATAGACAGGTGTCCCCTGATTGTTAACAGAATGGGCTACAAGGGATTCGGAATTTCTAGCAAAAAAAATCAATTGTTTAATTTTATTCTGTAACCATTACAGGTTTTTTTTAAGTAGTGCACAGTCTGGTGATACCTTCAAATGATTGAAACAGTTCATTGCAAAGACTAACGTCCCATTCAGGTGGGCTCAGTGGAAATCGGTTTGGAGACCGTTTCAAGGAAAAGGACCAGTCAATGAGCGGAAAAGGATTTTAATACTTTGTGTGCTTTATATGCGTTGTCCTGAACCCCTCCAAGATGGTAGTACCTTTAGGGTTCTTTTACCAAACTGCACAAGGTAAAGCTTTTCAGCTAGTTTTACACCACAAGGGCATTGACCGAATCTATAATATAATTTAATTGAAACCCGCTACCGGGTTCGATACCCTACTCTTTTCGAAGAGTGGCAAGGGGTCTTTAATGTGCAATGTACCATAGAAAGCACACCACACACCCGCCCTTTGATGACCCTGTTGGGGGCACAGGGTTCCCCTTTTAGTTGGCTCCTATGACAAGCAGGGGATACTGAGGAAACATTCTTCCCAGGGAGAAGGCGCCCCCATCTCGTTCCCCCACGGGTGGCAGCACCCTACATGCAGGAGGCCCTCTGCATATATATCCATATCAATCACTTATATGGACCGTTAACTCAACACCAAGTGGTAGCAAAGGTGTGAAAATTCTGCACTCACATAACTGATTTTTGTGTGATTAGAGAATTAAAAAAGAAAATCAGATACCACATCCCCCCGGGCTAAAGTACATGTTGGATTTTGACTAGAAGGTAATTTTCGAAAATGTTCATCCCCTCCTTCCTCCCTTGATGCGTATACTACCGTATAGACATGTTGTAACAGGGATTTCGATATAAGAAAGATGGTGAGGCACCTGTTACGACTCTGAGCCAATTAAGTAAATAGGTAGCATGATGTCAATAGTTAAATATATGAGACCACCTACTAGTGAGCCGCTTCCCGTAGGCTGCTGGTGAGAGCAAGGGGGAAGCAGGGTACTAGGCTACCCTAAACTGATAAAACACAAGGCCACTAGTGAGCCCACTAGGTGAGGGTAGTGGCTGTGGCTGCCTTAAAGGGACGTTCTCGTTGCTGAGACGGCCGTAATTTGCTCCATTGTAACCTTCTGACTACCGCGGGAATTTCGTGACGTGACCAATCACGTCGCAGGATTACGTTCTAACGTCACAAAACACGTCGCCGGCCGTCGCGTCGCTAGGCTTACGTCGGCGGACGCATCTCTTTGAACTCACAGACGAGAACGTCCCTTTAAAGGTGAAGCGGAAGGGGGAAAACAAAAATCCCAAATATATAAACAGCTCTTAATTAATGTACATGTATACCTTAAACAACATGAGACTTAATTTTGCATACATGGAAAATACAAAAGGCTGAATAAGCTTTTGTTAGGATTGTGAATACACTCTCACATCTTATCTCACAGGGCTGTGACATCATCTAGGCTCTCAGTCACAGGGTTATGTTTGTGCAGTCACCCATAGGCAGAGCCTTATCAGCTTGCCCTACTTACCCAAAAGAGCCTAGATGATGTCACATGCACTCAGTAGAAGCCACTATGCAATTCAATTTTCAAACATTAATTTCTCCTGCTTAATTATATATTAAATCAGGGTTCGAAATTAACTTTTCAGGCTGTCAGCCCGGCCATATTAAAGACTACTGCAAGTGTGAAAAATCCGGGCTGATTTTAATGTAATTTTCTCAACATTTGTCAGCCCTGATTCAAAACTATCAGCCTGGGGCTGACGGGCTGACGTTAATTTCGAACCCTGTTATATTAACAGTGATTCTTGCAGATATGTTTAAAGAAATACATATTCAACACACTATAAAATATAAAATTGCCTTTGCAGTTCTCCTTTAAGGACAGGGTCAAATGGCTACTCAAGAAGGAGAGAGACCAGTGCTCTTAGATGTTTACTCTATGAGTTTATTTGGCCAAATGACCCTTATGTGCTGCATCGCAGCTACTAATATAGCAGAGCCCAGCATGCATCAACGTGTTGCTTGGTGCAGCACAGTGCAGCACAGTGCAACATGGCACGGCATGTAGCTCTGTGGATCCTTCTCTCACGGCAAGCCATGTAGCCAAATGATCGACTCTCTACTCCTAACCTCGTATGAGAGTCGAAAAGCTGTCCATAATGCTGAGAATAAAATCCTTGATAACTTTCTTAGGCCACCAGTGTTGGTGAATCTAAACATATATTTATTAGCATCGACACCATTTTTGAGTGTAGGCTATAATATATTGTGAGTGGCTATCATATTTCAAGAGATATGACGCATTTCAGTGGATCGTTCACCCAAATCTGGCTAGAGACGTCGCCATTAACGCATCAATGCGCATGCCCATATTTCTGTCAACTAATATAAAAAAAGAAATGCTAACTTTTATTTACATTTTCGGGATGGATATGTTCTTAAATGCCATAAAATGCATAAGAGATATGATGAAAAGAGAAAATAATAAATCTTTATTAATTCTCGAGCCTCCAAAGTGACTAAACGTCAAAGACGTTGTCCGCCATACCCGTTTCAACTGTCATAACGTCAGATCTCCCAAAAGAAATCCCCTCAAATTGCCCATTTCTCTGATATGGTCGTTACAATTCAAAGGTAGGGTGAAAGTTTTTATGATTATTATTTGATTTGGCTAATTTTACTTTGGATTTTTAAAAATCTATCCATACACTAACGGAATATCAAATGCGTTTATTCAAAAGCCCAGGCATAGCTTCAGAGCCTTCGTACATGGCTTGCCGTGAGAGAAGGATCCACAGAGCTATGTGGATCCTTCTATCACGGCAAGCAGTGTACGAAGGCTCTGAAGCTATCTCTGGGTTTTTGAGTAAACTATCTGCAATTCGAACTGTTTATTTGCAAATATTTACATTGTGACGATGGAATTTAATCAATCAAAGGATAAACATCCTAACTTTGTTCCTACCTTTCAATTTTCATGATAATATCAACAGAATGTGTATTTTGAAGCACTTTTCACCAGCAAACCTGACGTTCTGACAGTTGCAACGGGTATTACAGCAACGTCTTTGACGTTTTATTGATTCTCGGAGGTTCGAGAACAAATTTTAATGATTAATTTTCACTTTTCATCCTGTCCTTTATCATTTTTATGTGGTTTAAGAACATATCTAGATCGAAAATGTAAATAAAAATGATTATTTATTTTTTTCTGTAAATCTGTGCATGCGCATTGATGCATTAATGGCGACGTCTTTAGCAAGATTCAGTGCATTTCACAAAGAAACTGCCCTTGTTCTATTAGTATTCGATAGCCATGCCAAAATGAATATAGCCTAACCCTGCAGAAAACATGTTTGGTTCTCAATGTTTTCATAGATTTAATTAGATAGGTGGTCTAAGAAAGTTATCAAGGATTTTATTCTCAGCCTATGTATAGCTTTTCGACTCTCATACGAGGTTAGGAGTAGAGAGTCGATCATTTGGCTACACGGCATGGTGCAACATGGCATGGCGTGTGCAACACGGTGCGGCACAGTGCAGCAAAGTGCAACACACCAATGCAGAGAAGAAAACAACAGAAGGGCAGTTCTGTTACAATGTACTAGCTAGCTGCTAGCACTAGATGCAGTAGAGCCTAGAACTTAGTCTTAGGCCTAGTACTAGTTATGTCTTCTTCTTTTTTTTTTATAGTAGAAGCCTCAATAATTTTGAGAATAACTAAAGTCAAGGAGAATGTTATAACAAGCTACTTACCCATCTTTCGAGAAATCAAAGTTAAAGATGCCCCCGTGGTGTGTATGATTGGTCGTGTCCATTGGATTCCATGATCTAACTTTTGCAACCGAAGAATACAGTTGTCTACTGACGTTGTTATTATGGCCAAGCGTGGCTTTGGCACCAAGCTCCCGAGTGCGCAGCCATCGGCGAACAGTGTCTTCTCTGGGCCTCACATTCTGGTCGGAGGAGCAAACTGGGTCCCTTGGCTCAATCTTCATGTTTAACAATTGAATGAAGACGTACCTAACTCATCTCACTCATGACATAATGTACGCTAAATAATACTGCAGAAATATAGTGCATTTAGCCATTACACTGGCACTAAAATATCTAAGTTGAAAAATATTGTGATGTCCATCGGGGTCAAGGCCGTACCGCATACGAAAGTGTGGATTTAGAAAAACACAGAGTTTCATCATTATAGATTCTACATATTATTACATTATTAATCTTAATATTTATTATCATTATTAGATACAAAAACCACTACATAGCTTGCTTTATATTGTCTGCCAATTAACGAAACTATCCCAGGCCGATGTGCTAACTCTACTGACTGAAGCCGTTGTAACGGTGTGTTGCAGAAGATGCAGCCGGTTGACACTCACACCCATAGCCGAGAATCCCCTTCAATTGACGTCATTTCCTGTCAGTGGACCAAGGTCTTTCACAAATACGGAAATCCTCGCTTGTTCTTTTGAAATACTCGTCAAACATGGCTTCTAGAGGTTTGTATAACAGTTACCTTTTGCAAACGTAATGCGTAGCAATGTTTTATAGTGTTGTCATGATTAACTTTTGACAGTACAAGTGATTAATGGGTGGTAAGCCCTAGAGTTTGACGGACAGCAAGAGGGTGCTGATGCCAGTGATGGCAAGAGTCAGACCCAGCCTCCGAAGAGTGTGGTCCTCCCCCTCCACAGTACTGTAGACTCTCAACTACTGTTAAAGCTTCAGTCAGGTAACAGTTGTTGTCTTCACATCTTCCTTAACATTCATGCAGTGCTGGCAGTTGTCATTTTTTTCATGGAACTGCCGGGTGCACACCATCAAAACATAACGATTCACGGTCTCTACTGTCATACTCATACTCATAGAGTCATACTCAGACTCAGAGTCCCTGAAAAATGAATAAAGTCTTTATCACTAAACCTTTATTTTCCATAAAACCCTTATCATATATCTAACTAGTCCCAGTTCAAGTCCCACACTAATAATAATATCACTCTTGTTTCAGATTCTATTGTTTTCATACAGTTCTTTCAAATCCATGGGGAAGACCTGTCAGTAATTTTAGTGGCTTTAAGTTTTGGTTAGATTAGTGTGATAGGTGATGAAAATGTTAGCTGAAGGGGCAATGGTTATATAAATCCAGTCCGATTCTCCATTACCGCCATCAGTACCAGCTCTAGTGTCTACAAAGTATTCGTCTTGGTATATTGCCATTCCAGAGACGAACAGAATGCCCATGAAAAACAGGAGGGTCATTTCAGTTGCAAGTGGGCAGTTTGAGACGAGGGAGCAGTTGCATTTTGAAAGATTTTGACAATCTCGTGTCTAAGAGGCACTTTGAGTATACCAGTCCAGTGAGTTAAAAACTGACTATTCCTAAGGCGCAAGTGTAGGAAGGAAACAGGCGCCATTTTTGAATGAAGATCAACTCAATAGTTTAACCTGCCCGGCCTCATTTATTCTGTAGGCCTACATAAATTCCTCTATTGAAATCTAAACACGGGGCCAGTTTTTCAATATTTGTAACTAACCGGTAAGTGTGCATATATATTTTATATCCTATCAGTGTTCCCCCCCCCCCCCCCCGAGATCCATAATTCTGCCGCAGGGTGAATGGATCTAAATCCTGTGCATCCGGATGGTGCATGCTTTTTCACCTATTTAAACAGACTCTTATATAAATGTACACACAGAAACTGTTCAAGGTGCTAGAACCTCTGCACCCGGTGAGTGCACAAAATAGATCCTTAATTTCGGACACTGCCTATTTTCCCAACCTGGCCCCACATCCATGTCTATGCAACTACCAGATTAGATCTACGCTCCAGACAAGACCCAAACTGGAAAAAGGCTTGCAGCTCAGGTTAGCCCACCTCCACAATTTATGTGTAGGGCACCCACAAGTTACAGTCCGGGTCACTTCTGTGAGCCCTGCGCTATGGTACCTTCGAGACAAACTACTGTTTAAAAGGAAATACTTCAGGATTATTTGTTTCTCCGTGGCTGAGATGTTGCACTTCATGAACCGTCGTTCGCTATCATATATGTTAAATGTAGATTTCCCTTTACACACGACAACTTCTAAGGCCGACATAAACCTGTCGTTGTTTTTCCTGGTTTAGATCAAACGCCCTGCTCTTCATGTTAGTACATGTATTGTTACAGATATACTGTTTTTGTGGAGTTGTTTTTCTATTTTTCAATTAATTGTGTTTACAATATTAAATCGTTATCGTTTTCATATTGTTACCGAAGGGAAGACCACTTGTTTTGAATTAATACATCTTACAAGCACCATTCCATTGCCTCAGTTAGTACATGTGTCCGTTATATAATCAGATAGACACCTAAGTGAGTTAACGTATAAGTATAATCTATTATCAATTTTCAACTATATATTTAGGACATATTTCAATTAATACATCGTGCCTATTTAAAAAAAAAACCCATTAGTCTTTGAGTTTGTATCTGGCAGTAGTAAACTTCTGATGATCGGGTCAGCCAAAAAGCAAGTTCTGTTATCGAAACCCATATATAGCCATAGAGTTATCTCAATAACAGACCTCCATACCTCACTGTGAACACATATCGAGATTCGAGAGAACCATGGGATATCAATAGTCATAGATCTATTTTTCATCGATAAATGATAACATGTTATTTAATATATTTTCACCTTCAATGAGTCTTTGAAAAGAATATTCAAAACTACACCATTAAATGAATCTCATTTAACATTTTCATCAAGGTAACCAAAAGAAATACTCTAGTAGAACAATAGAATAATGTAAATGACCAAGTCCTATGAGTGGTTCCAAAGTTGTTAGCCTCTATTTCAGTTATTATTTCCATCATACTAGGAGTTCCAATACGCCAGGGATCGAGTGTATCTCTCCAGTCGAGGTGTATGATGTAGGGGGAAAATAATTTAGTGTCGGCCATTGTTTTAAATTTGAACGTTGTTATAAGGCGGCTGATACTTTTTGAACTTTAATAGTTTAATACGTTTTAATTTTAATACCAGCCGCCTTATTCGAGGCTCTCCTTCCTAGGTCGGCGTCACATGCAACTATGTCACAATGAAACAAAGAGAGATTCATTCCTACCTCGCCCCGAAAGGGCTTAAATAACCCATATTTGGGCTTATTTGGGCTTACATCACAGAGATTTTGATATATAGAACACATTTGCACAGTTAAAATATTCCAAATTGGGCCAAATTAGACATTCAAGCCTGGAATCCAAATCGTTATGATCGTTACGGTGACCGCGCGGGCGCCATTGACATTGTGGCTGAAACCAAGTCACACTCTGAAACCCTCCCGAAATGGCTTGAATATCGTAAGTTTGGGCTTATTTGGGCTTGTATTGCTGAGATTTGGATATATAGATTACAAATAAATTGTGAAAATAGGTCATGATGGGACATATTTGACATACAAGCCCGGAATTCAAACGGTTATATCGATACGGGAACACTGAGCGCCCACCAGCCTCGCTTTCGATCGGAGAAGAAGGGATCTAGGTCAAAGTTCATCAAATTTGCAGACCTATTTCACCATGAAAACGGTCGATCTAACTTTAGTTATTGGTATCCATAGATAGATTTCGATCCATAGATAAGCATCCCACTGTCTAAGAATCGATAATAATGCGAAATAACGCGTTTAAACGCGTAAATGCATCGCGCCATTTTCTTGCAATCCTTCGCCTCCCCACCGCTTGACACTGTCACTCGGCCGGGTGCAAGTGCCCCGGTCGGACGTGTTGGCGGGAGGCTCCTCTTTCGCCGCATGGATACCTGGATTACGGCGGTATCTGATGCTTTCAATATATATATTTTGGATCCACTTAAACGCATACAATGCATTGACAATTCATGCGTGATCCATGCGTTCGTATCGAAGGGAAAAAATTGGATCGATCGGACACGTGGAGGCCTCACACTGTCACTGTCATGGCGTCAACCCTTCGCCAGGTTCTCTCCCCATCACGCCTGCATCGAAGCCAGGATGACATTAAACGCATTAATTGTGGAGGATATACGCATTGAAACGCATTGAGGACTCCAGGAAGGTTAGTTTATATCTTTTTTCCAGCATTTGAAATGATACCGTTGAAATCTAGGCCTAAACTCGGCTAGAGGCCTAACGCGCAATGGTCGGACACTGGCAGTCTGAAAAATAATTATTTAGACCTTATTAGGCCTATCAAAATGAACTTCATGTATATATCTATGTTCCCATATATCTCAGGGTCCTATATATCATAATATAGATTGATATTTTAGGCCTGGAAACGCTTGCAATAATATTTTACAGATGGTATGAAAAAATGACTCAGACTCAGATAGGCTAGGCCTAAGCCCCCTCCGACACTGTCAATATATTATGGCGTCTCCAAAAGCAATTATTTATGATCCAAACTTTAAAAGATTTGAGAAATTGTCACTATAGTGTCATTTTTTTCTGACCTACCACCAAAATATTCAATCTGAACTTAAATATGTCTAGGCCTAAGTCACTGTCACTGTGTCAGTGTCAGAATCATTCCTATTCAATGTTGAAACATAGGCGTCACACTGTCAATAAGTTCTCCGGTGCTGTCAGTAAGATTTAAATGATTCAAAGATTAAATTATTTGTGAAATTGTCACTATAGTGTCATTTTTTCCGACCTACCATCAAAATATCTGAATCATTAATATTATTAATACCGCCGCCTTATCTGTATCAAAGCTGGAAGCTTTGATACTGTAGATTTACTTTTTTACTATATATTCAGTGTTCGAAACTAACTTTTCAGAGCATCGGCCACCAGGGCCGACGAGCCCTATATCCATGTTTGAATTGAAAAACTCGCAGGCCATCCGGGCCAATTTTAATGCAATTTTCCCGAAAATTTTCGGCCCTGACACAATATTTTCGGCCAATGGCCGCCGGGCCAGCGTTAGTTTCGAACACTGTATATTACATTAAAACATTAAAACATGCCGCCGAATTGATACAGTATTACTAGACGTTTGGACTTGTTATATTTTATTTCCACTGTCGACTTTGTATATTTTAGCAATGGAGCAGCAGTTTCAGGATGAGATTGACGAAGCACCTTACATAGCCAGACTACGCGCCGTAATGGGATCTCATTGTCGGATCCCCGGTCCAGGTTTATCACAGGTAGGTGTTTCATTGCACGATCATAGTTTGGTTTCCTTAAAGAGGGTAGGCTGACCACCGCAAAGAGAAAAGAAGGGGGAAAGCCTATTTAGAAGAATGTCTGTCAGTGAAAGAGTATGGAATTTCGAAATTCTACTAACAACAATCAAGTTCTGTAATTCTTGGTTCTTAAAATGTAAGACAAAAACATTTTGCTGAGTCACAAGTTATTTTCCAACCATTTCCCTTGCTTTAACGCTCTCAGATTGAGATCAAAAGGTGATTGTCTCTTAGGCAACTAGCTGACAACACTTGGTTGCCCGAGTCAATATGGTGGACCGTGGTAACCCAGGAATCGGTTTTTAGTACCTTTTAATTATTTGGTCAAATGGCAAAACAGACAATTTAAGAAGAGGAAAACAATCTTTATATGATCAGTGCATCCAGTGCTTTCTTTCCCATCCCGATGTTAGGAAGTTTTAGCAATCTCTATGCCCAGATTTGTAAGTTCTAACTATGTCGAAAGACACTACAGGTTGAGAAAAGAAAACCTGAATATGCCGTTAAAAATATTCAACTTCATCTTGCTCATTTACAACTTAATTTTTACCCCTTTTTCCAATTGTTCCAGGTGCTGGACTTTTTGTACCTTGGGAGCGCTAACAACGCCGAGAACTTGGAACTGCTTAAGGAGTCTGGGATCACGCATGTGATAAACTGTGCAGCCAGCTACACGTCGACGGGCAAGAACTTTTACTACCACAAGGGAATCAAGTACATTGAGTTTGATGCCGAAGACGACGATGACTACAACATGATGCAACACTTTCAGAAGGCTTATGACTTTATAGAGAAGGCACGGTCTTCAGGAGGCAAGGTGTTGGTGCACTGTATCATGGGTATTAATCGAAGTGGTTTGCTAGTGACCGCTTACTGCATGCTCACCCGGAAGATGGGACCCATCTCTTCGGCCAAGTTTGTCAAGAAGGCGCGCGACCGAATCCTATCCAATGAGGGCTTCCAGCGCCAACTGGTCACATTTGCTAGGGAGCGAGACCTTCTTCATTTAGACAGGAATGAGTTGTAATATTAGCTAAACCAGTGTAGATACTGATCAATGTTGACGTTTGTCTGAAAAAAAAGAAGCATTTAAACCCATCCGTGAGGTCAGTACATAAAGCGAGTGGTGGTCTGGTCGGCAGGCTGCTGTTGGGTCCTGCCGTACTAGGCCCGTCATGGTACCAATGCCACTTTAACTTTTTTCTATAGTCCTTTTTGGAAAAAAAAACTTACATCTTCGAAAAAGCACATCTAGAAACAGAAATTCAAGCGCAAAGGTTTCATAGATATTCAAAAAGCTTAAATTCCGATTTTAATCACCGACGGTATTTTCAGCCGATTCATTAAACGTAGATTTTCCACAATGTTTCTCAAGCGGCATCTATGACGGCCATGGGGGCCATACGTACGGCGGGTCTCCGTCCCACCCACAGTGCCGGCATCGTGAAAACGGGTCGTGTATACATATATATGCACCACGAGGTTGCTCAGTTGTTGGAAATTGTGCCAAAATATTAAGTGGTCAATCTTTTTGTAGGTAGTTGAGGATGTGGCCTTGGCTTCTGGTAATGTGATCTTTTTACCAAGAAGACGTGGCCATTGACAGGTGCCTCGAACGCTCCTGTCTCAAATCTGGTGGATTAGACACATATTCCCCATCCATACTTGTTATAAAGCATTTTAGAGCTACCTATTAATAGAACCTGTTTCTAAGTGAATAGATTAAAATAGGCTAAACGCTAAATGCTGTCTTAGGTCTGAAAAATACCCGATGAGTTCTCTATTGCCCAAACTTTTGTTACACTGAAAGTATTTCGGATACTTTCATATCAGTTTCACGGCGTTGATCAGTATTGTATCCGTTCTCAACTATTGCTATGGTAGAAGGATAATTAAGTCCTCGTTATGGACACTTTACCAGAAACTATTCTTATTCTAGTATGATACAATGCCTTTGTTTTTGTTGAACTGTTTTCCCGTTTTCCTGTTCATTCTCAATATCCCGTGCTTAGGCTTTCATTTTACATAGAGTTCTTGGGCCTGTTTAACTTTGTATCTTTTTCGACTTGTATGTATTAATATAATTTTTGATGTAGCTAGATATGACATCATACAATTAAAAGTAGTTTAAAATCTTTGCGTAAGATACTCAATTGAAGTTGCCCCAGGAGTTAGATGAATCATAATGGTGCTTATAGTTCACGTTAGAAAAGAAAAACAATCAATAATAGACAATACTTGTACCTGATATCTTGTTGAACATCACACTGCGTCAGTCAAAAGCAACACAATAAATATAATTGAAATATTATGTTTATATAATGGGAGGTTGTATTACAACCTACTCTTGCCTTATAGGTGAACAATGAGTCGTTGAAGCGATAGCGCATGCCTCAGGGCCAGTCCTAGTATCTAAAGTAGAGGAGGAGGTAATTTTGTCCACAGGTCCAACTATTTTGTCTGGGATTTGCACCTACCCCTGGAGGTCTCTATGTGTTCTTACCATGCTTTGTGCCCACCCCCTGTGCTCTGTCGCATAACCTAACTCTCCTAGCAGCAAGAGTTCTGGGATGGTTTAGTTACGGGTCTTGCCACAGCGATATCCTTATGTTTTTCAATGTGCCAATCCTTGCAACAGCGACGGTTTTTTACACAATTTGAACACGTTTAACTGACTGATAGATACATTTCCGCCACTTGCCTCCTGTACAATTTATACGCTGAAGGACACATAACATCTGGTGAAACAGAATATTAAAATAATGATCCTAAAATGTCCCCCCCCCCCGCAAATTTTTAGAAAGGGTGTGCCAACCCTCACTGTTGTAAGGAAAGTTGGATTCACTTGCTGTTCAACAGGGATGGGTCTCGATGTGTGTGCCACCCTCCCAACAGCGAGACCCGTTATGCAACAGACCCCTGGAGGCCTCTACTTGTTCTTACCATGCTTTGTGCCCACCCCCTAGAGGTCATTTCTTGTTTATGCCCACCCTCTGGAGGCCTCCACTTGTTCTTACCATGCTTTATTCCTTCGGTACCCCCTGGAGGCCTCTGCGTTCCTCCCACGCTTGGTGTTCGCACCCTGGAGGCATCTACGTGTTCTCACCATGCGTTTTGCAGGCTGTTATCAAACAAGTGCAGACTTTAGATATGCTGCGTGTACACTCCTGTCTAAGTTCTTGCCCTACTTTAAGTATGCTATTTGTTGAAATATGCACGTTATTTTATTACTGTAGGCAACCTGTCATGACGTTACACGAGACAAAGCTGTTCCATAACATCTTTTAGGCTGTTTCGTGCAGGTTGCAAATCAGAAGAAAATATCAGCGTGCTCAACTACATGTTTACGACTGCAGGGTAAATGGCATAACTGGTAATTTTGCAGATCATAAGTATCTAGTTACGAGTCGCCTTAATGGTTTACAACACTCAGACAGCCTTTTAAAGGTCTTACAGATGCCCTCTTAGAATATCTAGGAAATCTGGGTTGTTTGCATTTAGATGCCCGAAGTAACACTGAAGGAAGCATAATGTCAACGTCTCATGATCACTTTGAAGACTTTCAAGAAACTAGTCAAAGCTCGATTTTAACACAGAACTGTTGTGCAAAAAAAAGGGCACTGGCCGGTGCTGTTTTATCCTAGGTCTTATAATCATCTAAACTTGTTGCCACAATTACCTGTGTTTTAATGTAATGCCTTTATACAATATTACATATTAACGCGTGGTCGTTCGCTCTAATTTTCAGTTATAGGTCCAACAAAAAAGTAATTCTGATTGACGACCATTATAACATTTATTGTGTTTGTGTAGTAGGTAATTTATAGAATAATCATAGATGCTATTGATTAAAAAGCCCGCCCAAACCTTTACAGTGAGAGCTATACTGAATCAACACTTGTGTTCTAGTCAAGGGTGTTATACCAGCTTCTACAAGTAAATGCGTGTTACGTCGTCACAGAGGTGAAGAGTTCCATAATGTGAGGTGCTATGTATCCCTCCGTTGCTGTTCTCATAATTGTTATTTTAGTTAGCAGAGCTTTCTTATAAGTTATTTATTCTAGTCGTACTCGTAGGCGTTAACGTATATATACGTGATGCAGTAACTCATACTTGATAATTAGTACTTCATTTCTAATTAAGTGTGACAAGGTCAGAAATACAACAAACACCCCCGGCCCCCATCATATAATTAGCTCTCGGCTTTGATATATTTAGCTTGGTTCGATTGATAAATACAGAATCCCTTATATAGTGTAGGATAGTACATCTTGGTATATCTATTAAGCGGGCATAGGCGTTGCTCTTTCAGGTTCCTGCACTTTTTTTCATACGCCACCTCGCCATTCGGTGAGTTGTTTAAGGGAAACAGATCTACTGTGCTTTCATATCTAGAGAGTTTACAGAAATGTACTTTATAGAGAAGAAAACCAACTCTCATAGCAAAGTAAACTGAGGCAAAATGGCATTTGTGTATGTGTGTTTGTGTGTATGATACAAATACGGTAAACTTAAGCTTGTTGGGAAACGGTGTGGTAGGTCGTAGTAATTTCGGGGTGCTAAGAGGGGTCATGGCCTGTTTCAAGTGTTCACCGATATGTATGAAGTAAATTGGAGGTGCGTTGGCCCTGCACGACGGTAATAAAAGTGGATTCAATGTACAGTATTATAACCTGTTACCTGTTTTCAGGTGTACCCGAGTCAAACAGTCATAATCAGTGTGCAGTATTATTTGTAACTAGGTAACTAGACCGACCATTGGTACTTTTAAAGAAAATTTATGCGGTCTATTCCTCTTTAGGGTCGCAGATTTATAAGGTGATTCTCCGGACCAGAGCTTTAACTTGTATTCTGTCAAAAAGAATACTTGTTTCCTGAATCAAAACTGGCCCTGGTTAGTTTATTTTGACTTCTCATGCTTACAAGCTGAACAGAATGTTGTTTGGCGTATACGAGGGTGGAAGTAGATGAAATGGGTGACACCGTTGTCCTTTCTTAGTCGGAACGTCTTGATAACTTGATAACTTGTTTCTAATTCCTATTGAGTAGTTGACCGACTTTGTCCAACAGACCTTGACGATAATACTCAGCCTGTCCTCGCGTTAGGGGCAGTGTGCGGCGAGGATAGGTACGATGCCGCCATATGTGATAACGTTGTATATAGGTTACGGAGTGGTCAATTGAATCAAAGTTTTGTTCTAGGACCTACAAGTTGTAAACCTTCTTGGCCTTCAAAGTCCTACCATAAATGTCTGGGATACCTTCTTCACAAGAAGTCTATCTTCGAGTTTTTCTTTGCAAAATCATCCTTTCTGTACTCTTTTTCGTACGTCCAGAACAAAACTTGATTTAACGGTTTTAGAAATTAAGGTAAAAAAGACAACCTGCAGACATTTCCCTAGAACTGCCTGCAGAAACCTGAAAAACTGAAGACTTTAAGATCTTTGTAGATGGAAAAGAACTGTTTTTATAAGCTGAATGGTACCACCATTTACTGAATAGACTACATTTTTATCATGTGATAATGTCTTTTGACAGACGTATCACTGTTACTGTATTTGTTGTGTTGTTTGTAGACGAGGTTTCCTACTGTATGATATAGTTTTGTAAAGTACATTGTTAAAGGGAGGTGAAATCCACTATCTCGTCCGTTTGGGGATATTAGCCCATCTTCTACATTGAACAGTCATAGGTTAGGGAGAGTTCAAATTGAACATTTTGGAGATGAATTTCATACAGGGTTAACTTTATGAATTATGATTCTCAAGTGCCCAGTAGTTCCATCTTTATCTAACTTTTTTCGTCACAAAAGTGACCATGACTTTTTTAACATCCGGAGCCGCGCAGCTGTAAATTTCAAAAAAATGTTAGATATTTCTTTGTACGCAGATGTTATGGTGTGTATTTTAATGTTGAAGATTAGAATATTCAAATAAAAGAAAGATACCAATGGAATGTTAGCAAACTAAATCATCATTTGAGTTAAGAGTGGTCAGTGAATTGATTAATTTACGAGTAGGCATGTTGGTGTTGTTTTAAAGTTGTAAAGCAGATTCTTCCTCTTTGTGCTTTCTAACGACATATTATAACTGTGACAGCTCAAAATAGATATCTAATCACAGAATTGTTAATGCACCCATCAAGCCTGTACACGTTCTAGGGTTAAGTGTTCATTGTTATTAACCGTAGAAATGTTCTACGTAAAGTTTTTGTTGAAGTTTATGATGTTCCAAGTTATAACCCACCAATGATATATCAAAAATCTGTCAATGGAAAAAAAAGTCAAATGGACTGTGGTATCAACTTGATCAGAAAGTGCTGGTCTTTTTTCTGCAAGAGTCATAATTTTCTACATGTACCAAGAAGTCAAATTACTGAAAGGTACCATTTAAGTATACTGGAATGGCCCAAATAGGCTCTCTGGCGCTTATACACGCCGTTTAATCCAAAAGCCCACACAAGGGACGAGAATATCAGGGGACAGGTAACTCAAAACAGACCTGGCCTTAAAAATTACGATACAAGGTATTTTAATCGGGCGTGCATTATATCCTGATGCTTGCGCGGGCCACTACAGAAAGTACCCTATAATGTTAAAGATACTTAAAGGGCTATTGCCATTCCTTTTAATAAACATCACTCATGTTTATTATGTGAATTCATATGGCATGTCATAAACATTATGGCAAATCCAGTATAATGGTAGTAAGTTGTATTATGTTGCTTTCTTCTTTTGCCATGTATGATAAATCCACGTATGTTAAAATGCAGTTTAAGTTCTAACGTTTTCTTTGTGTCAAAACTGCCAATTTATTTTGAATTGAAGGAAATCTTTTAAGTGTGAACCTGTTGCCTCTTTTAGGTCTGATAAAACTTTTTTCTCTTTGTATGAACATATACCAAACATAATCGTTAAAAGGTAGCTAGAGTTGTTTAAGATTAGTGCATGTATACGATTTCGCGAATTTGTACTTGTTTAGTGCAGTATGATTATAGAAAACACTGACCAGAGTAGAATAAGTAGTTTACGTTAACATGTGCCAAAAAGTTCCTGCAAGTTTTGTTTTGTCAGAAGAATAATGTAAAACTCAAGATACGAAGGATGTAGCAAAATGATTTGTTTCCATAGCGACAAATATTACGTCTTCGAAAAGCACTTAAAGACAGATTTTGGAGTTTCACAGTTCAAAATGGCTATATCATTGTTCATATCATATTGATTGTATCAAGATCTAATAAAAATGAAACAGTTGAAGCATTGCCTTTGTCTTTTGATTGTAGAAATAGGGAGGCCAGTATTTCATTGGTTTAAATGCAAAATGCTTAGAAATGATTTGATCAAATTAACAGCTGGATATATAGTTATTCATCTCTCGTGAAAAAAGTGAAGACAGTATAAGCTTACAAACTTTAATACAGAATATTGGTACATTTTCAAGGAAATATTGAGCCTCACTAGGGTTTTATCAGCTGATATATGTGCCACACTTGCCCCAATTCATGCTCATGATATATCACATTACGACAGGCAATAAGACAGAAAATAAGTCATGTAAACATGGAAAAATGCAATGTCAGAAGTTTTTTTTTAATGTTATGGTGCTTGTAATAACACAGATAAAATATTAACGGAATGTTTCGATAGAATATCAGTCTTAGTTTAAGAACTGAAATACATTACCAAAATTCTTTATGACATTTACTTTTTCAAATCCATTTATAACTTTCAGTAGAGTATCAATAAGCAAACTTGTATAAAAAACGAGGTGTCCATTTTAACTGAATACTGGTAAAAGATGTTATAAAGAAGGTTTTGTTGAATAAATCCACATGGGCTATCACAATCACAAAGACGGAATATGTAACACCACCTAATGGCTACACCTTTGTTTAAGATATAAGGTACAGTTAATCGATGAGTCTCACTTCTTTATGTGCAATATTTAAAAAACAAATCTTACTAAAAGGGATCAATACATAGACAGGCAGATGATGACGTCGAAAGTACCCCTTTTTGTTGGAACCTTCAGCGTGTACTTGTTTTTGTATGTTATGTATATAAAGCTTCGGGCTCATATTTCTCATGATCTTGCGTTCTTTTTATGTGACGTGGTATTTAGGGAATAGTAACGAAATTGAATGCTTGGCCCAGTGCAAGTATGTTTTTGGTAGTTAGAAACCTCGCATGGGGAGATTGGGAGTAGCTGCACATAGCACCAACATGGTTACAAGGGGAGTCTCCATAATGAATAAAACGGGGTCCACATCATTAAAATAACTTTGTCAGAAAAAAACACAATAGAAATAAATAAAGCTTTACTGGTTAAACTAGTTTTCCCTGTAGGCTTACACTCGCCCTACTCAATAAAACAATTTTTTTTAAGGATTGTTTCGTTATATTAATATTTAACACTTAGAAAACAACTTTATTTTCTCTCGAACACTGGACAACAGACCGGAGATATAGATTACTTAAGGCGGGTCCCTACTATTTTATAGGTGAATAAACCTCAATGATTAGTGCATTTCGCCCGCCTAGCATCAACCCTTTCCATGAACAGCGACTAGAGTGTATACAGAGGAGTAATCGTCGTGGTTAGAAAGGGTGAACACTGGTCGGGCGACGAACGGCAGCTATTCGCCCGTGTCATTCGCCTCGTGGGCACCAGCCTTTATTGTATCTATGATGAGATCTAAATCACGCTTCTATTTTTGATTTCTTTCTCTTTTCTTAAATGGACGGAAACACGAGTATACACACTGATAAAAAGAAGCTCGTGTAAACAAGAAAAGAATACCCTGTGATCGTTGCGTGTTGCAGCTTTAGGATGATAACCGTCAACCGTGTCAAAGATACGCATGGATAAAATCACATATATTGAGGCACTATATTGCCAAGGACTAGATGGGAAACAGTTGCGTAAAAGGTTCCACGATGCTTCACTAAACTATATACATGTCTATCTTACATAAATACATCTTAAATTTAAAGAATACATAGAAACTAGCATTTCTGATTTTCGTCTTGAATAAACTAAGCAGTTCCAGACATTCAACTTTCTGTCTAATTTACATCTTTGCTCCTCAAGATTGTCTGCTAAAACATTCTCCCCGAATCGAATTCGGAGAAGGACGGTTCAACCAGTCTCCAGACGTCGCTGGGGAGGCGGACGGGGGTGTCATTGCGCGGGGAAGCACAGTATCCAGTTGGGCTGTAGGCCAGGTCAGCGGCCGAAGGGCACGGTGCTGTTGGAAGGTTTCCATGCCGGCCGCCACTCCTCCTCCTCGTCCTCAAACCGCCGGGTGCGGATAGTTGCCATCTGGTCTTCCTGGAAAAACAACGATAAACATGTTGATGCTCAGGAAACCGAAATACTTCACAGTCGGGGACCCATCCCACCGAAATTGTTTGACTAGATATTTTTTTCTCCCCATCGCATTACTATAAGCATCTATTGTGTATTTTTCTAAACATTTTATTTACCCCGGGAGGGGTAAGGTTTTCACCCTGTCTATATATTGAACCTAAGGGCCTACCACACTTGTCTGTTTTTAATATATCTTGACCTATTATCTGTTTTGTTATTATTTACTCTGAATTCATCAACCTCGTGTCACAGTGGTCTTAATTGTAACATAACAAGACATGTATTGGATAAAGCATGGTTGTAGGTAAATTGTTTAGTTTGTTTGTTAGTGCATTGTTACTATATCTAATCATCCAATAATCAACGTCCAGCATCTAAAATAAAAACGTTTCATTAGGGGTGTGCGGGTTTGGTTATTTTTTTTATGCAAACTAATTTGTAGCTTGACTAAACTATTGATAGGCGAGGCTTCGCATGTCTGCTTTTGTATCACATTTACAATCAATATGTATATATGAACTACATGTTATTTGTGGGCGTTTCTATAACAGCTTGTAATTGTTACATGTGCTTAAGAATTGAGTGTTCGGAAATACTAACTTCACAAAAAGTGTCAACCAATATTTTGAGGGCTTTTGAGAGTTATTTACCAGGGATTAGAAACGGTCGTGTTGAAATTAATAGGCAGCTTGAGAAACCGAAACATATCTGAAATATTCCCGGTCATATTTGAGGGTAGAATCACACAATTTGGGAAACCAATTCAAATGTAATTCAATATATAGATTCTATATAGACTTATGATGAAATAATTTCAAGAACGAATAACAAAAGCTGAGATAAAAACACGTGACGTTTCAGTTATAATCAATTCCATCAAATACCTGCAGGATATCACATTACTTATTTTAAGCTATTTACTATCCCTAAACATTAAGCGATTAAGGTTTAAGGTTTTCCAACCAAGCCGCTACGCTCCACTATTATAAGATACACAGGTTTTCTATCACTTTGCTTAAATGGACTGACACTAAGGGGTTTCTAGGTATATGAAGGATTCTTCATAAGTACACTACCCGGACACTAGCGCCCAACAGGTATGGTACGGGAGGCGGGGCTCCAGGCTGGCCGCTCCTCCAACTCCAGGTCCACAGTCCGCCGCCTAGTGCGCGAAAGTTGGTCGTCTTTCTCCTGAGGAGATAACATAAACACAAAAAACGGTCATCCATCACGTCGACACCTCTACACCGGGGAAGAAGACCTTCGTAAGAATCCTTTTTTTGTGTGTGATATACATTGCTGATACTAAAGCTGATAAAAAAACTTGAGGTGTCAGATTCATACTCTTTTTGTAATATATCACTTCGAAACCGAGTCAAATATTTGTTTTCGTATATAAACTTTTTTTTCTTTAACTTTATCCCAATTACCGCTTTGTACACCACATAATTGCGAAGTGTTCACTCAACCTGCTCGATAGGTTACATAAGCAGCATTTTGTATAGTGAGTACAGCCTACAATAAGGTCAGCACCTCAAACTTAAATGGGCGAATAATACCGCTGCAATCATAAATTTCATCGGAAAAAAGACATTTTTGGGGAAATTAACATATGTCGTGCAATCAACATTTTGGCAAAAAAAAATCACACCAGGAAGTCGTTTTTTCCTTAATTCAATGACATACTAGATTTGTTAAATCTAAGATTAAAATGTGACTTTTAATGCTCAAGAAACTTTTACCTTCTTATCTAACCACTCGTCATATGAGGAGAGCGCTTCCTTTTCGCGTTGACGCTTCAGTTTCTGTTCAAGTCTCTTCTTTCGTCTCTCCTCTTCTTGGGCTTCTCGGTGCTTTTCTACGAGGACTTCGTCTTTGTTGCTTTTCCTAAAACCAGATGATAAAATTACTTTTAGCGCCTTTCTATAAGCAACATTGAGTAGAAAACCTATCTACTCATTGGGTTGAGTGAAAAAGCTAGTCTAAAAGAAGGAATTAATTATCTCGAGGCCATTGAATTAATCAAATATTTGAACGGATTAGTGTAACAACTATGCTTAATATGAAGCTTTTTTTTGCCAGTTATTCAGAAAAACAATAAAGGTACACCAGAGCGCCATTAATGACATATTATCGAAGTGATCAATCTAAAGGGGAAAGAAATGATATTGCATCTTGTAATCTTGATTTTGGAGATTTGGGTTATTGGTGCAGAGGTACGCAAATATCAAAAGAAACAAGGGGATACATTTTCCAATCCTATGGACTGAAACAGCCTACTTTGGTGGCGATAAATATTCATCTTTAATGATCAATGACATGTGACAACACAATTGATGCCCCTTCTGATAACCTTATTTCTTATTTGTCTCTAGAACAATTTTTCTTAATGCTTATTATACACATGTACATGCTGTGTATACTAACCATCCTTTGAATGCATTCGCGGAGTCCTTCCGTTTTTCACGTTCCTTCTCCTCCTTTTCTCTTATCTTTTCCTCTTCTTCCCTTTTCTTTGCTCGAGCCTTTTCTCTCAACTTTATATCTTGATCTTCCTTCCATCTCCGGAATGTCTTAAAAAATACAAAAGTGTTAAGTATTGATTGTACTGTACTTAATGATACAGATAATCATTTGAAGGAACAACTATCAGTTTACAGTCTGAGTCATTAAATCGATTCATTCCAAAGATAAACGTTTCGTAAATGTTGCAAAAGTGTTAAGTATTGATTGTACTGTACTTAATGATACAGATAATCATTTGAAGGAACAACTATCAGTTTACAGTCTGAGTCATTAAATCGATTCATTCCAAAGATAAACGTTTCGTAAATGTTGCATTTAGATACAGCGATATACACATTGATTTTACCAACCATGTTTAGGGACAGGACTGTCTCAACAGCTCTTCAACAAAAATCATAATCCATAAAGTATTTAAAACATACAAGTCATAATGTCCGTCCTGGAGCAGAGCTTCCATGAGAGGCGAAATAGTCTTAGGAATTTGTCATTAAGTATGAATAGAACTATGTGAAAACATCTGTCAAATGTTGACCACTACAGAAGCATACACCCCCTCCATAGCGTGGGGTTAAAGTTCAAGTTCAAAGTCTACGCCACTGTTGCCGGGCGCCTCAAAGTCCCAAAGTCTATCTCCAACCTTAAGTACATGTGAGCTTGCTCTGTTGCTGGGCGCTGGGTGCCGGTTATCTCTGCACCGGCACTTCCTCTGTCACCTCATTAGTACATGCGCACTAACTTGAAGCTCCCTAATTAATATTCAAAATCTACGCCACTGTTACCGACCACCGCCCTTTCCCCATCTACCAATGTCGTTAAGTACACATACACTTACTTCTATCTTTCATATTTAGGTCATTAGACAATGTCACTGTTGCCAGGCGCCGGCCTCTAAATAAAAGTAAATCCTTCCCATAGGATCCAGTGTTAAAAGCCTTCATGTTCTTTCTTGAATAACTCGCCTAAAAATCATCAAATCTATTAAATATTATATCTATGGGACGTAGTATTAGCTCGTAAACCGCCTTGGTTCAAGTTCAATGTATATATGTCACTGTTGCCGGGCGCCTCAAAGTCCCAAAGACTATCTCCTACCTTTAGTACGCATGCACTTAAGCTGTTGCCGGGCGCTGGGTGCCGGTATTTTTCAATTTGCACCGGCTGTTTTTGAAAGCACCATGGCTTGTCAAAAAATGGAATTTCTCATCATTTTCAAACTTCAAAATGTGACTTATATATGATGTTTTTTGGAAAAAATGGAATGAACTATTCTTCCCCAGATCTGGAACTGTCACCAGGATGTATCCATTTCTTTGTAACAGTTCATATGTCTGAGAAAAAAGGGAGGACAGGACAAGTAAAATCTGAAAATAACATCTGAAAAATATCATTATTAGAGTACAGAGGCGAAATATCATTTCGCCTCTAAATAACAGGATCTTCAAGACGATCATGATTTCAGGATCTTCAAGACGATCATGATTTGCATGAGGCTTTTGCTGGCTGTATCCAAATCTTACCATTTCAGCATCCTTTTCCTTTTCCCTTTTCGCTTCCTCTTCCTTCTTTATCTTTTTCGCCTCTTGTTGTGCTTTTTTTCTTTTTTCAACAATAAGCTTTTCCTTCTTCTGCTCCAACCATGAGTTGTAGGATGCTTTGGCCTCGACGAACTTTTCTTCTTTTGCCTAGATATTTATGAAATAGTTTGGTAAATCAAGGGCGTCAGTATAGGTAACCCACCAGAATATTGGTTCATGGAATTTGGAAACCTAATTCGTATTTTTTATACTAGCACATTAAATTTATTTTTAGGATAAAGTATCGTCCACCTTTTTTGTCATTAACAATTAACTTTCTAGTATGCAAGCATTATCAAAAATATGTGTGGCTTAATTGTAAATACTTTCTGTAAATTGTAAATACTTGAAGTCACATACCCTTTTCTTTTTCTCTTCTTCTTCCTTCTCCTGTCTGACTTTCTCTGCTTTCTCGCGACGAGCTGAGACCATGCGTTCGGCATACCATTGCTCGTAGACTGAGTCTCGTATGTCAAGTGTACTGTTGAAGTTGGCTGGTGCCCCCGCAGACTCGGGCCGGGCGTAGCGGGGTTTGGGTTTTACCCGAGGCGTGGTGGAAGACACAGGCCGCCTTCTGAATAACACACAGAACAAATTACAACCACATAGGCAATTGGGGGAATTTTCAATGTGGAAGTGATTTTATAACTTTGCTAAATGTGAATGTCACATGGTTAATAATGCCATGTGCAAGAAGTTTCAAACGTTTGTTGATAAGTAATCCGGTTTAATGTTAAGGAAATTATGGAAGGCTTATATATACTAGCAATGTATTGAACATCTGTACAAAATCATTATCCACAGCGGTAAAAACCTACAGAAATCACTAATAATATCTATGTAATAATTGTATTTGTTGAAAGAATCAGATAAAACCTATCAGCGGTAAGCCGAGTTTTATAACTGACCCAAAAATAGATACAAGAATGCCAATTGTAAATAGTGGGGGAAATCACATTTTCCCACACTAAACGTATAGATCATACTTCATAAAAGAAATAGAAACTTTGAATGACAAATACATTTAAATAATGCTACACCCCAGGCGAGTGAGTATACCGAACTTTGAAATAACATCCATGGAGAGACTGCCTTTATGGTAAGGCTAGAGGGGGTGGAACATGAACCAGTGACTGTTAGCAACAACTGGGTTAGGCCTGAGAACTAAAGACTGGGTCGCTCGTATCTTTCAAGGTTAAATGCCATTAAGTTTTAATTAATCACTTTGGGGTTTATTGAAAAAATCTTGAAAACCCTCTCAATTACCAATCCTGCTAAAGCAGTAACATATTTTGCATCTAACTTTAAATTACTCCAGTCCAATGATCATAATGTCTACAGTGAATTTGATATTATGTCAGCGTAGCATATCTTGCATTGGTGCCATTGATAAGAGCTCTTAAAATCAGAAGTAGAGAAACAAAGATTCTAGATTGTAAACAATCTTGCTATTGTAAACAATCAAATTGCACCAAATAAAGAGTCCTCCGTATTTTCTAGTCGAGTATTAAAGCTTAAAATAAAAGCAGTTAAATCGACTTAGTTAGTTATTGTTATACTGTTACATGCATCGCAGCATTACCTTCAACTACAGCATGTTAGTATGGGGCTTTTTGACCAATAGAATACAATAGAATGTGTCGTATAGAGTTGATGTGGATCAATCCTAAATGTATCTGGTAACAAAAGAGTATACATTATTTCCATTGTGTATAACTCTAAATAATTATTTTTAGGTACTCAAATCAAATGCCCTAAGAATTCTTTGAGACTGTTTTATGCGAAGTACAGTTACTGTAACCTGCTTTACTTTGGAATTTTTATTTGACACTGTGAGATTTGTCAACTTTGTGATGCCACTGTAAGGCGACCGTCTATGGACCCCTGATGCTCAACCCTTGTTCGTAGTCTTCTAGGATTCTTTTTACAAAATCACTTTATATGAATATACTTCTTTTACTAAAACTAAGCTCGTAACAATAGCATATATGCATGATAAACCAAGCAACTATCTTATATGCAAATAGTAATTAAAAAAATACAATATCTATAACGACAGAACTCCTACACAAAAGACATTAATTCATATTGCTTTTATAAATGATACAGGCTTTATAAGCCTACACAAGAACACTTCTTACATTAAAAACCGTATATTCTGAACGTACAAACTCAATCCCAACAGATGCTGACTACGTACAACAAAAGCATGCACATTGGACATACACCCTGACCTGACGAGCAAATGACCCTGCACAGAAACACATGATGCGTCCAAAACGGACAAGAGCGTAGTTGCATACACGAAATGATATAACTAATATGCACCACTAATATACCCATAGTGGGAAACTAACTGCTCCATATCTGCATAAATTAGGCTCAGCTTTATGAGTTCAAAAAATTAAGTATAGGTATATCAATAGCTCAGTTTGTATTATGTTTAAATACTGTTCGTGCGCTGGTAGATTACCATGTATACCAAGGCAAAACCTAGATAGTACCTTAATAAATAGGTTGGCAGGCATGGCCAATTAAGTAATTCAAAAGTAGAGTTGTATTCCCATGAGCTCAACTTTTATTAGGCATTTGGCCAAGAAGAAAAAAGATGGCCAAGATAGGAAACAGGTTGTACCAACAGACAAACGAAAATAACTTTTTAACAGGAGAAGAAGCTGAGTATCAACATGCAAGGCGGAAAAGCAGAGTGTGAGAGTCATGTGTTTTTACCCTTGTCTCTCCAGCGTGAATTTGATCTGTGCCTCTTGACACTGACAGAGGGGCCGGGGGGTGGGGGGCGGCGGGGAGGCCGGGGGTGCCCTCAGCGAGCGAGGGGACATGACCGTGGAGGGCAAAGTGGGGGCAGAGACAGAGTTTAAGGTCTTAAAGGACACACTGCAAACAAGTGAAAACGGAGAGTTAATTGTAATTAGGTTAAATCATTAACAAATAAGGAAGTGACCAATATACATAAAGTAACTCGGAGAGGGTGAGATCAGCCGCCTTTGCTAGACTTCGTTTCACTTGGTTAATAATATCATTTCCGATGTATTATAACAAGGTACTGAACAATCTCCCCGAATTGCTACAAAAATAATATACAGTTCAACATACATTGAAAGGAAGCCACTCAGAAACAGAAAGGGATCGAATGATACTATTAGTCAGAAAATAGACTTCTCTCACATTATGAAGATATTTGGATCAATAACAGATACGGTTTAGTAAAACAATCCTGAAACACAGCAAAACTCGCGGGCAGACTTACGCTTTCTCCGAGGAGTCTTTGGCTGGGTCGATGTAGCGCATCTGGCGGTCTCCATCCTCCGCCCCCCGCTGGGCGTCCTTTATGGTGTCTATGGCATCGTCCAACATCTGACGGTCCTTCCTCTGGTGACGGGGCTGCTTCCTAACAACAGGTAAGTTAGAAGTTTATTTACCATAGAACCAGGCTAGGTGATAATAATGTGACGACAGAGGTTATTATATGCTAACATTATATGTTTGGACGCAGATCAGTACGGAGTTTAATACGCAAGTCAACGACTTACCCCGAGTTGTCAGCATATTATGGTGGCAATCTGATGAAGAATTATTTGTAAAATTAGCTAAAACTTTATGTGAAGGTAATAATTCCTTGCTGTTAAGGTCTCAATTAACTAAGACACTTTCCCATCCTTTTGCTTCTTCTCACCTATTCACATTATTTAAACGTCGAAACTTACAACCATCCGCTAAGGTAGTAAAAGGTAGAAATGAAAGAACTCTATGATATGTGTACGCCACAGTACGCCGTAGAACAGTGTCTCACCTCTCCAGCTCCTTGCCCTCCTTCGTCTGACGTGGTCTCATGTTGGGGTCCCGTTCCACGTCGTCACAGACCGAACTGTCGTCTCCCCGACCTCTGCCTCTCCGTGGCCGGCGGTCCTACAAGTACACAGATCGGTCCCTTATATAAGTATGTACGAGAAATCCTACTCTACAATCAGACCGCCCTTGTAGGTCTTGTGCCGAAGAAGGACGCAGTGCGATGAAATAAAGTGCAACATGTTATGGAACAGATTGAATTATAGCCTTCTCGGAAACATCTACGCGTTAACCAAGGTGATAATTAAATATTAGGACGACATTATAAAAGTAAAATACATACATGTACGTTATACCAGATATCGCCATGACGACTGAAACACATTAAATTATTCTTATGCAACATCGTTTTTTAACCAAATTTTATTCATATGATACAGTACATCGTACTGGAACCGGATATATCTTCCTCAGTGACGTACAAAATCAAGTAATGAGAATATAATATTCAGGTTAGTTTGATCTAAGAAATTCATTATCAGTGTACTCAAACCAGCCATAGAGAATGTTCTCGCAGGTACACCGATAACGAATTGTTGTTATTTGGCTGCTGAGAAAAGTGTTTTCAATCTTGTACTGAATGGCATTGGTGTATTTCTTTCTTCAGAAGCAGGGTACCAACCCAAATTCCATTTTCAAATTCCCTGTCCTGCAGCAATTTTCCCGGTGTCATATCCAGCAACTTGTTCAAATTTAAAAGCTGCTGACTGCACACAAAAATTTGGACAACCAACAACAAAAAGTCGAATCCCTAATATCTTAGGAATCAAGAATTTAAGAACCTAGCCAAAAGAAATTCCCTGTGTTTTGGCAAAATTTGCAAATTCCCTGTTTTCAGGGCTTTTTTTGCCATTTCCCTGTGCTCCCTGTGTGGTTGGTACCCCGTAGAAGACATTTTAGTTACCTCATATCGGTCGTCATCCCTATCGTCATGACGACGTCCCCGCCTGTCGTCGTCTCTGTCGTCATGACGACGTCGATATCCGTCCACGTCATCTTTCCGATACTTGCCGCCTTCCCTGTCGTCTTGGCGCCGACGTTCATATCTGTCATCGTCGTCGTCATGGCGACGACCATACCGATCATCGTCTCCGTCGTCATAACGACGTCGCGGAGCGTCGCCCAGCTTCCCATCACGTCGCCTGGCGTCGCGATCGTCGTCAGACTCATCCGACCTGACGGCCGACGTCCGCCGCAGTGATGGCTTACGGTCCTCTGACCAATGTACGTTACGGTCGTCACCCAAACTGTCCTTTGCCTGTTAACGAATAGGAAAGATGTATATACTCTACCAAAATGTTGAATACATATAGAAATATGCAAACAACAACAATACATGAGGGTTTCGGTATACTACTTGAAACACATTGGGTCTTTCCGTGTGGAAAACCAAGATTCACTGATCAAAAATTATGATTCATCAAATTGAAAGAAATACTGACAATTTGAGAAGTCAAAAAATGTGGAAACTTAAGTTTATATATTAGCTCAAGTTCTACGCCAAAGATGCTAATTGAACTCACCCTCCTGCCCCTCTTCCAGTCCTCGTCCTCGTCCTCACGTCTCTGGTCGCCCTGACCCCGGTTCCTCTCTCGGTCCCAGGGACTTTTTCTTCCTGAACTTTGTAGTTTCTGCTCAGATCCTCTCTTTACTCGCCCGTCGTCTTCCCTGTCCAGGCTCTTCCTCCTCGTGCCGTTTCTGTCCTTGTTACGTTCCAGGTCTTCCTCCCATGGACTCTTCCTGCCCCGTGTCTCCCGGTCTTTGTCCCACGGACTACGACGACCAGCGTCCCTGTCACGTCTATCATCTCTGTCGTCATTGTAGGAAGACCCTCTGCCATAAGGACTCTTCCTCCCCTTGGTATCCTGGCTATCATCCCTGCTGCCATCCCGTGTTTTCCCAAAGGGACTTTTCCTTCCCTTTGCATCACGTCTGTCTCTGTCTTCCTCATAAGAAGAACCTTTACCAAAGGGACTTTTCCTTCCCTTTGCATCCCTTCTGTCGAGGTCTCTATCATCTCGATCATCGTCATAGGTTGAATGTCTACCAAAAGGACTTTTTGTGCCTTTTGGATCACGCGAGTCTCGGTCATCTCTATCGTCATCATAAGACTTTCCTTTACCAAAGGGACTCTTTCTTCCTTTCACATCTCGCCTGTCTCGGTCATCCCTATCATCATCATAAGACTTTCCTTTACCAAAGGGACTCTTTCTCCCTTTCACATCTCGCTCATCTCGATCGTCCCTGTCGTCCTTATAGGAAGGTCCCTTTCCAAAGGGACTCTTTCTCCCTCTCACGTCTCTCCCATCCCGGTCATCCTTATCGTCCTTATAGGAAGGGCCTTTACCAAAGGGACTCTTTCTGCCTTTATCATCCCATTTGTCGCGACCATCCCGATCATACCGGTCATCATCGTAGGAGGGGCCTTTGCCATATGGACTTTTCCTTCCTTTGTTGTCACGCCTATCTCGGCTATCTCTGTCCTCGTCATAGGATGGGCCTTTCCCATAGGGACTCTTCCTACCTCTCACGTCCCTGGGGTCCGGACTTTTCCTGTCCCCTGCCCTCCTGCCCAGAGGACTCTTACCGCGGGACCTCTCATCCTCATCCCTGTCCCAGTCTCGGTCAGGATCCCGTCTCCGATCATCATATGGACTCCTTCTATCGCTTTGACCAAACTTACTCCTGGTCTTATCTCGGTCTTTTTTGGAGTCCATGAGTGAACCCGACCGTCCACGAGGTACTGGCTTGAAGGGACTTTTCTTTTCGTCTTCAGAGTCAGAGTCTGATAAGAGACCTTTCTTTTTTCGGGCCTTAGGCTTGATGTCTGGTCCATCGTCCATAACATCAAACAGCGACTTACGCCTCTCAGTTGGGGTTTTACGACTATCCTCGTCGTCTTTGGGTGTACCGGAACGACTTAAAACGACCAGGATAAGGATAAGTATTTAGATATAGAATAAGGATTCGGGGGATGTGAGAAAGGACTCGGAATATTGTACTAAAGTATTAGAGAGTGATCATAGGGAAAGACATTTAAATCTGTCTCTTCATTTAAAACATACTTTATGTACTCTGTAAGGATAATAAATGAGCAAACGCTTGCATCTCAGATTCTATGAAATAATGCCTTTTGCTATTAGGAAAAAGGAAAACTAGCGTAAAAAAGAAAGAAAGAAATCCCGGCTGCCCGATTGGGGTGACCATAGTTGTAAATATTTAGCGTGTGATACAATAGGTGCATCTTACCTCTTCTTGCCGGCTGTCAGTTCTGAGCTCGGTGTGCCTCCACGAGACCGTGAACGGTCACGGTCGTAACTTGAGTCCTTTGCACTATCTTTCCCTGGTCTCGGCTTTGGAAGGGGCCTGTAAGCACATCATCAATCTTAGAAAATGACGTGAATAGCAAACATCAAATGATTAACGCCGTAGGGGATACCTTAGGATATCTGATGGTTCAAAATCAAAATTTTGATTTGATTGATTGTATTTGGATTATTTCGCAAAATCAAAGTATCCTTTGGGTTCATATTTCAGATAAAATGATATAAAATTGTGTGTTTATGGCGTGTTTTGTGTACGTTTTTATATTTTTTTGGGGGTGCATTACATTACCCTTAACCTGGTGGCCTCCAACCTTCCTTTGATAAATAACAATAATCTGGTTCTTCATTATCAACACTTAAGGTACGTGGGTATGTCACCTGGAGAAGTCATTGTCCTTGGAGGTGGAAGATGACCGGGCACGTGGGGTCGGGTATGGCCGGTCGTCACCGTCCTCCAGGGAGTCTCGGAGGGTCGGCGTCTTCCTGCCCCGGACACCTACAGCAAGAACGGTGCCATAAATATGACTTGAAATGTCACTGGTTTAGGAAAAAGGTTTTTGAGGTCATATAAATATTTCTTTTACATAAATCATGAAATAAATATCAATTTGGACAACTTGATACAAAAAGGCAACTTATGAACCAGTATAGTCGTATTAATTGAATGTATAACTTTCATTTGAAAAACGTACTTTAATTGGATAATGGCGTCCGTAGGATCATGAAAAAGTAAACTTTACGCTAGGGCATAACATCTTTTTCCTTTATACTTATCAAAATTACTTAAAATGATTGACAAACAACAGAATACACATAACTTATAAGAAGGTAAAACTATCGAATACTAATACTCATTACCAGTAGCAGTAACTTTGTTATTACTACACTCACCCTTCCAGCTAGTGCAGTAATTTTTGTCACTGCCAGCTCATATTCTGCTTCATACCTGGTTACCACCATTCTCACCTTGTTTTCCTTTATTGTTGGTAGTATGCACTTGGTTTGTAATAGCGCAAACGCTAATATAGGAAACAAAGAGCGTCAAGTGACTGTCAAATTCACTTACCTGGTGATTTTGATCGAAGTTTATTTTCTTTGTTTTCTTCCTCGTCGTAACCTCGGTGATTCCTCATGCTCGTCGTTGGGCGTTGGTACGAGTTTATCTCCTCATTATCCGAGTCATTATCATCACTGCCGTATTTACCTTTCCTGTAACAAACCATGAAGACCAATCCTCAGCAAAATGACACTTACAAGTTACAGTGAGATCTCGGATTTTCTGTTTTAATGTTGAAATGTTAAGCACGCACAGATTTCATGGCAATACATGTTGATCGCCAGAAAGATAGGAGTCAATTAAGTATGTTTGGTATTGAATATGCATTTAACTGGTATTGCATATGGATATTGTATACAGTTTAAAGAAAAAAGTAAACGTTATTTACCTGCCGTAGTTGGGGCCAGGCGACGTGCGGCTCTGAGCGGAGGGTGGCTTCCATCCTCCCCCGCCCCCCGGGCGTCGCATAGTCTTTATCATTTCGTCCCCGCTGTCCTCCTCCTTCCTGTGTTTGCCGAAGATGACGTCCGTGGGCGACCCAGGCTTGGGGGCGGCAGGGGAGCGCCGGGAGTCGAAAGGGGACTGTCTGTTGTTGGACCGGCCCATCTCGTCGTACGGAGAACGCCGGTTACTCTGGTGGCCGATGTCGTCGTAGGCTGACCGCTGTTTCTGGGGCTCGGCCTTTCGAGAGCCAGGGGGAGCCCACGGTGATTTTCTATCTACATTTTGTGGCGACGCTGAGACTTTGTTGGTCATGTTAAAATGAGCCATCAACTCTGTAAGGATTTAGGAGACAGGAAAGTGCGTGAATTCAGTGCTTGAATTTGATCAATAAAGATCTGTGACATTGACATTATTTCTTACTGGGGGAGATTTACCTTATCAAAGTGACCGACTTCAAAGAAGTCTGACCAAGCCGATTAATACAGATGAAGAAAAGGACGAACAACGTTCTACAGGTTGCCCATGTTTTTTTTTGGTTTTTTTTTTGTTGAAAGCAATTTAGGCCTTTTAGATACCTAGTGAAGACAAACATTTGGAAAATGTGAAACTTCTCCGCAAAACAATATATTCTGACTTACACTTTACACCTTGTCTATTAAAACAGATTCAATTCAATGCCTTTTAAGACCTCTTGCTGGAAAACTGTCAAAAATGTTAATACATTTTAAGACCTTGAATCTGATCAATAAAATGCAAGATTTGCGTGGGCACTTAACTTACCGTCATCGCTGCCTAACTCGTCCTCACTCTCCGTGACCTCGGCGGCCAACCCGCGCGACCGACGGTCCCGCATCTTGGCATCTAACTCTCGCTGGAACGAGGACTTGGGTGGGGAATCCTCGCCGGGCCGACGGCGGCGAGGAGCGAAAGGGCTATCCATCCCTTAGACCTCTGAAAGACAATGTGGACTTGTGGTTTTGTCTTCCGATGATGGTAACAATCTATAGGCTATAATTAGAACTTTTATTAACAGGGAAGCCATATACCAATCGAGATCTAATCTGTGATAGGTTTCATTGAAACTTGACCCAGCTGCATGTGTCTAGATCTATAAGATCTACCAGGCAAGAAACAACCCAAAAATTCTGGCCCTCTGCATGGTTTTTGTATGCTAAATCATTACTTTTCATCCCATGTCATTGAACTTTATATCTCTAGATACTACACATTTTTTTCCTTTCTGTTGGTATAAAAAAGATGGCCATATGTTATATTGATTTCAGGAACATTTTGATGTAAAGTATGATAAAGTTACACAAGTTTTTAAAAAGTGCATGTACATTTCATAAGAAATTATGGTAGGGAAATTCCCACTGCAAACTATGACACACTGTACTGTAGGTGAATGCAGGACAATCCCATTTTTCTTAATCAGCTGTTAAAATCCTACCACTCCAAGTAAACTCGCATATATATCCTGTTTGGAGATGGATATATTAAGGGCATCAAAGTAACTCACATAAAATTACATGCAGAGGAGAATCCCCCAGATGCTGGAGCGTTGATTTTTTGCACCAGTTTTAAGTCCATGGGGGTAATTTTCAACAGATCTTTGTAACTACATGGAATTTTAGGCTGATTTTTGAAATATAAACAAATCAAGACTAGATCTCACAGGAACAAGTTTTATTTTACAGAAAATATAAAATCTGTTGAAAAACAAAGGTTCTTTTTCAGAAGTCTTCAACCAGTAAATTTTCATCTGTATTATAAAAATACAAAAACAGCTGTTTCTTACCTAGTAGATCTATATTTTTTTAATAGTAAACTACTGAAAATTATCCTTGTACCTAGGCTGACGCCTTAACCAAATACATGTAACTATTTTATATAAAGGTGCTGTATGTGACATGATATCATGTAGATCTAACTAGACCTATCAATCCAGGAATAAGATTGTCAACTACAACTAACACCAGGAATAAACTCTTGCCTTTATTAGATTTAAAGTTTCAGCTCTCCTACCCGCTATGTTGTTACTCGGTCATACGTTATCCGTTCAGAAAACTAAATGGCAGCAGTAAGTAAGTAACTTACTGCCTATTCAATAGTCCCTTTCAGGCCTTTGCCCTGAATCATCTTTACCAAGATCATGGGAACCAAGATTATGAGTACGACAAAACACTGTATTACTATTGGTAGCCTCTACAATAATAAAATGAGATGGGTAATAGGCCTATAGTTCGTTATATTGTTATTGCTTTAGACTCTCTTGCATGGCTCCTCAGCTAGTTAAGGCTAAGTTACCACTGGCACTGTTGCACTGACACTGTGACTGTCAGTCTGTCACCTGGCTGTAACGTTAGATCTCAGGCTCTTTCCTTCTGTATATCTACTCTTTCATGAGTGTGGACAAATCATGAATTTCAATTGACACATTGCCGTCCTCATAGCATAACAAACCATGACATATTTTGCTTGTTGACCATACATTCATGTGTGATTGAATCGTGTCTCAACAAGTTGGCTGACCGTCTGAGCGATATTAGGGCATTTCCAGTATTATAACGGTTGACATTCCTGTTTGCCACAGATTTGCGGATTTTAAATGTGTTACTACAATGCTATGTACTTTTCCTCATAGTCTGGACATCTTATACATAACAATAACTTTGAAATAGATGCAAACTAACCCGTAAGTTACAGCGTTGGAGGCAGTCCGCCAGGAATGTTTACGTGTTGCCAGCTTCACGCGGGACTGGCTTCTCATTGGTCGAAAAGTAGGTCACCAGCAACATGGCCGACGGCGGGGCACTGGACGATGAAACTGGTCGCGGGTATCTTCCCATTTCTTAAAATTATGAAGCAATATGTCGCCTCAACTTATAATTATCCAAATAGAGGAAATGTTCGATTTGTGATATGCCATCGGCATGTAAGTTTGGCTTTAGCCTTTGCCAAGGCATTGGCTTTTCGCAACTAGGGCCTAGCCGCGTGGAAAGTGGAATGGGCGTGGCCGGGGGGCGTGGCAGGTGCGCGTACGTATGAGTCAGTGAGCAGCTGCATGTGACTTGTGATAGGGTGTTCCACGCGCGTACGACGAGTGCCAAGTTGTGAGTAGGCATATTGCCATTATATCAATTTCATTCAAATATTTCTATGTTTTGATTCATAGCCCGGGATTGATGGATTTCATATCAAATTGTCTTACCCATGATATTTTCACGGTGTTATTGGCATATTGCATGACTCATCAGTGGCGGATCTGTAATTTTTAAACTAAATCTAAAGTAGTCTATGATGTGTTACTCTGGTACCCACGCCCGCTACTAGCTAGCTTTTGGCAATTTCAGCAGCCACGGTGAAGGAGTGTAATGATGTGTAAGCAATTGTAGTTGGGTACCCCAGCGGAATAAGTAAGCCCAATCCGTCAGAGGGAACCTTTGAACCGTAGTGAAATAGTTTACATTATCACCACTAGGGGTCAGCATGATTCAACAGCGAGATAAATTTAAGGTTACGAATGATCATCGGATCCTAGCAACTTAGCATAAGGTAAGCTAGGATAACCTACTAAGTACCGATTTACAATCTGCTAAGATGACCACCTTTCCACCTCTCCTTCCAAAATTGTAAAAATCCCTAAAATCAGTAGGAAAATATTGAAAAGTTCCACTTCTCGAGCCTCGCCACCCCCCCCCCCCCCCCCGGGCAGAAGCTGGGTACAGGCCTGTGATGAGGTCCAAAAGATATTTTAATATTTGCTTTTCCTCTAGGTACAACCTCCCACACAGACAACAAAAGTCCGATCGACAGTATTTAATTAGACCTAGACCTATAGAGGGATTATGGAGGATTTAGAGGACGTTGAGAGATCGGGAGCTGCTGCACACTTTCATTTTGGCATTTTTGTTGAACTAATGTAGATTCGGCTAAAAGCCAAACAAGGGAACATGATTCATGATTTAGGAGGGGCACCCCCCCCCCCCCCCCCCCACTGCCGTTAAATCATGTTTGTGGGCCCCCTCCCCCATACATTAATGTTGGTTGCCCCCCCCCCCCTCCCCGAAAAAAAAATGAAAAGAAAAAGAAAGAAAGAAAGACAAAAAAAAAAAAAAATTATTCCTGGATCCTCTCCTGTGAGTTGTACAAACTAAGGTTCATTATTTCAGTGACACGTAACAAATAACATTCACGGGCCTATTCCTTAAAGCAACCCAAAAGTTTAAACCGATGTTGCCTGATAGGCTATAGAGACAAAGTGTTGTAATTTTCACTGTTTAAATACATTCTCTTGGTCCAATTAAAGCATGTGGTAAAATATAGGTTGTGAAATCTGACTTAAACCTTGGTAAAAAAGCTTTTGTCCTTGTGTTTATCCTATTAATGTGGGTCCACACAACTTCTTATAACGTACTTGTTTACAGCAAGGTGTAATGACATTATTATATCATTGGATTCGCCCCCACCAACCAGATATACCAAATTCAGACTATGCACATTTTCTGATTTTTTTTCATCGTGAGTTTCCCTAAGTTTTCTAGTATATAATAACAAATACCATTAGGTTACTAATTTATTTATCTATAATCATATGCTGACCTAGCGATAGATTAAGGTTTTGTTCTGGATCAATTACCATGTGAGTTATTGATAAAAATAAGTGAATGATGCACATATTCCTAAAAAGTTAGTGCCTGAGTAGAATTGTCAAGATATTATGATTTGCCAAATACACTCATAAAAAAGATTTCTGAAAATTCATTATGGGTAATTATGCATGTAATATCCATTTCAAAAACGGAGGTCAGAATAAACAACAAGCCTAGGCTGTGTCGCGTTACTAAGGCAGCGAAAATAGGAATATTCAGATTGCATAGACTTTAGTACTAAGTATTCTAATAAAGGTTTTTTCTTCCCTCTAGCAAAAAACTGCTTGTTGATAGGAGGTATGTCTGACAAATAATGTTTTAAAAAATACATTAAAAAAATAGTTTTTTATTTTATCAAATATAGCCTAGTCTTGTTCAACTAGGGTTAATACGAAAAATAAGCACATATCTATGTGAGTTGAAAATGAGATATTTAAGGATAGACAACACCTCTCGGTGCCCCATTTACAGTAATTAACATTGCGCTGTCTCTAATAAGGTTACAGATATGTATTGTATATCAAATGATAGAATATATTTTTCTGTATCTTTTGATATAAAATATATTGTTGTCATTTTTATACTAGCCAGATTAGATGTGAAAAACTGATTTTCTCACTTTTATTTTTTGAACATGGATATCTCTGCTACTCCTCAATGGATTTTCACAAAATTTGGGGAGCTTGTTAATAACATTTGTATGCAGGGAAGCATGTCTCAGATTGTTGATTTAGGTCCTGGTTTCTGTTTTATGTCAAAAACCGGGAAACTTTGTGTTTATTTTTTAAACATTATTTTCTAGATTCTATAAAACAAAAACTAGGACCTAAATAGCAATTTTGAGACACGCTTCCCTCCAAATGAATGTTGTATATAGGCTCTGAAAATTTCATGGCTTTCTATAAAATATTAAATGAGATATTCATGTTCAAATAATAAAAGTTAAAAATGCATTTTTTGTATTCCTGGCGTGCTTATATAGGCATATGTCTACACATCAAAAGATGAGAAATATGAGTAGATAGGCTTATTAAAAGAGTACTTAATGATATAACACTCATATTCATGGCACATATACCAAAAAATAAAAGCCTTTTATAAAGAGAATCCGGCAAATTGGCCGCTTAGAGGTGTTGTCTATCCTTAAGTGTGCTCAGAGCAGGGGAATCCAAACAAGCATATTATTTTGGACTCTTATACTATAGGAATATATCAAAATGCTTTTCAGCAGTCGAAAGAGGAGATTGTGAATCCTGATGCATACTTTTTCCCCGTAGGTCACCATTCACCATGATTGCTCAAATGCTCAAATTCTCATTATCTTTAATCTTTCTCAATTATTTCATGGCAAATGTTAATCTAAAACTGATATATCTTTAAACATACTGATCTGTATGATGCTGAGCCCCACCATCTGAGATAAACAATCAGAGAATCTTTAAAATCACCGTTCGCGGCACATTTCTAATGTCCTGTGCTACAAAGGTACTGCTGTTTGTGTGATATATGTATGCTGACTTGTAGCTATGAATCTGTATTTAGATTAATAGCCCCAAGTAGTCTACGGTTCTCACTCTATAAAGTTCTTATAATGGGGCGCCGACATACAGTAACGTAGCTGTAGTAAAGCCTAGCGTAGTGTAGTAATAACCTCTGGATTTTTTTAGTATAGTTATAACCTCTTTTATTGCATGTAAAAACATGACGAATATTTAATAGAAATAATGATATCTATAGTGGGCCGTAGACTATTTTGATTAAATCATTGATGTCCTGTCTTTTATCTACTTATCTAGCGTATGTGTATCTTGATAGTTTGTAATTGATTTTGGTTATTTTCTCTTATATCACCTCGAATATGCTCTGGATACTGAAACAATAACTTGAATGTTCATTTTTAGACTTCCTAAATTGGACTTCATCATTTTTGTAACCTATTTTGAGGAGTTTTCCTGTGATCTTTCTGTAGGATGACAGTATTTCATAAACATCGGGATATTTTGGGGCATATTTCAGACGCTTTCAGTACCTTTCACGTCCAATTGAATTCCTCCATAAGTAGATATAATATGTTGTAAAGGCACAGACTCAAAAAGATCCTCAAATGGAGCAGGTTTGCAAACACTTCCGTTATTTGTTTGAACTTAATATCGTCCTTCGCAGTTCATTCTCATTGGGTTCGATTCTGCTCTATGGTTGTAGAAATTGCCTGAGGACACTCACACTTTTCATATACTACTTCATCACTTGTTAATGAAACGCGACAATTCCTTATACTACTCATATCCCTGCATACATATTTAACTGGAGTAACGAACTTAACCTTCTATTTCACCAGTCTTTTAAACAATATATTGTGAACCATGCATGAAATGCAAGACACTAATACCACTGAGTAAGGCCTATATGGAAATGGAAGTATTTTTTTGTATAAGGCCTAAAGATTGAATTAAAAGATGTTAATGATTTTTGCCCATAGTCGCCTATATAGAAGAATGGTTTATTAGGTTTCCTGTGATATAGAGGGGGGGGGGGGGTATCGTATTCATAACCGGGGTGCACGACTTAACACGACTCGTACTATCGTGTCTGGGTCGCCGCACTATGAATATTCACCACCACAAGAACAATGTGACTGGAGGCCGACGATGAGTCATCGTTTGATTCACGTCGGGTTTGCCGGCCGTTGCTAAGCACCGATCCTACCACTCTGGAGTCCTAAAGGGGTGGACGCCATAGCCATGCACGGACCGTTTAATCAACACAATTCCCCATCTGTCCAATAGGTGTAATTTGGACACTGCGTGCGTATACACTGGACGGACCAAGATTTAGGAAAGCAGCGTCGGGAGCACCGGTCATCCGTCGTGCCCTGACTCAGCCTGCCCCCTCCCCGCCAAGTGGACTCACCGCTTCAGTCATCTAGAATCCATCTTAAAATAGCACCACTCGTCCCCACGTGGATCAATTCATTGAGTAAGTGGCATCTGGGTCAGAATCGGCTTGATATCGGCGTAAGGTGGAGAAAGGAGTCAGTGAAGCCTACCCTGTACCATCCCCTCCCAGACCTTCATCGTGTAGCCGTGCATGCCTCCATGCACCCCCTATGCCGTTATCCTCGTTCATCTCAGCATTACTAGGAATGTTACTCCAGGCGCCGACTTCCCGGAAGACAGCGAGCAGTGAGTCAGACTAGGCAGGACGGGCCTCTTCCTCCTCCTGAACCACCCGGCCAGACAGCACCCTGCTGTTGGCGGCCCTCACCCAGCTCACACACCGCCTCCCGGCGTCTCCAGTGGATTACCAGGAAGGGACGCTGACCGCCGACATCCTCATCACCAATAGGAGGACCCTACCCAGCCGGTGAGTTAGCAAATCCTCCTCATTCATTCAGCAACATGTATTGCATCTTACTTTTTCACCTGCCTGTCTGTATAAAATCGTACCCATGCAATCCGCTCAAACTATAACGCTTATAGGTAAGCCCTTGAGTCGATCGTATTAAGGATCTCCCTATACAGCAGTGTTGAAAGCGTACATTGCACGGCGACCCGGGTACCTATAATACCTTGTAGTACGTATAGCGGGTGGATGGCTTACCTTGGCCGGGGCACAGGACCAGAGGGCGCCGACACCTGAGCTCCCGGCGCCCACCCGCCCCAGCCCGACCTGCTTATCGATTCATCCCCGACTCTGTTGTTATAGGCCTTGCTCTTTAGAAGCTCGTCTGCATGCTATTGGATTGTGACTGGTGAGACTGATAGTATATCAGCACCCATGTATCGTACTAGTATGCTAAACTCGAGAGGATGCATTGACATCATAAAAGGCGACAATAAAAAGCCAAATCTATAATAGCTAGGATCCGTGCAATACGTAAAATTTAATATTCTTTAACTTAAAATTTGATCGTTTTTCCATTAAACAACAATTGAGGTCCTACCCTCTTTGGTTTCGTTTTGCTCTAGTATCTGCTTGGGTTTCGTTTTACTACCTTATCTATCAATCTCTCGCTGTATTTCCCCATTGTAAACCTGCAAGCGTATATTAATATTCCTAATATCAGTTCTAAGGGCAAGGGAATTATCGCTGTCCCGCTTTAATTGAAAGGGACTGGATTTCAGTAAACAGAATGGTTGCAGGGGTGACTGTCACATGACTGAACAATGGGCACGTGGTGGGGCGACCTCTAACGACAGCGTTCATTGTCCTTACTCCCGTCCCTCGCACCTCCACCGCCCCCTCCCCCTGCCCGGCCCCCGCCCTCACCCCCCGCCCTCACCCCCCGCCCTCACCCCCCGCCCTCACCCCCCGCCGCACCCCACCACCTCCTCGCCCCACGACGCCCCATCTGTTAGGTATGGACGAACTGTCCACGCATCACGACCCCTCCCCCTGACTCCAACCCGCGAGGGCCTGCTTTCCAATTATCAGATGTATTGGAAACTATCTTACAATGCTATTTACAAGGGATACTGATCTGGTGACAATGCTTGTTTGGCGCGAGAGTTAGATTAAGGTCGTTAGCATTATGAATAACAATATGCATTATGCATAGTAGAAAGTGGATACATGGGAGCATGATACCGGTGCCCTTTAAACTTTCTTTTGCTTCCATTATCCCCCGTTTTATGTTTTATCGTGAATCACGAGTCTATTATAGATTTATTAAAGTACAGATGACTTCGTCGGCAATTTATTGGCAATACAAAGGAGACCTTCTCACATTAGTTTTAATCTCTCGCGTTTCTAAAACCGTGGGGTGCCATTCTAATAATAGTTACACAGCAGTTTTGACAATCGTGATTGTGATCCTTCATGGAGATGACAATTAAGCGTTTATCACGTAGCCTTTTCAGGAAAATTCTGATCTGAGGCGTCCCAGAATAGAATCCACGAGTGTAACTTGGATTTATTTCCCATGCACTTAAAGGAAGGTTACTATAAAGATAGAACCGATATAAGAAAACACTAGTGCAATCGCTATTTATGGGAAATCCTAGTGGCACTTCAATCCCATGCAGACACATAAACCGTGGACACTCTTACTTTTTGTACTATGCTTCGTTTTGGCAGTATTTCCGATACAAATCATATCGCATAACTAACACTTTAGATTTTGTTATGCCATTGTCATACTTTCGGACGTTTGGACATCATGCCAACGATGTACTTGTATGGGGCCATGTCATTCCCTTACTGCAATTTGGTTGTAACTGACACAACCCCAGAGTCATGGCTGAGGCGACGATGTATTGTTATCATTGTCGTTACAGTCTCATACTTGGATGTGTGAATATCTATATAAAATAACGCGGTCTCCATGGAACGGAGATTCAGGATCAAGTTCATTGCAAAACATAAGAATATCATCCTTTCTTTCACATTGTGACGTATGTGCTAGATATATGCAAACGGCCCAATATCGATTTCGCATTAGATCGATTGGGCTTTACAAAAACAGTGGTGCCAAACAAACAAGTAACTAAGATGCAAACTCATATATGTAGAGTCAAACGCCAATAACGATACTTATGCACCTGTATGAGACAGGTTGGTGAGGCGTTGCGCGGCGCTATAAGTAACAGGTATGTTTGGCCCCAGGTTCAAAGTGCGCCAAATGAGTGACTCGGCCCATTGACCTTGAGCTGCTCACACGGTGTGAGCGCCTCGAGCGGCGTAAACTGTAAACAGGAAACAGGAAATTACAGCTATTACCGAAGTTCCTGTTTTACTTTGAATATGCCGCCCCTGTATCACTGTTCATGCATGTCATATAGGCAGGGATCTGACTTGATTGCGTTGAAAGATGTACGAATACACCCTAGGTTTCATTGGTTTAGCGCACAGATTTACAATGAACTAAGATACTCATAGAAATCTGCATCATTGACGATCCCCTCGTTTGAATTTGACATCTCTCACCATCTTGTATGAGAAGGGAGGTGCTGGCTTACTCTGAAATACATGGAAAACCGGGGATGGAAAAGCATCGCATAATGTTTTAACGCCTAGCGATCATTCATCAATATACGCATACACTTTGTATGGATTTTAGCACTCATAGTACCGGGAGGCATTAAATTGTTATTGCATTTTTCAACTGGTAATCCTCGGGTGGTCGGTTTGTCATAAATGCTGAGCTCGAACGTTTATTAAGATTACATATAAATAATCCAGATTATATATCCTCGTCCAATACATATACAGTAAGTTACTATGCATCAATTTTTATCTAAACTAATACAGCAGCCAGGTCTGGTACGCATCTCTATGACTAAACATGATATTCATCATTTTGTATTCAAAGATCTACTGTGCGTAATGAGACCCGTGCAGGCTGGTCGCTCCTTTCCAATTCAATCAAAATAAATATTGCATCCGTGCAATAACTTCTTTTTAAAGTCGGCTCAATTGACACGCAGAACTCAGAAACAGAAACACTGCCTTCTATCATCTGCAACTCTTGTATTTGTACAGTCGTGAACTAGACGTTGCTTCATACAGCTACAGGCACAGATATAATATGCTATTTTCACATGAAGATATATAGAGACTTATAGCCTTTGACAGACTAGACTCAAAACGTGCTAATAATGTCATTTCAATACAGGGATGTAAGTTTTCCGATTTTTGTCGGATTTCCGATTTTTCCAGTCCAATTCCCTCAAAGATCGATCTTGAAATTTTGTATTTATAACATGATTTACATCATCTTAAGATACATTCAGATTTTCTTGATGCTATTTCCGATTTTTTCGCCGTTCCTGACTTACATCCCTTTCAATACAAGCGAATAATGGCATGATGCGGCGCATTCTGCATGGTTAAAAATTTAGATTATTTATGGTATAATTTGAGATTGCCTAGTAATTTCCGTCTGTGAAAAAAAAACGTACTGTATAGAACAGTCCTAGAATGCGCATAACGTTTTTTTCTTATAAAGCATAATATTATTAGAAATTTCCCTGATATTTGTTTAGTGCTACATGCTTATATGCGTATAAATATGTTTCCTAGTTTGTAAATTGCTCTTGGCCAGTATAGCCATGCGTTAGCAGGAATTAGACACTGAATAAGAAATTTAGATGCCCATGCATGACCATCCAGTGTGGGCATGAGGTCAATTTCTGAATGGTCAGTGTATAAATACGTGTCACAACTTTAAAGGTTAGGCGTATTTTGTGTGACATCCCCTATATGCGTCGGCACACAGGAAGAACGCGATAATTTTCGTAATACAGTACGTGTGACCTTTCAAAATATATCTATTTCTCTCACGTATTTGAACAATGTGCCGTGGGAAAGGAGTGAATGCGAGGCGGCGTGTCTGTGATAGCTACCCGACGGGCAGACTGGGGGAGCGGGGGCTGCCGCCAGTGTCTGGTGGGAGGGGGTGGAGGGGAGGGTATAGTATTCAGCGGGCTACAGGTGAGAACCGATGCACCTGTGAACACCACACCCCTCGTACACAAGCTTAACACCTACTACATTCCACTGCAGGGGGCGCCACCCTCATTACACCGAGCGTTGGGTTACAGTGGAGAATGAGGGGATTAACCTAAAACGTCAGGTGACACCTACGTCCTCACTGATACGTCAAACTCAGCCTTAAAGGTGGCCAAATACACTCTGGGATCTCAACCCGAATCTCGCTGGTCACCTGCGGGTCCCCTGGGCCCTGAGCAGCTCTCCCTGCTGTCTGCCCGCAACCAGCGCCGCCTGTTACAGGTGCCAATTGCCATCGCCCAGAACCAGCCAACCAGCCAACCAGGCGCCGCCCCTGTCGCCGGCTCTCCTGCGGGCTCGGGGCGCCGCTGCCGGCTTAGACGGCGAGCTGCTCGCGCCGTGAGCGGTCCTGGTGGTGAGCAGCTCCTGCTGACCGGGCCCTCACCGCCTTAACCGGGGTGGTGCAGGCCGAGCTCGTAGCATGTAACTTTTGTCGCCACCACCACCATACCACCACCACCACTCAGCCTGGTGAGGTAGGGGCCAGGTCCTACCGAGCAGCTCACAGTTCCTGAGAAGGACTCTGCCAACCACGAGGCGGGCACCTACTGAGTGAATCTGTTGACAACAGCCTCTGACGGCCGCGGGTGGACGGACTGTCCAGCACACAGCTATCCAGGTAAGAATAGGTGGGGGGAGATCTGTCTGATAAAGCCTCATTTGTATGCTTATAAGAACTGTAATGCAGCAAGACAGGGATTATTCTGTTCGCAGCTGGCTACTATGGGTATGTTTATTTTATTAAACGTGGGACCCAATCTACACTGTCAAGATTGTTAACATCAAGCTAATGATAAGGTTTTTGTCTCACAGACATGGATGGAAGCAATATACACGATCCAGAGTTGATCAGCGTATTGTATAATATCGTTCTCGCCAGAGAGTGACAAATACAAATAGTGTGTCAAACAGGGTACGTAAATACTTTGTCCTGTATTGGCGTATGTGTGGGAATTACTATGGGACGTGCATCAGGCTCGAGTTAGGTAGATTGCGCAATTGATACTCAGTTAGAGATACATGTACACATACACGAGAAACACAAAAAGTAGTGGATCTTTTTTTGGCGGGTCCCATCTTTCAAAAACAGAAGTGATGGTGAGGAATACTCCCGATGTCCTTTGTCTAACAGGTGGGATCCAACTTCATTCCGTATAGTCAGGAAATAGACTGAGAAGTAAACTTTTGTCCTTTTTGAGGCATTTTCGTCCCGGATACTATGACAAGTGACAGCAACGAGCATGTCTCACTATTTTGCTATAATTATTGGGCCTAGTTCGTTTCCCATTCTAATCAATAATGCCTCGTTAGTAGGCAAAGCCCTTGCAAAGCCCTCCAGTATCTTTCGATCCCCTCAAATACTCGCTAATTGCTCAAGTTGATGAAGACGTGGCCTTTCAGATCTTGCACCGAACAGGACAGGGTCAAACGTAGACCTGCATAATCGGTCAGTAATTGTATAAGGGCAGGCAGGCTGTGCAGATCACGGCTGCAAAGCTGATTGGTCAAGTTGGACAGGCTGATAGAGTCAGGATGGATAGGCTGATAGAGTCAGGGTGGATAGGCTGATAGGGTCAGGGTGGATAGGCTGATAGAGTCAGAGTGGATAGGCTGATTGGGTCAGGGTAGGCAGGCTGAACGGGCCAGGCAAGTAGTGTGATCGAGCCAGGTTGATTGGGCAAGGTCAGGTAGGCTGATGGGTCATAGTGGGAAGGCTGATATAGAAAAGGTAGGCAGGCTTATCTGGAAAGGTGAGTAGGCTGATCAGGCCGGAGCAGGTAGACCGATGGAGTGTGGCCAGAGCAGGTGGACTGACTGAATCTGACCGACCAACCTGATCAGGGCAGGAGTCAAAGAAAGTACGCTTATCATGTTAGGGTAGGCATGCTGATTGAGCCAAAGTAGGTCAGGGCAGGCAGGCAGGCAAGCAGATCGGGCCAGGATGGGTAGTCTGGTCGAGTCAAAAAAGGTACGCTAATTAGGTAGGGCATGCAGGCAGATTGGGCCAAAGTAGGTCAGGGCAGGCAGATCAGGCCAGGGTGGGTAGGCTGATGGAGTCAATGAAGGGACGCTAATTAGGTTAGGGCAGGCTGATTGGGCCAAAGTAGGTCAGGGCAGATCAGGCCAGGGTGGGTAGGCTGGGAGAGTCAGTGCAAGAAGGCTGATTGGGTCAGGAGGTTGATTGGTCATGCGCAGTTGTCGAGTCGATGTCAGGCTGAGAGTAGTATTGACAAAGAGGCTGGGAGTCGAGAAGTCGGGGCTATGATCAACCGTGGGCCCCTCCTAAGGTACCCAGACTACTCAACAACTAGGATCAAAGGAAGGTTGGAGGGGATTAGGGTTTCGGTATCGTGCATGCGACAACGCCCAAAACACACTTCGTCACTTATCTTCAAACTATTATCGAAGTTTAGCCTCTCACCGTCTTAAAGTAGACAATGCCAACTTCCATTTGATGTTATGGTTGTGTTGTATAACAATAAAGAACTGCAGAGGTCGGTGCTTTTATTGTATATTGATCGACGAAGATGATATTCGCCTCGGATAAGACATGAAAGGTTCAGTAAACATTTGGACTAGAAGTTCACACGATCTATAGGCCCACGTACATATGATCGGGTATCTTTCGGTACATTTACTTTAAGCACGACCCCGACTCTTTCTATCAAAGGATAGCATGAGGTGAGTGAGATCGTCGCTGCTACTAGGAGGCAGGCGACCCCCGTAAAATGTACCCTCTCACGAAACCGTGGAGATGTTTATTGACCTACAGTCGGACGCAGAAAGAGGCACAAACTATCCAATATTCACAGGATGAAGAGGTCTTTCTTACGAAGAGTGTGAACGATGTGAATAAGACATGAGCTGTCAGTTTCTATTTGCCGGGAAATTAGCTGCAGATGAATTATGCGGTGGTTGCAATATTGGCGACATGTTCAACTGCGTATTAGATGCTATTCCGTTGTAGGCCTGGGGTGTGCGGCCGTTCATAGGACTCACTAAATACTGATTGATCATTCACTGTCATAGTACAATATCGTACAGACAAACCGTAACCACTTACCTGCTCAGTTCCTATCCAATACTAATAATCTAATAGACTTCATGGTCATGGATCATTAGGAAAACCAGGATGATGTCCACACTTATCTTTCACGCCAGGGTTGCTGGAGCGCGGGCAATTATTTTATGCAGGGCGTCCACACAGATCTTACAATGTCTTAAAATGCCTTACATCGGTTTTCCCAACTATAATGCTATTAGAAGGTCTACAACCAGAGGTCTTATAGGCCTAAAGTTCTTATTTTAGATCCAGCCACAATTTTCAGAACATAAAATTGGTTTTCTGTCCAACAAGAAGTTGAGGGTCCTCTCCCTAGCAGGTCACCTTTAGTTGGGAGCGGGTGCTTGCGAAGTCTCCCTCTCTCAGTTCCCTCAATGTAGGCCTATAAGCTGATTGTTGGCATGATCTCTTTCAGTGTATTCTATACTGTACCCTTGTTCTCAGTATATACTGCACTGAAAACACAAAGTCGTCAGAGAGCCACTGCAAAGTTGTCAAAGGGTTGTCACAGGTCACTTTTGGGCTCTCATAGGTGACTTTTAGGGGCAGAGCAGGGCTCATTTCAGGCCATTGATGCTATGTGACGACCCTGTGACAATCCTTTGACAATTTTGGGGTGGTCAGAGGGTTGTCATTGTGAATTTTGAGGCTGGATGACAACCCAAAGGTAGTCATTTTCTTCCGACTACTTTGGGCCAAAAAGGTCGTCAGAGAAGCAAAAATGAAGATCGGGTTGTCATAGGGTGGTCACAGAAGAAAATAAGAAGTCAAAAGTCCTGCCTGACTACCCTAGGGTTGTCAGTGAATGGTGCCTAAAGTGACAGCCCAAGGTTGTCATGGCCTCTGTCTATATCAACCCAGTGCTGTAAGTGAGTGGTGTCAAAACCATACAACTCATAGGCCTCCTATGTGTAATGGGCATACATAATAACTAGTAATAAAATAATAGGAAGCCATTATAATGACTATGATATCTACAAAATGAAAAAATCTATAAATAAGATTTTTTTTGTCTAACAGACACAGACACAGCCTGTGACAACCTTGGGTTGTCGTTTTTGGCACCACTTTTGACAACTCTGTGTTTTCAGTGTGCTTATTTTGATCAAGTATTTAGATACAATGATAGTTTGGGTCTAGTTCATAATAGTTCATTGCTAGTTTTTCAAGATTCATTCCCAGGTAACGACAATAATACAACAAATTGTCAGATTCGAAATCCAAAACCACCAATACCTAGGCCGTTTTCACATTGAAAGTACTAGACTACTCTCTGCGTCCAAGTATTAGGTTTTGTATAGGTTAGGAGATCTCCAAGCAGATACTTTGAATTGTCAGCTTACTCCAGTTCCCTGTGTTCTGTCTTGTTGGTTTAAAAAGCATTGAGAAAATTGAAAAAAAAACATAACCAATTCTTTACATCCATTTCGGAGAACGAATCCAAATAAGGATGACAAAACAAGACTAAAAAGGTATTATTCTAATTTCTATTTGTATGAAGGTATTATAAAAATCTCATTTCATGTTAGAAAAAGCGCCAGTCTCTTGTTAAACTTGAAAAACATTGATACTTTTACCGATCAAACTTAAACCACGTATTTCATCTTTATATTACTGAAAGTAGTGGAGATCAAAATAACTACTGGAACAGGTTTCACACCACCCACGCAGTATAAAGACTCACGAGAGTAAGCTGGTAAGAGGCAGTGAAAGACTTCTATATTAAGTGCATGCTAGGAACAAAACGAAATAGGAACGCTGAAAAAAAAGAGCAAGTGAAATGCCTAATTGGCAAGGGAGTTGGTTAAATTACACTCAATCGCATGTAGGCCTATACATGTGGCTTCTCATGGACGCGCTTTCATCAGGAATTTTGGGCTACTTTGGCGCAGAAGTCGGTTGTTCTGGGTGCGACTGTAGGGTCGCGTGACGAGTGCACGCGCCGCTTCCGGTGCGACTGTGTGGAGCCGACATCCTGCCGAGACCGCCACCCGCCCAACCACCTACCCCCGACCCACACCCCTCTACTCAGTAGCCCACCCAGCCACGGGGCTGCCTCTCTACTTGATCCAAAGTATTCACCCGATAATCCGTCTATCTGTCCAACCCAGTGAGTCCTATCCCTTGACGTATTCAACAACATATCAACCTGTTGTTGCGTCTTTCCTTTTAAATAAAATTAACTCCTCTGGTTCACTTCTGTTTCACTCTCTTTTCATGTATCCCCACCCTTCCCACTCCTCCCCATCCCTCCCCACTGCTTGACCATCGACGTCCCAACGATCAACGTCAGACTCAAGAGTAACTCTGAATTTAATGCTTAGCAGCGGCCATTCGAATGGCTGGCACTGGCAGATCACTACCTGAGGGCTCTTTCTGTTGAACTGACAGGTTGACACATGCTCACTGAGCCTCACCACTTATCCCTGTCAAGACCAGTGACGTCCGTCCCTGACGTCAGCCCGGCCGGCGATGTGACGGCCCGTGAGGAGGGACTATGACGTTCTGTCGTCGTCAGGGGCAGTGACGTGTGGCCCCGACCCCCTGTAGCCGGTCCAGACAGCCCCCATACAGCCCAGAACTCAACGCTCTATCCAGACGCCGACGGAGCCATTTGGCAGCTAGCGTCCAGCGACAGGCAAAATATAGACGTCGTCCGAGCGGCAGATATTGAAAGTCTGACACGGTCGGCAGCCGCCCGCCATACATCCATCAGGCTGGTATCATAATTAACGGGAGTGGAGGGGCAGGGGCCGGGGGAGGCTGGGGAGGGGTGAGGAGGAGAAGTGAGGTAAGCAGGGCCCTTATATTAAGGTGGTGGATGGTGGGGGAGTCGGGTGAGAAATTCGAAAAAAAAGTGAATTCGGACATTGCGGGGCCCCGTGAACTGGTCGATGGTAGGATGAGATGGATGGCATTTCTTTGAGGGAAATCAGGATGATAAAAATGTGAAGCTGGGCATACATGTAGGCCTATTTTGCCACCTTGTTCACTAGAACTGGTCGATGGTCCGCGCATGCAATCCTATCAAGTTAGATAATTACGGGACTGCTTCAAGAGGGGAATCACGGAGAAGTTAACGAATGTTTGCGTTTCATATGCTAAGGGAGCCGTTTTTGGTCGCTTTAGCTACAGGAGTTTGCTTCTCTAATGGATAATATTTTACCCTCGCGCATGTTTTGGGCCCCTACAGACGTTTTGGGGGCTATAGATATTAAATCTCTGTATTAACAGACATTTTTATTAAACAAGCCACTGGCTTCCGAACTTGTTATAGTGCTACTCTTATCATTCTGTGTATGATCCAACACTCCCATATTTTCATGTCCCGTTCTCGTGGCGGATAACTGCAGAATGTTGAGCAGACAGGTTGATATGTTGTTGAATACGTCAAAGGATGCACTATAGAAGTATAGGCATTTAATGCAGATACAGGATATGAATCCCAAAAAGATGTGGATTTTATTTGGATACCAGGACCAAAATTATAGGATCATTTTATCAGGGAATATTTTAGTGAAGGCCAGAAGCTCTAACCGATCTGTACTTACTTAATGGAAGGTCCCTTTTTAGAACCTAACCTCATCCCCTCCCCGATGTAGGGTCGTATCCTATAAGTGGGGTAGGACTGTAGGTAATGGGTCGGTGGGTCTGTAGACTGTGGGAGGGTGGGCTGGGCCGAATGACTCTTGGCTGGGCCGGTCGGATCCATCATACAGTGCAGGCCGCGACAGACGGCGGCCGAATAATTCAATATACAGCGGTGGTATAGAGGCCTGGGTCTGGGGACGACCAGCCTGGTTTGGTGTGTGAAATATTATATACGGCCGGTCAGTCTCCCCAGCAGGCGGTACGCTCACGGCCGATGGAGGATGTTTGCGGTGTGCCTCTTGGCCACAGCCTACACTGTCGTTTGTATGTTTAAATCCGATTGCTTTTTTTATATGTGTAGAAAATTAATGTAAAAGTGACTCATGAGTGAGTTTGATTCTCGATGGTCAATAATAGTTTCATCAACATATACATATATTTTATTCTAGACATGAAAAGCAATTAACGTTTGTTGGCCCATCTGCCTTTAGCTCATATATATGTACATTCATGTTTGTATATCAGTATACACCAGTGACTATGTATTATGTATCTATAGGATATAAAGATGTATGTAAATATAAAAGTTTATGTATTTATATAAGGCTTAAGGCTGGTCGGCTAACATTGAGTGTGCCAAAGTTTATCGCTCTTTATGGTTATTAAAAATGAACTAAATGAAGGGAAAGCTTTTATTGACTAGGCCTATCATGAATAGATGTGCATATTCATTTATAACCCTATTGACTCTTGGTAGCAGATTATACCGGAGTTGTTTTGTATGATTCTGTGTTGGCCCAACGGGGCCCTTTTCGTATTCTGTTTTTGTGTATTTTCTTTCTCTTTTTCATCGCTTAATACCTGTACATTCATACATGATTGTTATATTTGGAAAGTGCCGTAGGCAAAAGGTGGATAGCAGTTCTAAATAAATCTGTAGCTCAAGGTTCAGTGCAATCATAGGGGGAAGGACAATGCATAACAATCAATGGTTGTGCTTCAGGGCACAATTGCTATTCGGGAAATGCAAGTTGGCCTTGATGTATATGAGAGCTCGTTCCCGGGCAGGGTGTCAGCAAATGCATGTACTTTGTGAGCTGGTGAGGGTGTCCTTTGTAAAGAGGGTCTGATACCGAGAAGTCTTTGATGGTGGCGAGCAGCGTGCTACCTGTCTCATACTCACCCCACCTCCTAGTTCCTATAAACACAATCAGTGCATCAGTAATGGGCACTGAGTAACAGACGGTCGAGATCAACAAAGATGCTGAATTGTTTTTCTTCTGTGTTATTAGCTATATAATTGAACACAACAATGTAATTAGACTCGGCATAAAGTTATCGCTTACATATCAGTGCTTTTAAAAACTGATTGACGGGCGTCACCTAACGTCTCCTGCACTTGACGAGATCCGACCTATCGCTGTTGGTGTATGCATTTCTTTACATCAGAAAAGCACTCCTCCATTTAGTTTGGTGAGAAAAACATACAGCAATTTTTTTCCCGTTACAAACCCGTAATGACAATGCTTTTTCAGAGGAGGCGCTTAGAAGGATAAGGGCCACTCTCTATAATACGCAACGTTATTTGAATACTTGTTATGAGAATATCCCTTGGCCATAGATTAAACGAATTGCATACGTGACAAGATAATAATGACATAAACTGATAAAAGGAAAGCAGATATATAGGGATTTGGTGCTTATTTGCATTGTTAATGTTGTATGAATTATTTTGGCAATGCAATACATATAGCCCTGTCTTTTTCTTAGAAGTCAGATAGACATTTTTTTAGAAGTCAGATAGACATAAATTAATGGTATAGATTTACATAAACTACTTCCCTTACTGATATACAAAGTGTGAGTAGTATATGAAACGGGTATTTTGTGTTCTTGTCGCGTACGTAGTTCATCTTGTATAGACCATGTCATATACACAGTCACAACCTGCTGTGAACAGCAGTTTCTATGAGGCCAAAGGTACTTAATACATGCAGAATATTATTAGCCGTGCATGGGACATGAAGCAAAGGGAATGAGTAGTATACCATAGCTGTTGCATGAAGGCGCAGATGTCATAGATGGACAAAAGGTAGTGGCCATGAACATGGTTTGGGGCACAGAGAGGTGCAGTTTTCATAGATGGGCCAAACGTAGGGGCTGTAGGTGGGCTAGGGGTTGCAAGGGATTGAAATTGTCATGGATGGGCAAAGAGAAGTGGCTGTGGGTGTGCAGGGGACATGGAATTACAATTGTGACGGAGTGTGATTTGGGACATGGGAGGGCAATAATTATTTTCAAATATTGGAAAGAGGTAGTGGGTGTGCATGATTGTGTAATTGCCATGGGTGGTCAAGTTGTAGGGGCTGTGAGTGTGGTAGGGAGTACATAGTGGTGCAATTTTCATGGTTGGTCAAATTGTAGGGGCTGTGAGTGTGGTAGGGGGTATGTGATGGTGTAATTGCCATGGGTGGTCAAGTTGTAGGGGCTGTGAGTGTGGTAGGGAGTACATGGTGGTGCAGTTTTAATGGGTGGTTACGTTGTATGGGCTGTGACTGTGGTAGGAGGTGCATGATGGTGCAATAGTCATGGACTGTCGAAATTTAAGGTAGCGCAATTGACATGGATGAGCAAAGGGTAGTGTTGTAAGGGTGATAGGGGGTAGACGAAAGTGCAACTTCATTGATAGGTTAAAGATAAATGATATTGGTGTGCTTGGTGGTATACACGAGCACGCAATTATCAGGAATTCGCAAAAGGTGTAGTGGCAACGAGGGGCACTAGGTTACAATGTAAGGGAATCGGCAGGGATAATCAGGAGCTAGTTGCCTTCAGTCTGGTAGGAGGGTATACCTAGTGTACTATAGTACATTCAGTAGCGGATTAAGAGGGGGCGTGGGGGCGTGGGGGCGTGGGGGCGTGCGCCCCCCTCCCCCCCCACTTTTTTTTGGCCAATTTATCATTTTTTTAATGTAAAACTCGGCCAAAAAGTCACTAAAGAAAAAAGATTCAAAAGGCGCCCCCCCCCCTCCTTTTCAAAATCCTGGATCCGCCACTGACATTGCAGTTGTCATGAATGGGAAAGAGGTAGTGGTCATGAGTAGGATGGATAAGCCGCTTATATATATCAACGGGTCGTGCGCTATAGAGACAGCGACCGTGAGTAGGGTATGGGTGGTGTGGAGGGAGGGGATGGGGGTGTTGTGGGGGGAGTAGGGGGCAGCACGTACATTTAGGCTGTGCCAATCAGGCACCAGAGGCAGGGCCAGGGAGGCAGGAGACCGTCTGTTGGATGCGGCCGTCGACCTGCAGGGAGCGGCTGGCGGCCCACCTGGCTCCCGGCCCGCCCTCCAACCGGCATTATTGATGAGGCCGGGGCCGCCCGCTACCCGCCCGACCACACACCCCATGAAAATGTCATTCCGCCTCCTGAACTTGTCGTCCTGTCGGGTTGGGTGGGATTTAGGGCGACAGGCTGTTCGCGGGGTTATGAGGCTTAGTGAACTGACACTCATCCAGTCGGGGGAAGCATTGAAAAGGGGGGAAAGGATATGGGATGAATAAAATATGTCAGCCGGCCTCTAATTGGAATATCAGCCTAATATGCGCCTCCCCTTGATGTAGTGCTTTTTCGGTGTGCCGCATTCATAGCACGGGTGGGAGGAGAATACGATGCGGCATGGATGCGTGAGGCTGTATGAATTATGTCGTGTCCAATCTAAAATTCATCTGCGTATGGGGAAAACGTCATCGTGTGATTCCGTATACCTACACCTCATAGTAGAAAGCATCAGCTGTTTTCTTGTTCCCATGATTGTCTATATAGCTAGCCCTATATGACTACAAAGTGGTGGCAAAGCTTGTGCGATGTATACGCAAGATAATGGACAATATTGCACCGTCGTCACCCGAATCAAAAACACTGTGCAGCATTAGCTTAATTATTCAACCCAAAAGTATACATGAGATACATGCAGTCCATTTATTATACTTTTGATAGAAACGGTATGCATTATTCATGTTGATTTAAGTGAGGAGAACCTTAAATAAGATATTCTGCACATATAAGGTGCATTACTTGACTGTAAGAGTTTCGTACTGGTTCAGGGAATATGGTGATAGGCGGTCAGGAAGCAAGACGTCGGAAGTGCTCTTAGTCCCCCGGGGGTACCCTAGTAGGCCGATAAGATTGTTCAGACAGTAAATCAATAACCCCGTGTGAAAAGGCCGTCATTAGACTAGGGGCGGAGGGGATTAACGCTACGCCCTACTCTACGTACTCTAATAGCTTTTAATCAGTATAACTTCAATTTGAGGACTAAAAAAGAGAACCCAGTAAATGCTGTAGTGAAGAAAGGATGAAAGAGCTGGGAAAAAACGTTCGATCGTTAAACAGCTGCGTTTGCCTTCGCTGGTCCCAGTGGTGCCCATGTAAACAGTGCTGTGCCTCAAGAGTCCCCAGAGACCTCCGTCAACACTGTGCCGGCAACCAGCGTAATGAGCTATGCTTTTTTCCTTCGCGGTGGCCCAGTCAAGTGATATTATTTATGTGCCCAAGTGTTCTTGTAAAAAAGATTCAGATAGAGCAAGAGAACTCATGTGCCGATTGACCTGGGTTGAAGGCATTCGTTGCAGCTGTTATAGGCCCAAGTCTGAATTCTCAATTCAGCATGGGTTTTCATACGGAATAATGAACTTTCTATAGATCCAATAACCATAATATTATACATATCTAGATAATTGCTATTATCTCACCATATACATGGGGATAATTATAACTTATTAAGAGGATTTAACAGACATTTATGGACCCTGTAATAGATGACATAAGGCAACTATTATGCAATTTATCTAGCTATAGGTTAATGTTCTTTTAAAATATTATGATTACAGCATTTTAGAAGCACCACTTACAAAACACATTGAGCTACACCATAAGCGATAAGCACATCTTATCAGGACCGTTTGAAAATCCCTGTGGTCAGTTCCTGACCTCTCCATTCAGGGCCTCTGCCGGTAGTCTGGTCTCCATACAATAGTTTTCTCCAGGCGGCCCTGATTCCGTCCTACCTTTGATCGACAGACGTATGCTACACCTGCCAGTCCGGGGGGGCGTCCACGTCCTGACGTCACGCGGGGCACTTCCGTTCGCCGACAGTCTGTCCTCTAAGCGTTCTTTTACCACCATCCTGTGACAGTCCTCCTCGGCCGTCTATGGCCGGTTTATTATCTCTATTCTATCAAGGCACCGTCCATGTCTTTTTATTTGATCCTTTTCTTTTTGTGGATCATTCTTTTTTCCACAGTACAGTGAGGTACATATAGCTGTTATTCTCACATGTTGTTGACAGTTGGGTCTTCTGAGACTAATCAGCATCCCACGGTCCCAGCTCTACTGGACGTCATCTAAAAATCTTCTTTTTTCCTCCATTTTTTCCCTGGTTCGCGGCTACCCATTTCTTCCTTGCCATTGTAGTCAATCCTTAATCTCCAACTTTTTAACCCCCCATGTGAAGGTGAAGCACGTTATTCCATAAGTATAGCTTGTTTCTTTCAATAGCTATATGTATAATAAAAGTCTTCCTTGGAAATACATTAGGCCTATCTATTACTCGGCCAGATCTTAGGTTTTCAAGGTTGTCACTGATATCACTGTTATGCCTTATAGTACTGACATGCGAAGAGGAAGCTTGCAGGTCCGCTTACGCAATTAGAGGGATTCACGAAAGCAATCAGGATGATGAATTTTGTGTCTCATTTTCCATGAGAACATTAGATTTGATAAGAGAATAGGAAGTTATGTTTCATTCCTAATTTACTCTCCCGTAATCTGAGCACTCACACTAATATTTCCAAGTAAAACATCCCACTTTCGATTGCTTGTATCATTGTTTATGCTGGACCTCATATTCACGGCACTCTCTGTGGAATAAGTATAAGATTTTATGCCGTTGACTAACGTTATTGTCTATGCTGTATTGTTATAACACCAAGTCGTTCAATCTACACGGATACTTTATCTGTTATAAGATACGTTATCTGTATGGAACTGAATACGTAGCTGAAAGGCTAGTGATACACATTCAAAATAACCAACTTCAATATGGGAGCGAGAGTTAGGCTATATAAATATTTATCAAAAGATGGTACAGCGGGTAAGACTATCCAGAGCAGGTGCAAGCAAACAGGCATACACATGGAGCAGACAATTAACCGGCAAGTCTCGTGTTTATCAAATAAATAATAGCAGTATACGAGAGAGGAATTGGGAGCAGGGAAGCGAGGTCTTGGAGCGGTTGATCCTTTTGGTCAATAGGCGTATTACTGAGGCTGGGCCCGGCAGGGAGGGGGCTGGGGGCATGTGCCTGTGATCAGCTGCCTGTGGATGGCAGTCCACCGACCCACCACGTCGTCTAACCCGCGGAAAATTTACCGGCCGAGTTTCTCACTAAACACTTGGGCGGCAGCGATAAGACATGAAAGGCAATAGCGGTGAGAGCGGCCATGTCTGCCGGCCTCTGTGTATGCAGTCAATAGAGCCGAGAGGGCTCCGTACGCAGCGCCGCACCCCGCGCACCCCTCCCAAACACCCTTATACCACGCTCACCAGAGGCCCCATCGACACATTGTCCATCGATTGCCGAGTCTAGACGGTTTATAAGGCAGGCGGGCCCTGCGGCGGCCCGCCCTGCTTTACGCCATGTTCAGTCGGTGTTGGAGGCTTAGAAAGGCCGCCCCAAAGGACACCCAGCCATGGAGACTTTACCCAAAATCAATAAGGAATTACATTTGCCCACGTCATTGTGGGCCTCCTGATTGGGTTTAAAGATGAAAAAAATCGCTGAAACAGTAACTGGAGGTGGGCTGTGTGAGGCAGTTATTTAGATGAATGGAGCGGGATATATTCCGAGATAAACACGTGTTCCCGAATAGAGAATTGGAAAGATTGAAAACAAAAAGAGCAATAACGATAGGATGTCTGCTCTGAGCCCCAGACTAGGAAGTGGCTTTAAGCCTGGAGGTCCGGCCTTGCAGTCCCCTTTCCCCTACATCTCCTGCTCCCACTGCCCTCGGCCATCCCCCATAACCCCTCATACCACACCCCTTCTCCAGGGTCTCTATGTCGTCTGAAGGTCTTAGGTCGTTTCCATCTTCGTGGCCTTAAGGTCTGAGGGCACTCCGACCTTTCGTCTCGCTAAGGTCACTTGACGACCGGCTCATATGGGAATAATATAGACAGCCGTGTATCAACGCAGTAAGAACTCTGACATTATAAGATGCAGCCCTCGAGTATTTTCATTTGTCTGAAATGTCACGAAAAAAGAATTAAAACAAAGCTTCCTCTCTAATGTCTGAAAGGAAAACAAAAGTAATTTCAATCACATATTGGTTTACAAAGCTTATTCAAATGTACTCCCATTTCCCTATACTACTTTGGCCTTCGCCTTCGCCAGAGAATAGTTGAAAGGTATTATCATATTATGTTTCTTAGTATGCTCTGTGTATCTCTGCAGCACTGTCCCTTATGTTCCATTATGAAATGTCATATGATACAAAGCATTGATACGCGTTGGCAAACTTCTCAGTGTATTCAAAGAAAAACTTACAAGATACTCTTCTTTACATTGACTGTGGCGCGGTGATAGCATAGAAACTTTTTTCTCTGAAATAGCCAATGAGATATTGCCTCTGCTAAGAGTTTTGAACTAAACCTTATTTCCTCGTTAGTGGTCCCATGGAAGTTGAGGAACCTAATAATTAGGCATGGTATGTTAAATCATTCAAGTAGAAGATATTATCGGAAAAGAAACGTTCTGGGCTCAATGGCCATTAACACGGCTCGGTATCAGGCGCAGCTGAGGTCGTACAGCAAAGTACATGTAGGCCCTACTCTACTTTACTCTACTTAGGGCATTGTCCTACACTTGGTCTGTCCCTGGGGTAAAATAATCAAATAGCCTCTGGCTTGATTAAGTCTGACTGGTAGAGGTGTTTCAGGATTATCGTGTCCTCCTGCTATGATAATAGTCCTGAAAAGGTCCTTTTGTCTCAAGGTGACTTGAGCCGTACGACTGACAGTGCCGCCTGTGTCAGTGTGATGAAGGCAGAACAAGACTGGTAAACTAACTGCCTGTCGCGTTTCAGACGTCAGCCAACGGGGGGAGGGGGGGGGGGGGTTAGCTTCGTGTGGGTTGGGAGGACCCTTTTATCTGGCCGTGTATCATGAGGGCTCCATTTACCGGCCTATTGATTGGGCCCAACTCGGGCTATCACCTGGTCCCACAGAGAACCCACCACCACCGCCACCCGTGTCACTCACCCATCTCCAGGCTGCCCTTGGGTTTTTGATCTATGACCCTAACGTTAGCGGAAATAACAGAACAACAAAGTTCTCTAGCCTGATTAATGGACATCACAAACAGAGAATGACGACGCAGAATGTCAAAACATCTATTGTCATATGTTTTTCATGTCATAAGCTCCCGTTGCAGTCTGCAGCAGGTTCCTTTCTGAACTGTATAATTATTGTAGTCTATACATAACGTGCATAGATTGGACTGTCCAGATGTAAGTTTGACTGGTTATTCTTTCTATGTTCACTTTTACATTGTAGGTCTTTGAGGGTAGATATCGGCAACACTCATCATCGAATACAAATTTAATCAGGCAAATAGTCAAATACTCGTTTATTGTTCCTTGTAGTTCTGAAAAGGGTGCACCTGCTTTATGTTTATGCTTATATATGTATACATGCATATATGATGTACGTATACAAATAGGCCAACATAATATCATAAAGGCCTATGCATATAGTTATACAAATAATATACATGTATATTATGCTCGATCCTTACTGCTGCCAATAAGAAATTGAAGGACTAGAGTTATTTGAGTTAGTAAATGACCCTAGTAAGTCTAGGACTAAACTCTCAAAGGTTAGAGGTTTTTCCGAACGGGTTCGAAGTAAGAGTGTGACTTTACAAGTTACATGTATATATAAAACACAGACGGTTGTCATATATAATTGTGTATCCTGTATTGTCTGTCGGATCTACCATGGACCCAATATGTGGGTAGTACTGTAGACCCACATATGAATGACTATTGTCAAAGGCAGTGCAGGAATACTGTTGCTTGGTTTGCAGTACACTTTGTTCCCTTCAGCATTTGAAGGGAAAAATAGAAACCACATCCATTTCTTTTACAGGTCGAAAGTTCTGTTCTTGGATATGCATTCCATATCAAACCTTTAATACAACTATATTAATAACAATTGGTTACTCACTGAAAGTAAATCAGATTGTCTGGGATTTTCTCACATTTGCATTGTTAGTATTTGGGTTTGGTTGTAAGCTGCCGGTTCTGACGACGCTTTTATTCCAGTATCTCTTTTGACGGTGTATGTCTGGGGGCAGACTGGTCTCTGTGAGGGGATAGGGTTGGTCTGCCGGGAGTTGTCTGTTAAGGGAGGTAGATACCGTCGTGTACTGGAGAGATGAGGGCTGGAGGAGAGTACTTGGCTTCAGGCATAGAGATGTTAGTGTTTTCTCAGACGCCTTGGGACGGGCAGCTGTTAGTGGAAATGATGGCCTGTTGGCGCTGGGAGTGGTTAGTGTTAAAACAGTGTGTACTCCTGGGGAGATGTCTATGAGTTGTCGGAGAGGGGCTCCTTAAGCCGCTGGTATAGAGCTGCTCTTCCCCCGGGAGTGGGACCCTCAGTATGCAGCCCACACACACCTGGGGGTGATGAGAGCTCGCCGCTCGACACGCCTCCCCAAATTGGACCTGTTATTAGATTACCATAGGAACAGCATTTGTGAGCCTGCCCCTGGGGAACCTCAGCCGTCTGGCTTATCGTCACAAGCCGCGGATACATATATGAATTAAGTCCACGCCAGCAGGGACGTGTTGCTGTTTACCCTCCCGCGACGACAGATACGCACAAATACCAAAGTGTGGAACCATAGTTTAATTCATTTGGTGGCTGACTCGGAGGGAAACACTGAAAAACTACCGGATGTAATCAAGCAAATGGAAGCTAGTAATAACCAGCGCAATGGGAACAATGCCTACTTCTGTACATCGACTGACTTGAAATCTCCCAATTGAAAAGTGTTTGTGAAGCATTGATTATACAAAATTAATTGTAAACCATAATCTTGTCAGTGTTCTGATGGGTGGGGGCTGCTTTAATTTGAGAGCTGCTTGGTAGAAAGGTCAGTTGTGAATACATAATATATGATGCGATGGATTTGACAGCTATTCTGACTTATAAATCCAGAAACAGCGGAGGTGTATGAAGAATGGATTTTAATGTTGGTTAACTATCCATATATAATCAGCTTTATATCATTGACATTGTCCTTTTCTGTTTCAGGCGTGGGACACAGGTGATCTTCTGGTGTCACAGAGACTGCTGAAGGGAAGCCCAGTAACCCTCAAGTGTAGCCTCCCATCTTAGATCGGACTGATTTCTACAAAAGCTCCTTCCTGGTTTGGGGCAGACTGACTTCTTCAACAAAGAAAAACACGTTTTCATTGGTCATATCGATCTAATCGCACATTTGAAAAAAGACAACAACAAAATAATCACTTAGAAAAAGAAACAATAGCATTTGGACAGTACTTTTCTGGTTTGGACACATAAAAACAGTACCTTTAGAAGGTAACTATACATCCGACCAATAAACTGTAACTTGACCTTTGGAAGTGACCTCTAAACAGATTGCTTTGTGACTGTGACCTGTCGATAGACAGAGATACAGACAGACAGACAGAATGGAGGACCAGGAGGGCTTCCTGCCGGCATGTCGCTGGAACCTGGTGCAGTTCGGCCTGATGTGCGCCTACACCATGGGGCTGACGGCCATCTGGAGGTTCCCCTACCTCGTCTACGTGCATACAGGTAAGTCGCACCTAGTGTCCTTATGCATGAATCATAGATAGATTCAAAGGTTCCGTCCTTCTCATGGTGCTATTGTCCCTACTCGCTTGTCTCCAATGTCAGGCACTGAAAAGAACGAAGTTGAAAGTGAGTTGCGTCCGGGGAGGGGAGCAATTTTGCAGTCCAGCTAGTAGAAGCAGTTTCACCAGGTACACTCTTTACTGCCTCACACAAAGTCCAAATGTCTCAAATTCTGGACCTTCAACAGTTTTGTTTGTGTCATAGACTTTATATTCAATACAATTCTTTCAATCAATGTAATGTAAAGGGATGGATTTTCGTTGATTCGTTAGGGCCCTGTAACCAGTTAATATTACTTTTGAATGAGGTTTAGGTCAAATGTTGGTAGACTGAAGATTAAAGTGCTTTTACTGGACCTAACCATAACATGCCGTTATCGGACACCCACCACTACCCACTTTTTTAAGAATTCATGCCCCTTGGGTTTGGGGAATGATTTCCATAAGGCATTGTAGTTTGGCCAAGATAAAAACAGAACATTGGAAATTATAAGGCTGTTCAAAGCTTTTTCCCCAGCACATTTAATTTTCGTTTCATTTAACATTGCATTAACGTTTCAAACTGTCCTGAAAAACCAATATGATCATGGACAATGGCTCTTTGTGTTTATCGAAATTTTCATTACCAGAACGCTTTTTGGGGAAATGCTGTTAAAATACTTTACTTCCTGGCCAATATCCGTGATGTTTGTCGGGAGGGTGGCCGAGTGGCAGTTCGCATCATTGGAACGCCAGTTTCGGTCTCCAAACAGAATTGGTATCTTGTTTATTTCCAATACAAGCTACGAGGGTTTGCATGGAAATTGCATTTAAACAAAGCCTGCAAAATCAATTCGTCACAATTCGAAATCGGTTATCAGAAATCTATCCACATGATGCATTCTGAATTATTCCATCATCAAATTCGATTCATCCCTGAATGCCTGCTCTCCATACAGATCAATTTGATGGGAAGAGGTTTTGCCTGTGAATAGCATGATAGAAGTGGGCCTGAGACTGGTGGGCGGATGATTGCAGCTGGCACGCTACATGGGCCCATTATCGCCCTGTCGTCGGCCCGGGCCTTCCTTAAACCCTGCCGCAAGCCTGCATTGTTTCCAGATTTGGCAAACACCAAACTCACAATAAATCCTTCGTGTCTGTATAAATACACGGGCCGCCATCTCCTACCTTCATCCTATTATTCCTCTGTTAGTAGGGACCGCACACAATGGCGGTAAATATGACTACAGGGCTCTGTGCTGATTGCTACATTATCTTTCACGATCCCCCACAAAATACGCACCTTTGGCATCGGACTATGCAAACTACCTCTAACAGAATATTTGGAAAATAAACGTGAGGATGCGGTCGTAAGTCTAACTCTGTATTTAGAGCGTACGGCCGTCATTCGACTCCATTAAATCTAATTAGGAAAATCAAAGCCGGGTACCTTTGGCAGAGCTCGTAAAATGAGGGTATTGACGTCGGTGGTGTAATTATACTCGTAACTGTGCTGTTTGATGTGCTTTTTAAGGTGGAAGTAAAGCCGACTTGTTGGGCGGGATTCCCTGTGTGCAGCGTGGGGCCGTGGTAGGGTGCGGGGGTGGGAGGAAGGGCTATCCAACCCTGGAGAGGGAACACCCGCCCCGCCTACAACGTACTATGGCCTTATATGGCTGTTCTACAAATGGAGGACACAGTGTCCGCCCAGGTTCTTATGGCACTCGGTTTGCGGTTTGGCTGTTCCTACATTCAACTTGATGGCTGTAGACAGGGATGAACATTTGTGCAGCGTTACAATCATGTGGGTGAGGGCGCGGGGGCGGCTTTCGGAACGCAAGGCTGGACGGGCCTTTGGTCCGGAGGGCTGCATGGGGTCGGCAGGGGTGCCCAGGGTCGTGAGGGCGAGGGTCACGGGGACAGTGGTCGTGGGGGTGAGGGGGCGAGGGGGCGAGGGTCATGGGAACGGTGGTCGTGGGGGGGGGGGGGGCGAGGGTCATGAGGACAGTGGTCGTGGGGCGAGGGTCATGAGGACGGTGGTCGTGGGGGGGGGGGGGGGCGAGGGTCACGGGGACGGTGGTCGTTGGGGTGAGGGGGCGAGGGTCATGGGGACGGTGGTCCTGGGGGCGGGGATTGGGAGGCTAAGGGTCACGGAGACGGTGGTCGTGAGGGCGGGGATCGGGAGGCTGAAGGTCTGGGAGATGGTGGTCATGGGGGTGGGGGTCATGAGGGCGAGGATCGGGAGGGCGAGGATCAGGATGGTTAGGGCTGTGGTCGAGAGGGCGCGGGTCAGCAGGACGGATACTGCCTAGAGCGCCAGACCAGTCTGTCTAGATGCCGATCCGCACGTTATGACGGCACAGGCGAACGCCTAATACAAATGAAACACTGACTGCAGACGATAATGACCCCCAAACGGTACAGAAGCAACCTGTTTTAAGTTGTGAATAAGATAATTATTCAACGATTTCCCTTTTATGATCATTCTAATGTAGCCAAATTCAATTGACTTGAGAAGGGAACGGATATTATCCATTACCGTTGATAGCATGCCCCTTTTCATCATCTCTGTGTCTGTCTCCAAAGGGGATGCTTTATTGTGATTCTTCTATGGACTATTCTTTAATTACACCTTGCAAATTTCAATATTCAGTGGCAACAAAGTACAGCCTGAAACTACCCAAGGCAAAGACAAAGTCTTCTGTAGTCGCATCACCTAAAATGTCAATCCTCATTGATATCTCCATGCCTTTTACGCTTTTCACATCTTGCTTACACTTGCCAGGGCCTTCTTGTATGTATAAGGGATGGGACATCTGTATGTCTTATGAAAATATCATTACCTGGCCGTGATTGGCTTTGGCTGCATCCAGGAGGAGGCCGGGAGGTGTGTCGGAGTATACATTATGGATACCTAAGTGAGGCGACAGGAGACTCCTAGTGTAGGGTCATCGCATTAGGAGCATCCAGATTGGTCTGAGGCCTGCCCTGGCCGGTCCATAAACAGAGACCAGGTGGCAGCCTGCGGCCCACAAAGGTCACTAGACCTACTCAGACCAGATTCCCCACGACCACCCTCTGTCCCCTGCCCAGGGCTGTCCACTTTGTGTCCTGTCATCCACCTGCCAAGTCGGTTCTAATGTCAACCATTACTTTACTGCCGTGCTTCTAGCAATGTATGGTGTCTGCCCGCTCCGCTTTCTGTACATGTAATTAAACACAAATCACACAGACACACACAGACACACATACTCACGCGCGCGCACACACACACACGTACATATATATGGGTTACGTCTCCCCCATCAGTATCATTTTAAATAAAATACAGACGGAAGAGCCTAAAAAATGAAGAGACGAACAAATAGAATATGCTGCAAATGCCTCGTCCTTTAGATCCTGTGTAAAGTCGATACTGCTAGACAGTGTAATCTTACAGCCAGACTGTGATATGTGATAACTCACCAAGACAATGGTGTGCTATTACAGCTAGACTGTAAGAGGTCGTTAGTCAGCCTGCCTAATCCATCATATTACCGCCAGACTTTTTTTAGATGAGGTTCACACTGTGTATTGTCACAGGCACTTCCTGGAAGGTGTCAGTGTGAGTTTGTGACAGAATAGCCAGTCTTTGTATCACGTACGAGTGGACTGAGTCCATCTACAAAGCCAAGCTGCCTTCTGTGGACATTTCGGTGAATAGATGGGACTGAAGGGCGTGGGGCTGAATTCTGATCAAGGGGAAAGACGCTTTGTTCAGACTCCTTTGTTAGCCAGACCAGACGTTTAAAAATATTATACTTTTTGACAACTGTCATGTATACCAACTATAACAACTGACCTAAGTTTCGCTTTATATGAGACTGATACCCTACAGCAGACGTTGAGGGCCATTGTTCATTCAGGAGTTTTGATGCATCATTTTAGGCAAGCTACAGTTACATTAAAAGGCACAATATCAACACAGTTCTATTCACGGAATCAGAATAATAGGCATCCTGTATAATAGGTCTATAAATGTTGACCTAAGGCAAGAAAACTGATCGATTGTCATCGGCCATTGTGGCCTCTAACGCAGCGCGAAATTAGAGAGGATGAAGTCAATATCAGCACTCGCAAAAACCTCAGTGGGATACATCAAAGACCACCCAGTTCTACGTGAGTCAATGAACAGGACTAAACAGACCGGTAAAAGGATCTTTGTAGTTGCAGAGTAGTAAATAATTGATATTGGTCTGCCTGTCTAGAGAATAACATTTTCCTTGAATTTCCACTGGATCCGTTTTATAATCCCCCTTCTCCATGTTGAGAAAATTGTTGTTCACTAGGTTTTATAAATTCAACAGGCATCTTCAGTGTTTTTCCTTGGTTTATTAATAGCGCGACATTTGAAAGGCTCCTCTTGATCCTGTCACTGTCTCAGGGGCTGTTGGTTTTTAGGTCTGATTACATGGGCTGTTTGACATGGGATTGGATGCCCGTGTGTTTGTGGCTGGTCAGGGACTGGTGGAGCCACAAATTGTTGTTTATGTTGCACTACAGAGTGCCCTCCTTGAGCAACCCTCAGCCAAAACCCAACACACTGTACATTATACTTGAAATACTAATGTTGGGGACTGTCACACAATAGAAAGGTCCACCCTGTCCAGACAGCCTTTAATTTCAAGGCCAACCAGACCCATACGTAGACTGTCCCTCGATGCACTCCTCCAATATACCAATTCTCACTCAGTAGTGTAGTTACACTCCCTACTTTCAGAGAATGGTTAGATCCTTCAGGAATGTACTTTGCTACAATGTAATCTCTGACATATTGCCAATAAACTAACAACTGTCAGACCTCTCGACTTGACAGTTCCAAGCGCATTGCGTTGACATAAGGAGCTACTCTTACAATACTCCCAGCCATATTACCAAGCTACATTCACATTCATTCTGAAGACTAATGCGTAGCCTATACCAAAATAGCAAATGGTCCGACTAGCACCCAATCAGGGAATCGTCAAAGAGGTAAAGAAGTAAGTGACAATTCTTAGTAAATCCGATTTTTTTTCCTCACGCTCAGCCTTGTTCCTCGACCAATTGTCGCATACTTTCCACCATGTTTTTGTAGACTGGCACGTGAACCTTCACGGCTCCACACCTCTCCATATGCATCATTCAGTGAATGTTCTTTGTCATTCAAGCACAGGCGTATATCCCTAACACCCGCAGCGACCCTATGGCATGAACGCAAAACCCTTTCCAGTAGGAGAAAAAACATAATCTGGCATTACCATATTATACATGACAATGCTGCATCCATCCATAATCCAGGCGACGTCATTATTTTGTTGCTGCACCGTTCGCCCCCAGGGCCCTCCCTAATTGGTATTTGAGTGAGTCGTGTAGAGGCCCCTGGGCCGTCTCCCTGTCCGACCGTCTCCACCCAGTGATTGACAACCTGCCTGGCCCCAAGCCGCTGGGCCCCATACGACCGTCTGCTCACTTGTGCTTGCGCCACCCTCATCACAACTCACCGGGCGCCAGCAGAGCCAGCGGATCCCTGCTGACTTGGAGGTGCAAATTAAAAGGGCGGTTTGGGGCCGGGGTCGGGGCTGGGTGAGGGATTGGGGCCGGGCCGACGGGGGCCGGGGGGACGGGCCTCGTCACGGCCGGACACCTCCTCGTCCCCCCTTACAACACCGCCCACTGGCCACTTTGTTAACACCTACACAGTCACAACATCAGTTGAGGACGCGCTGGTTCTTCTTACGGATGTAGTTTCTGAGAAACTAACAAATGCTCATACTGCCATTGAGAATTCTTCGGTCGACACCGGGTACACCCTTTTTTATGTCCTGTTTAGCTTAGAGGACTGGAGTAGTAATATAAGGTTTTTAGGAACATGAAAACTGAATGGCTTTCACAAGAAAATTACATTGTTGTAATCCGAATTTACATAGCCTTGAAGAAGATTTCAGCTGGCCAATATTAGATGGTATTACGGGATGCCCGCTAGACGTCTGACCCAAAGAACGACACCCTCACATATCCTTCCCTATTCTTGCAGCCCTTAGAATTGCTTGAACACCTACTGTGGAAACCTTCCATATGTTTCGCTCTTTCATAGTCCAACTACATTGTTAAGATTCTGTAAAATGTTGTCCGTTTCCAATGATTCACATTTTATCAATGTCTTCTCATTTATTTCATGTATTGGGGAAAAGGACCAGACATAACTTCTACATCTTTAGGCAACGTGATCCAACTACAAGTACAACGTTTTTTGGGGGGTCGAAATTCTGCTAATCATAGGCTATATTGTTTTTCGGATTAAATTATTTAGTTAAGGATAGGCACCAGTGGTTGGCGTGTAAATAGCTCTACTCCCTATATATGGAGGGAAAACTGTCTCAGAATTTTGATATAGGTCTTATTTTTGGTTTTATGTCATCTAGAATATGACAATTTAAGAAAATTTAAAAAGATTCCCATTTTTCCCGTGTTTAATCATAAAATAAAATCTAGAACCTTAATAAAAAAACCGAGACACTATTCCCTCCATCTGATAGTTATGAAGGTTTCTGTAAAAGCTTTTTAATGTCATTTGAATATTAAGCAAGATATCCATGTTGAAGAAATAAAAGTGAAAATCAATACAAATTCATAATTTTTTCAATTTTTAATTTATTTCATATTTATTTGATGTCAATAAACAGGGAAAATATTAGCTTTTACATGATGTATAGTCTGTTAGAATCAAAGCTGTATTGAGGAATTCATAGATGGTTTCCTTAAAAGGCCGCCCACCACTGGTGTCTATCCTTTTAACTGCATCAATATTGCCCAATACCTAACATGTTCAGTTGTCCAGGACGCTGAAAATCCGTGTTCATTATAACAGAAACTCCCTTGTGCTCGTGACTTATTATGAGAGTACCCAACCCCCTCCTCGAAACAACCAACTAGTTTTCAAAGCTTGGTCTTATGCTGATTGTACTGTTGACTAGTATTACACTCTTTTGATTATACATAAATAAATACTTGGCCGTTGAAGTGAAACATGCGAAATAGAACTGGCAGTTATTGAAGAATGAGGAAGCTAGTCGCACGTTTTTTCTTTCAACAAATGGCTCGTTATGCTTTTGATCTTTTTATAGGTACTATATCCCCTTCCAACCATAATGGGTAATAGCGCCGTAGCGTCTCGCACGACCATGAAATATTATCTAAGCCTATAAACGCACAATGAGAGACATGAATAAATAGCGAATCAAGCCGCCAGTTTGTCGGAGTGCTGACCCGGGGCCACAGCGTGTTGTGGTGAGACTTGGCATGATGCAGGGACCTGCTGGCTCCACCAATCTCCACCACGAGACGCCCGGGCGGCAAGCCCGAGTCGCTGCGAGCTATTAGTGAATGGGCCGTGTTTCTGTATGTTGAGCTGATCAACCACCTGCTCTGGGACAAGCGAACTGAGCCAATCTCCCTCCTCCAACAACCGCCCTAACACAACTAATAATGGGTGGGGAGAATAACATACACAACGTAAGTGACGGCCACTTACCGTGCTACTAGAGGGGAGAGAGGGATGCAAACAGTACATGAAAGAAGCAAACAAAGGGGCACATAAAACACACAGGGAACAGTCAAAGGGAATTCATGCAAACAGGAGGTAAAGTCACTGAAAGGGCATCGAAACAACAGACGTAGTAGACAACGGCAGATTACAGACATAAAATTAGGGCGTAGGAAGTGAACATACAAGAAGGACAGGAAGTGAGCGTCAAACGGCTAGGAATAGGGGAATTATAAAGCAGTGACTCTAACAGACTCAGCGAATTTAAAAGGGTTTTATAAGGAGGAGGGGGAGAGGCGAACAAGACGCGCCAAAAGCAAGTCCCCGATAAAACCTTGTCTTTTGTTTATATGATACCAGATCTCTGACTTTCAGGGTGCGCACGCAACCTACTCACGTGACCCCTTTAGAAGGTTGACCTCTCTGTCAATGTCGCTGACAGTAATGGTAACCTGGAGGAAGGGGAGACGTGGGGTTGGGGTGAGGGAGGGGTACTTACCTAGTAAACAGGTAAATGTGTCTGGCAACAAGGACCATAACAAATAAGTACTCTATGTCTGGCCCATCACAACTAGCCTACCTGTAGCCGAATTCTGCGAGGGCCCACCAACTCAATTTACCAACTATTAAAACGATTTCGCTGACATTGCAAATTTTAAGAAAGTATATTGTTGAGACACATATTTCTGTGCATCTCAGTAACATTTTCAAATCAGATAAACTCTGCCCTTTGAGGTCCATGTCTGTATCAGTTATGCAATCTCTTGGCATCTCGTTCTTCATGAGATGGCGTAGACGCGTCGTCGCATTATCCACCGAACCAGAATAGACCTATCAAGTTGAGACACAGTAGCTTTTATCAGGTCAAGGTTCGATGAAAAGGTTACAGCACAGGTATACAATAACTTGAAATGATTGGTGTATAGTTTACTTATCAGCTTATAGCGTTGGGCACTGAGGTGTTAGGTCCTCCATATATATAGTCCTATTCGTGAAGTTGCCTCCTCATGTTCATCTAATAAGCGACGACATATGGCGAATTAAGTTTAATAGGCCTATATAAATGCAACCAGATTAATCGTAGGCCCAATAATAGTATATATTATAGAAATTGTGATTGTATTTTGTGCACCGTATACACACACGGTCGCTCAGATTCTATGCATTATGTCAAAGATATAGGCCCCCTATTGCATAATCTAAAGCACTGTAGAAATAACAACAGTGCTGTGACACATCTTTCGCAAGTAGTATATGGAGATGGACATTTGGTTCGTGTTGCGAACATAGTCCATCTATAGTACTGCATGGCGACGTCATGTGCACGTCAAATGCAGTGAGAGCAACGTCGTTAACATGTCTTATATTATGTTTAACAATATTGTGTGTGCGGAGAGGGCCTTGCAATGGGGTATAGAGCGAATTGTCTGTGTATGCGACGTCATGTACGTGATGTCGCTTGTACTTTAAAGACAAATTATAAACTAAGATAAACTACGTACTATCTTTGTTATGGACACATCTTAATTTAAATCAAAATACTTTTTTTTTATCCGGTATGTATATTATGATTAAAACCCATTTGAATAATGTGGATTTATACATCTGCGTCTCTCCTCATGTATAGAATTCACTGTCTTTTCCACCTTAGATATACAGTTCATTTTTAGACCAGAACTAGCACGTTAATCATTTAAAATAAGTGAAGGGAATTACTGTGGTTGGGCGGTTAATCCACATACATATGGAAGCTGAACGTAGGCGACATGGGCTTATAGTATATACGGTACATTCACTTATACATACATGTACATGTACCTGCCTATACCATACTGAGTGAGATATCCAGTCTCCACCGCCGCCCCGCGCCCGTCCTTTTCAACGGCGGACCGGCGTTTTGGCTGGCGTCCCTCCGACTTCCGGTGCAGGTAAACCCAGTCCGTCTCGGACGTTTGTGGGACAAAGGGGGGCGTCTGGGGGAGAGGGGGGCCGACGGGTCTAAACCGTCTGGTAAAGTGAATGGGCACAATGATGGGGGTGACGAGCTGTGAGTACGGCTAAATGTTACTGTTGAGGCGGGCAGATCCCCAGCCGCCATCTATGGAGCGCCGGAAACCAGCAGGGTCATTTTACTCCTCTTTTTCTCAACAGATTTTGTCTATGAGACTATATAGTCTAAGTCCGTAAAATATTTTACGAATTTTAGTCTAATTTGGCATATTTGAGAGTATAATTATTTTCTTTAAATCACAAGCCTAAGGATTTCAGCAACATTAATTGTCTATCTTCGTTCTTGAGACAACTGAAGGGACTGTGTAGTCCGGGTGCGCAGTAAACATAAACACAAAAGCAAACTCAGTGGTGCCTGGAGCAGCATTCTCAATGATCTGAGCCCTTTGTTAGACAAGGAATAGAAAAGGATTAAGTAATGATGTACATTATAATTGCTGTGCATCAATGTCTGTTCTACGGCCCGTCACTTACCAGAGCAATGACAGACAAAAAGAGCCATTATCATTTCCCGGTATCTAATCCTTATCAGTAACTATCTAATGATAATAACCCGTCCATGAAAGGATGGAAGGAATAGGCATTTTGAATCATCTTTATCATAGAAACTATACAAACATATAATTTAGATTGTGTACATTTGGTTTGCCTTATAGGCTGCCTGGCGCCACCCTCCCACGGCCCCTGGTCGCCCATACTCAGTAACCTACAGCAACCATTCAGAGCTACACGAATCTATTCTTGGTCTATAAACTCTTCATAAAAGACGCATTAGGCATATCAATTATGACCAGACATAAATCGTTTGTACAATGAATGGGTTTATATATCCATAAATTATATACAAATATTGCTAATTCTGATGAAAGGGTGCCAAACAATAAATGAATATGAATATAGACTTTCATTTTTACCTTTTTTTTTTACCTTTTGGCACACTTTCATGAGAACTAACCATACAGATCTATACACAAACACATACATACATATATAATGTTCTTCATTGGGAGAAGGAGGAGATGGACGAATAAGTTGTGAAAACGAGTTATTTATAACTGCATGAGTAACTTTCACAAACGGTCTAAATAGGCTTACTTGATATTCCCACTGACGTTTCCTGGTGTAAAAGGAAAACATTACAATAATGGGAAACATTTAGATACATACATTAATATTCTACATTATGTTCACGTGGATAAGGGAACTAAGGCAATGCCTGACAGGTATCCACTTCAGTGTGTTTGTTCATACCTCTTTTATCCCTACTGCCCTGACATGTCAGGTCTCAGAACTAGGCTCATCGCTTACCTGTACCCAGCCCTCTGTTCACTGACCCGATAGACCTAGATATTGTCAATAAGAACATGTCCCGGTTTTGCTATTTCACTCACAATGTTAGAGTTTTAAGCAGGGTAATGGACATGGAAACGAGAGATAATGCTGTAGTTCACATTCCTGCAAGTGACATATTTGGAGTAAGAAAGAAGAACTCGCGGATATTTCATGGGCAGGGAGTTAGCAATCTATTATGCATGAGAGGCTTTAGCTTAGATGGATAAGAATTGGATGTCAGTAGACAAAGTCAGACCAGACTGTCTATAGCTTCATCCATCAGGGAATACAAGATATACACTGTATTTAATGTTTGTTTCTATTTGCAGAGCAACTATCAATTCTTTTTATGCTACAGCATCCTCTCAATTTTTGTATTAGCTTATGTGTGGCCAACGGCTTTATAGCCTATCAACTATTCCAAATTAATCTGTCATTCATGTCATACATATTGGTAGAGACGTAGCGAAGTCCTTTTTAGCATCATACGTCCGACCATGCAGTGTTTTCTGCTCGTCTCTCCCGGATGGCGGACAGACACCGGAAGCTGTGATGACGCTTGGCGACATCATTTCCGACGTTGTCTACGGTCTGTTCCGGTACCGGCGTCATAGGCGATCTGTCCTCCTCATCTCTGATAGCATATACGTGCACATCACAAGGATATAATTGCAAGTTCATGCACATTGTAACGAACAAACAAGTACACTGGCGTGTGTCTGTATGAGGCATGTACGCGTGTCTAGTGTTATTCCGTGTCATACAGGTTATCAGAGATGAACACGGGACGTAATGTCTGGAGGGGGGAATTTATGAAAAGGTTTAATACTAGTTGACGAGAAAGAGAAAGCTGCTACACATGAATAATTAACGCAATGTACAATTGTGGCTATTTTGCATTTAATGTTTTTGCCTCTTAAAAAGTTAACACTTCGCAAGTTCATAATTATTCATACGTAGGTCTATAGTTATCATGCAGATTTTTGTTTTAGGAAAAAACTAAATAGGCCTATTAATGGAAACGATAGCAGATTCTTTAACGCTTCTTATTTTGATATTTACGGAGAAACAGGGGATGCATTCAAAGATATCCATGTGTTGTTTCTTTGCCAAAGGTAGTCTGGGTATGAACATTATAGTTTAGAATAGGCGAGTGTTGAGATGTGTTGTAAGGGAGTAAGCAGTATTGGTTAAGTTAGGGGCTGTTTCTACCTAACTTGGCTAAGCTTCACTACTACATGAAGTATTGACGTCATGACGAATAGAACGTCAGTTGGGCAGAATTCAAGAGGCGGCAAATCGATGGGTGATCAGCATGGAGGGCCCTGTCGACTAGGGCAGTGAAAGAAGCCCTGTCGGCTGACGGATGTGAAAGGGCCCTATCCGCCGTCCCCGAGACCGCTGTGAGAACCTCGGTGTTGGCTCGGTGACAGGGTCTAATGCGAGGACAGTTTCATATTAAACCCCTATCTTTCTGATCTAAATATAGGTTCAGATTTGTAGTATTTCTTTGTTATATATATATAAATGTCAGGTGCTTCAGAAAAATGTGATCTCCTAACAAAGATCTACATGATTCAGTAGTATTACACAACATCAATGTCCCACTCGATTGACGCCAAAATGGACATAGAGTGACGTTTATAGATCTATAAGTTAGATTGCATTATAAATAATATGTATATAAGTTATAAAGGTAACATGCTCTATATAATTACGTAATTGTTTAAAGGGAAACAAAAGGTTTGTTATGTCAAAATATGACAAAGATTTTACATACTCAGATAACCTTGAAAATACATTCTAAGAGTCTCAATTTAGCCATTGTAATGGTATAATATAAACCATGATAACTAACTTTGACTTTACTTTAATTACACAATACTTATGTAATGTATGCCTGAAGAGAGCAATGTTTGTAAAGAAACCAATTTTGGTGGGTCACCAAAATTTATCGGGAATGGGTTTTAATATAGTCTAAGTCTGTATTCACAATATTTTACCACAGGCCCATGTTATGGCAATAGAATATAATTTCAATAGTTTACAAAATTTGCAAAATTTTGACCCTTTATTGCTTTTGGCTGCCCTAATGTTATCATAAGGACTGGGTAAACATTCTGAATTATAGGTTTGCCCTCTAACCAATATCAGGAACATCGTTCAATTCACTTCACACTACGGACACAATAATGTGTCGTAGGCCTGAGCCAACGTTATTTACAAAATAACATTAATGCGCCGTGTCTGTCCGTCTAGGAAGGTTTTAGTTGAGGCTTCAAGAAAATTCCGTTTCGACTGAGGCGGTTTTACGTTTGAGGCCGGCAATGCTCTAATGGCCTTGAGAAAGCAGGCAAAGAGTGGCTTTAATCTCCGGCCTGTTTTAAGGCGGTAGGAAGGCGGAGGCAGGAGGCCCTCGGGTTGACGGCGCCGCCTTGTCGTCACTACGGACCGACACTGTGCTGCCGTCGGCCACGGACTATACCTATAGTGCAGAGCTGTTCTACTCTCGAGGGATTTAAGATCACTGTTGTGTCTAAAGGCATGGGTAGCTGATAAGGCTCAATGGTTACATTTTGTTTTTAGGTACAGAACCTTGTATCTCATCTTCCATATTTATTTGTAATAGTTATTTTGAGCGCAATCCCCTGGTAAATATCACCAGGGGGTGCCTTTGTGTACACGTAAAGTGAATAATAGGCTTGATATTAGTCTATTATTGTTCTATCCTCTATCTTACACTCTCTTTAAGAGGATACGTCGGTGTCTCCCTACAGATGATCACCGGATTAGGTACAACTATAGCCAAACCAATTACTGCAACAAGTTCGTGTATTGATATAACTTATCTGAACGGCGATAATAGTTGGTCAGCATAATATTCGTTCTCAGTAGTCAATTGAGGGATATCGATTTCAGCTGTTTTCGGAATCTGTTTTGCTTTGTCATCAAAAAAATGTTAATATCAAGCTCAATCTAAGCACACACTTTGTGTAGTTATGCTTAAATTGGACTCGACTAGCTGCATTCATGCCAGGATGAGATTTTCTGTACGTTAACTGACGTGGGTAGCCTGAGGTCAAAATAACCGACTAAGTATAGCAGAGTTTCTTATTTCTATACTATAATAGCTGACACATTTCACAAACCTATCGTAGATTATTAGATTTATGTGTTAAGGCGACTCCAAGCCATGATCCATTAGGCTTATTTGATTGTACATCATTTTGCAAACATTGCCCTTTCGGAGAGTATTGCCGTTTATCTGTCAAGTATAGACTCCTGGATGTTATGTCAGTATGAAGTGTTCATTCTCCAATGTTCAATTTGAATAAAACCTTCTCTAGGATTAGTACAAGGCTTTTAAGAAAATGGAAAGCAGTAACCAGGTGTATCAAAACGTCGCAGAGCGGGTAATGGGCTTAAGTCAGTCTGTAATGCAGTTTGGGGCTGGTCCCTTTGTGGGTCCGCTTGTCCCCGCGGTCTTGTTGCTACAGACGACCAGCTGGTCCCCAAAGACCTAGATCCCGCAGGGTACACAGGCCGGGAACCAGGTCAGTTATCACTGATTGGCTGATACGCCGTGGCAGCTGTGGCCACCCTGATGTGTATTGGATAGCTGCCTTTTGGCTACAGTATGTCATATGCAGTTAGGCAGGCTCTACCCAGATGTCCTCCCCCAATCCTACTGACGGCATACCGACACTGGATACTTGTTGATGTACTCACATATATGCTCATACCTACTATTTCATGTGCAGGTTGATACATCTGTACAACATGCATTTTCTTATCGGTCATATGGAGCAAAGGTAGATGGCTGTTGTTTTGACAAAGGGGCTTCATCGCGTTATTGATGCACTGACAGTCAGAGTGTTCGATATACCCAGGGTTATGTGGCTGGGCTTACATATGTTTGCGTGCATGATAGTGTGACGTTCTCTGGTAAGTCGGGGTTGCCGATTCTTACAACAGAGGAACGTGGGGGTTGTTCGGGTCTCGGGGTGGACGGGGAATCCGGGCCAAGAACCGAGATGTGTTTCTAGAGTCGTGCCTCGCGCACGAGGGGGGGCTGAGCGAATCGATCGGGAATCGGCACTCGATGTCGACGGAGGACTGCGGGGGAGGGAAATTATGGTAGGGGTACGGGTCGGCCGGGGGGCGGTCCACCCCTGAGTTCCGGTCCGCGGGGGCGACGGGCCGACGGTCGCCTATTGTTTGGTAGCGTGGGGCCGAGCATGCCGCGCCCTCGTCCCCGCGGACTTCGCTCCCTCGTTCCGCTCCCCATGTCTTCGTACCATACTACGCCTCGGTTTCCGGTACTACTTCGGGCCTTCGTGCTCTACTCCGTTCCCTCGTTCCTCGTTCTTCGGGCCATCGGGCCACTTACCCTATGTTTCTACTACCTATCTCGAACTTCGACTGTTTTGTCCTAACTTCGGCTTAATTACTCTGATCGGCTCATCTTTAGCGGTTGTTTCAGGAAAGAGGACACGTCTGGACACCAGGAGAACTGTTAAAGAACTCTGTTTATTCGGGCCTCACCGCCCCTTTATATACTAGAGAGGTCAGCCCTGATTGGCTGCCTTCGGTCACGTGACCTACCACTGACGTCACTTCCGGTTTATATATTCCGTTTCCGGTTTACATTTCACTTCCGGTTTACATATTTCCGGGTTTCGTTCCATTACGTTTTCGTTATTCGTTCTTTACATATTCGTTATTCGTTCTTTACATATTCGTTCTTTACATCTATTTCGTTCTTCGTTCTTTACATATTCGTTCTTTACATCTATTTCGTTCTCTTATATATATTTCTATTATTACCTTATTTCTATTATTTTAACCTCTATGTATTTTGGCTGAATAGCCGTTCATCACAATAGTCATAGTGGTAACATGAACTCCTACTTGGATTGCTATCAAATCCACTTGTCCCCTACCCATATGTATCGCAACCGCTGATGTATGGTCGCAAGCAGAACGCAAAGAAAACCTGATGGACTATGGCTTTTTCATTTGTAGCTATGGTTGTGTTGATGAAGCGAAATTTGATTCGATATTTGAATCGAGAATTCACTAGTATTTTCTTTTTACATCTCACATAGTCAATACAGGTCAACAAAGGTTCCAGTTTGGGGAACTCATTCAAAAAAGAAAGCCACATACAACTGAAAGGAATGCTCTCGTATTAGTAGCAATGGAATCGCTTCATAGTAGTGTTCGTCATCAACAGAAAAGAAAAGTAAGCGGGAAGAAGTTGTTTACTGAGACCATAATAATGCTAAGGTAAATGAGTCTACATGATATTATAATTAATAACACAATAACGCATCGGACCAGGAATCTGGCTGACGTTTACGACTCTCAATGTGTCTGTCTGTCCTGGAATCTCTATATCTGCAACGAGGCAGGCTGTAGCTCAGCAGGGCCCTACATATGCGACGGAGACCGTGGCTGTGTTTCACCACGTTACCTGGATTTGTTCCATAATGTACCTGCCATCGTCGTATAAATTGATCCTGTTGTTGTCGCGACTTACTAGGAGTATCGAGAAATGGTGCCTGTCACGTTTATTGTACACACCCACACACGCAACGTCGTATAGATGTCTTCAACCATACATAACAAATTAAGTTATATTTATGCCGTGATGTACGTGACAATTGAGAATCACGCAGGAATGGGGACTAAAGCTGCTCGTCAGATATCCGGTACATCAAAGACGTAGAGAGATTTACAATTGTATGAAAATTCAAATAGTATCGATTATTTTACACAGATTCTTGTACATACAATGTGTGTGTGGCCGTCGCAATTTTAGTGGTTCACATCCATTTTATAACCAAATGAAAATGAAATCTATACACAAAGTTCCTCACTTAAAATTCTTATCATTGCATAATAATCAGGGTTTGAAACATATCAGTAATGGTTTTCGTAATGAAACTGCCGTCATGTCTTTGTCTTCTTGCCTTCCCGTATTCCAAAGGCGTATTGTCTAAATGTATTGTGCTCCGTGCGGGAAATACAATTTTGTTGGAATGTTGAAACCAAATGATGGGAGGTTAAAAAGCCCTGCCATTATAAGGCGGATTCAGACGATATGAATCTTTAATCAGCAAAGGATAGTACCATCATTTTCTAGGATTTGCCTGGAGCTTACAGTTTCGTCTGCCAGCGAAGACACTGATACTGTCAATGTATTGTGCATACAGCACAGTGTGTTGGCTAGGGCACTGATACTGTTCATGCATTGTGCTTATGATTATAGCACAGTGTGTCTGTCATTTAGGTCACTGATACTGTCAATGTATTATTGGCTAGGGCACTGATACTGTTCATGTATTGTGCTTATGATTATAGCATAGTGTGGCTGTCATCTAGATCACTGATACTGTCAATTTAATGTAACACAGTGTATCTGCTAAGGAACTGATATTATCAAAGTATTTTGCTTATGATTACAGCATGTTGTGCCAGTGAGGGAACTGATACTGCCATTGTATCATGCTTGCATCATCTGACAGAGTGAAGTGAGGGCATTCCTACTCTCAATGTATTATGTTTGCATCCATCTGACAGAGGGCAGTGAGGGCTAGTGTCAACGTATTGTGCTTGCAGCTCAGTCTGCTTATGACTGGTACTGTCAACTTAGCATAAGTTGCCTTTTGAACTGATAGGGCCTATATAGGAGTCTGCGACGATTCCGTTTGTCTACGTAGCATGGTATTAAAACATTTATGGTTCTGATGAGAATATGATCTCTGGGTGGTCAGTGCAATATCTGCCCAAATGTTAATGACTTGATAGAGAGACTTAAAAAAGCTGCAGGCCCATCGAGCATTAGACCAGGAATTCGAAAAGGAGATTTGGTTTTATTGTTAGGTTCAGACACAGTTAAATTGAAAGGTGAGGGTACCCTAACCCCCCCCCCCCCCCCCCCCCGCCACCTATTAAGTACATGTTCATACTTAATATAAGGCCCCATATGGCTAGTTCATTGCAAAGAATAACCTTAGGACAGTTATTAGTGTGCCCTTGGAGAACATTGTGTGAGAATAGTGGGTAGTTATCGTGGCACGTAACTAAATGACGGGCAGTGGCCAGCAGCGTTCAGTGCAATGCCTCGGCTTGGGTAGGAGCTGTCCATCCCTATAGGGCTGCCGTCCGATCAATAATACATCCCTTAGTAAATCTCCGCCAATCCACTCGCAATTAGGGTCAATTCTCATGATTTCTCTTGGAATTCATTCCCCGTGATTGGGTCGAGAAGTGGACTAAAAACTTAACAAGAGGTCTGGCCTGATTTATTAACAAATTAGCGGCGACAGCTTTGAATTGGAGGTTGATGGATGGGTGGGGTCGGGCCGATTGGCCTACTTATCGGGGGGCCCATTCACACAGACCACACGGGCCCAGTGCACTGTTACACCAGGAAATGAAGGGCAGGCTGCAATGTGACTCTTTCACTCCCCTTGATGCCGTCACCCCAATCCCATTCCCAGGCCATTAAACCTGCAATGTGCCCAGTGAAAGGCCTCAATACTCATATTGTCGGCGAGGTGTGGGAGCTGGAGATATTCAAATGGAATAGATTTGTTGCAATGGAAACAAGTTTGGTCCATAACACTTTACAAAGAGTCCACAGGCGCGTCGTGAATAGAATGTATAGAGATACCTTAGACAACAAATGCTGGCGGTTGACCTGGCGGTGGACCGTTCGTGACTTGATGTGGGGGGGGGGGGGGGGTTATTGATATTCAGGTCATTTTGATGTGTGGGTCAGCCTAAAGCACATAGCCAAGTCACATCCTTCGCAGTCGCCACCTTTTCATGACACCATGCAGTCTGTAGCTGTTCAGCTAACACAGAAATGCTTATTGTATCATTATGTTGGTTTTTGGGGGAAATTGAGACTTTGAAGACAGTTGTTTGATGATAAAACTGTAAATTTCCACAGCATCGGTCTGACGGATGGACCCAGAGACACTGTACTCGCCTTAACTGTGGTCAGGCTGTGCCATGCTGGGTTAGCCCTTACTGCTGTCTGTGTGGTTAAGGTGTTCAGCACAATCCATAGTCCTCTGGTTTAACCCTTACACTGCCAGAGGCCTCATATGGGGCCCTATAGTAAAATCCCATAGGAACACCATTGAAAGAATGCAAATTATGCTTTCAGAATCTGAAAGAATTTTTCAGATATTCCAATTAGAACCAGAGATACAGGTATTTGAACATCGGACTATCAAGTCACCCAAAAATGTTAGAATTGCAATTCAAGAAACCATAGACAATGTGTTTACATTTGAATTTGCCATACTAATTAAAAGATCATGAAAAATGGGTGAATTTATGTAAATGACATGATTTTTAATTTGCTCTAACTTTTCTTTCACTTATGATAATCACAAACTGTCTTTTGCACAAAAAAGATAATGTTTTCATGTTAGTTTTATGAAGAGTGTCATAGTTCTTTTATGAATTATCGGTTACCATGGTAACCTGCAAATTACGATAGTACGAACAATTACTCTGCACAAGAAATTTGCCTTATTGGCACAGTGCCAACATTTGGAACATTTATATCAAAATTATTGAAAAAAGCTTTTCATCTGAAGAATCTGAACTAAATTTGAGTTTTAGGGAATTTATGCACTAATTTTTGTATTTTGGGCAATACTTCAGTAAATATCAGTTACATTGTGATATATCTGGCAGTGAAAGGGTTAAAGTGGTTTATCCTATAACTCAGAAATATCTATAAATCTCAATTACAAAGAAATGATTCAATATGGGGACATCTGTATTTGAAAGAGAGGGCCCTATATAAACATGCAAATGTTGTTTGTATATTCTACTAATGGGCAATGTCTTCATTGTAGCTACCATAACCCATATTAAAATTTATATTTACAGAAATACATTTTGATCTTAATGTAAAACAGATTTTGCTATATCACACACAAACACGCACACACCACCCCCACCACACCCCCACCATCACCACCAGAATTATCACCACCCCTAAGCCTGGCAGGTGTAAGTTTTTTCGTCAGCTCTTGATCAGATCCACTGTTACCTTCCAGCAATGAGTGCTCGCAGGTAGGTCACCTGTGTGCTGCACCCAGTGGCTTCTTGTACCTGCGCCCAGATTCCCCACCAATCGGGCCAGTTAGGGCTTCAGTGGCTGGAGATTTAATATCGTATTAGCATCTAAGGCGGGCTGGATGATTAAAATCTGTGTGACGTTTAGTCTCGGTCTAGCTGCCCCTGTGATCAGGGAATTCATTATGGACACAGAGGGGTGAGGCGTACTGACTTTGCACCGTGCCAGACATCGGGGTCGGGTCAACGAATGGAGTGTGTGGGTTGTGTGTATAGGGAGGAGGTGTTGGGGTAAGGGTGTCGGCAGGTTGAATCATCATCAGGTTATCCCTTGGTTTTCAGAGTTATTACATATTTCAAGTAGTAATCGAAATATCAACGATCTTTTATTAATTCAAAATGTCATGAGGTGACAACGTACATTTTTGGAAATTCATTCGATGAAATATTATTTCTTTAGGATGTCAATACTAGCATATCGTTTGGTTTGCCGTTTGTACATTGTATACATAGATGACCTCTGAGTGGAGTATGTAGAAGATCAAGTATGCAATCGGATGCGTTTCCTGTTTCTTATGAGTTTGGAATTTATGGTTAATTATGTATTGGTTCTCATTCCAGTACAAAATAAGACATTTCGCTGTATCGCACCAATAACAACATTATTATGACATTGTGTGGCTGACTCCCCCAGTACATACTCCGTTCTTTGCGAAGATGATTGAACCTTGCACTCTGAAACCCAGGAGAAGGTTGCATTTAGTCCTCCTCTCCCGTTACTGTCCTGGGCCCTACCCCCAGCCCCCAGTCCCCAGCCGGTAATACGATTCTCACATGAGGCAGGTGATACGTCTCCAGATTGTTTCGTTGTGGGCGATTTTCGTGGGAAAAAACTCTTAGCCTGCTGGTTTGGGATTTATTTTATGGTCGTAAATCTTCGATATCCATGAAAGGTTTAAGGATTTCATGGGGCTTTAAGAGATATATGAGTTCTTTGTAGCCACACGTTGTACTGAGGTACTTTTTGTCCTTTCCATCTATTCCGCGCTTATAGTATTATTTCGATGAAAAATTCCCATCAATCATATGGTACGTTATCATACAGGTTTATGTGACTGTCCTTACCCATCACTGCATTCGTATGTTAATGTGTTTCATTCAGGTTCCTCGAATACTATAACCTTCTGATTATAATCTTTACCAATTTGAACCGCCTGTATCTGTACCGCAGTGTAAATGTGCCGCGAACCCTATTCTCAGTCTCTGTGTTGTGATTTCAGGTGAGTTGTCGTGTCGGGCCCTCCTTATCATCAGGTAGGCTCACGTAACCACCGCCATTGTGGTCAATATTTAATCCCCCAAACCCCAAGTCAGCAAGGAGGCGGTTTTCTATTATTTATCTATGTATGACTGTGTTAGATTTAGCTCCTCATGATATTCCCCTGTAGTCAAGGATCGCAGATGTGCACGCTGTAATACATATATAAATCATAGGTATGTTGGTGCGTCCTCCAGAGGGGCGCTGGAGGCCTCTGGTGGGCGGAGTGGGCGGGCGGCCTCCTCTTACCTCGCCCACCGGAGGACCTACAAGTCCACCGTCGGCCGATCGGCACGGGCATCTCCGACCACAGCTTCTGCATCCGTGTGTAATTATTGAACCTCCCCCCGGTGCGAGCTGTCTTCTCCAATCATAGTAATCCTGTTTTTGTCGACTAAATATGCAGCCGGCAGATTCCTCCCGAGCACACCACGTACTCCGTCTGCCTCTGACGCCCGGTGGGCAGCCATAGGCCTGCTCCAGCGCAGACATTCCCTTAATTAACTGACTAATAGCTTTTAGCACGGCCATGCAGGACAACGACAACGTATTGCCTATGGATTCGTTAATTCTACTTCCGCTGCTAATTATACTTCTGCAATTGCGTCCGTCTGGATGGTCAGCTATAAATAAATACTCTGCAAATGCAAAAACTAATCAACTCGCTAGGTTACTTATTTTGACAGTGAACACTTGTTTTTTTATGTGTTGACAACTTTTGAATTATGTTCTTATGAAGGGAGAAAGTTGCTCAGGCGTATTGGACATCATTTGATTGATGAAGCCTTGATTGAAGTCTAGAAACTCTTTCCTTTTTCAAGCTTCAGTAGTCTATGTGCATGAACGAGGATATCTCCATCCGCTGACTATAGGCAATCACGCTGGAATATTAGAATAATGAATAGTGAACTAATGTTACCCTCTTAATTAAATTCCACCAGTCTTTCAGCCGTTGAATTGAGAGACTAAGTTGAACTTCACGCTATCCTTTTCCCAAACTTCATAAGTTGTTATGAAGTCTCATCCAAGACAGACCAGGTTTGATGTACCGCAGAGCTTCAAAAAGGAAGAAGACCAAGGGAGTGTATGGTTCCATCCCACGTGTCATAAAAAGACGAAGCTGTAAATATGACGCCGGATTTAAAGGGGTGCTCTGGGTATGACGGAAGGTGAAGCGGGCAACGGCCGACCTCTGCCTGCCCCCATCCCGAACCGCCGACCCCTGGAGCCGCAGGGCCGGCCGCGCCCAGCGCCTAATGTAGTTTGAAGTTGTAATGGGGTAATGCGGCTGGTTGGGGCGGGGCTCGGTCCGAGTTATTTATCATAGGACTGGGTAAGCCGCGCGGACAGGCTTAAGAGAAAGTCAATAATTGGACAGCGGAAGTGGCGTGCCCTCGCCGGTCGCCAGGTGGCGGGCCGCCCGCCCCAATTCGTCAATTAGAGGTGGACGTCCGGGGTGGGGCTTTGTGTTCGGAGAGGCCCTTACCGACGTCCAGTCCTTAGCGCCCTCACCGCCCTCACTGCCCTTACCGCTCTCCTGGACATTGTCAACCCAGCTCAGCCCTCAGTGTCCTAACCCTCCACCTCACCCATACCGGGCTCCTATAACCTTCACACTGTCAATACTGCCCTCGCCTTCTCTTCACACCAGTCCACACCCCTACCTACTCCATCACGGCCCAAACTCACTGAACTGCATTAACTTCACACTCAGCCTAGTCCTACCTAAATGCCCAGTTCACACCCCTGCTTCCCTATAGAACAGTCAACCCCTTCAACATGTGCCAGCACATTATCTTCACACTCAGCCTAGTCCTACCTAAATGCCCAGTTCACATCCCTGCCTTTCTATAGAACCGTCAACCCCTTCAACATGTGCCAGCACATTATCTTCACACTCAGCCTAGTCCTACCTAAATGCCCAGTTCACACCCCTGCCTTTCTATAGAACCGTCAACCCCTTCGACATGTGCCAGCACATTATCTTCACACTCAGCCTAGTCCTACCTAAATGCCCAGTTCACACCCCTGCCTTTCTATAGAACCGTCAACCCCTTCGACATGTGCAGCACATTATCTTCACACTCAGCCTAGTCCTACCTAAATGCCCAGTTCACACCCCTGCCTTTCTATAGAACCGTCAACCCTTCAACATGTGCAGCACATTATCTTCACACTCAGCCTACTCCTACCTTAACGCCCAGTTGACACCCCTACCTACTCATCATCCTCCACATCCCACTACTATCATCTTCAGTAACTACCTAATCCTAGCCTGGTACGCAGTCCACATCCTTTACTCTCAACACACATTATCTTCACACCTATCTCTATATCAGCACTTTGCCGTTAGTTCTTCCATAACATGTACCATTCCCTCTTTTAACACCCTACCCATCTCAAAACCTTAACACCCATTATGTTATCACATCCTTATACAACATGCCTACTGGTCCACATCTCTACCTACCATTACCCACCGTCCTTACCCAGTGCACTCCTTTAACCTTCACACCCGGCCATAACAAACTTCACTTTACCTTCAGACTAATCCAATTTCCTTCGCCCACCTTATTCCACTCCTTGGACTCTCACACCCAGCCATTACCACCCTCAACCAGCAGTCACATCAGTCCACCACCCCCTTAGTGCCATCACCGTGACCCCTTCACCTAATTCTACTGCCTACCTCCTAATCACCTTGACACCAGCCCAGTTCTTCTCACCTTAACTCTGCCGAGCGCTACCCTTGTCCGACTCACGGAATAAAATATGTAGCGAAATTTCACACCACCGATGGAGCAGGATGTAGGAGCAAGTAATTGTGCAACAAAACATATATGTGTACATGGATACTTACTCAGTTTCAGTTTTTTTCCTCACAAAAACGATTTGGGGCCTTCCAGATAGTACGTACGCAGCAAGGGGGGTGGGGGGGTCTGAGATTTTTAAAAATTTGCGTACGTTCCTGTACAACTCTAATGCGTACTATAGGCCAAGGGGGGGGGTGGGGGGGGTCTAGAATTTTAGAAAATTTGCGTACGTATTAAATGGAAGGCCCCTTTATCAACATCATAATGTTGCCATCAACATACTTAGGGTTTCCTACCTTTTAAGGTAGGGAAAGTTGTATAATGTCAGTTCGGCACATTCAAGAAAATGTGTAGAAAACAGAACTGTACCGGTATCTCAATGTCCGTTTGAGTGGTTTTTCCACCATGTAATTTTTCTAAGTTTTCCTCTTGGCAAAGTCTCGCGTACTCAGCGGGGGTGCCCAGCCTAAAAGAAATACATTAAGAGTGAGTCTGGTGCGGGGCGGAGTGGTAAGGGGCGGGCGGTGTGAGGTGATGTATGACCGGCGAGCTGCTCCCCTCCCCCCGTGAGCTGCTCGCCTCCTCCCGCCCGCCGCCCGGTCCTTACAGGCCGCCCTGATGGATGGCGCCCAAATACAGCCTTAAATAGCGCCGTGTTACACAAAGATGGCAGCGCCGCCCCGGTCAAGTAGGGCGCCGCCAGCTGACCAATCAGCTGCCCGCTCTTGTTCGGCCGAGTGAGACTAATATCTTAATGAAGATGAAGACGGAGGAGCACTCTGGGGGAGGAGAAGGCAGCACAGGGGTTTCTTAATGCCCGGCGCCCGGCCGTCCTATATACACAGTCAGCCCACTCCCCTGCACAGCTATACGTCTTCATACCTCAAACCGTGATACGTACGTAGAGTAAAACTACGTCTCCTGGCTTGTTAACAGTACTTACACATCGATGGGTCTGGTTGATAGTTCCCCTATGGGTATGATATAATCTAAGTCTAGACAAAATGATAACAATATGTGCGGCTTCCGGGCACATTTATACTTTTTGACATTTTGCATTAGTTTTCTGGTAGTAAGAAAAATCCCCGCGGGTACAGATATGTCCGTATTGGGCTAGTTCTAACTCGAACTGCATCTGTACATGCAGAGTCTTTTAGTGATCTGCACTTCCTCCAGTGGATGCACTATTCAGCATACAGCCTTTTGTCACACACGGTCCTTTGTCTGTCCTCTGGGGCGGCAATCACGGGCGCGGGCGGCCGATCGCCCCTGACAGCATTTCCTGAAGAGGGCCTTCACCAGAATGGTCACAAAGGCACGCTCCCTCCAGGTCGGCGTGGGAAAAGGTCAGTCCTGCAGGTGAAGGGAGCAGGAGGGGACTTTGAATGTTATTTTTAGCTCCAAGCGTCAGTTGGTGGAAGTTGCAGGAGCGGCGGACTGAGGGTTGTTGTTGAAGAAAGAGGGAGGTAGAAGGTGGGGAGAAGGTAGGAGAGGGGGAGGGGTAGGTCGTGGTTCACAGACAGGGATAGGCATTTTCAGACAAACGTTGAGATGTTGAATGCCATTCTGCAACGAGGTGATCTCCGCGCCGAAAAAGAACTGTGTAGTCCATGAGATCAGTGATTCTCGGACTAAGAGCGCCGTATTATAAATTGATTTAGGGGTAGAAGCAGGGACGTGGGAGTTGGCTGAACTGTGGAGTGTGGAGAAGAGGAAGACAGCGCCATTGCATCTATTTGTACAGTTGTCAAAATTACATATCAAATTGTTCAACGCCTATCTCAGTCAAACGAATGAAATGCTTACATTAGTCAATACTTACTTACTTACTTACTTACTTACTTACTTACTAACTTACTTACTGTGGGCACAGCTAGTTTTGGGAAATCAGGTTACGAAAAGAGTGGGCAGGTATGTGCTTGGATTCACCAGGAAGTGAATGAGAACAGGAATGGGAAGGTCCACGAGCGGGCAGGTAGAATGTGAGTATAATGATATTAGGTCGTTAGCGGAGTTCGGTGAATATAGATGGGGGTTGCACGGGGCATCCGGCATAGACAGGAAACAATGGTCGAAGTAGACTGATGGGCACATATAATAACACGGAAATATAAGGAATACGTACAGATACGGGGTATTACGTATGTATTTGATTTCCAAGAAGAACGCGAATTTGAGAATATGACCCATTTCAACTTCAGTTTTCGAGGGACACCTGACAGGGGCTGGGTTATAAAAGCAGGTTGGATCTAGGAGATAAGATATCCATCACTCAAAGGCAACGACTCTCTGAATCTGCCAAAGGTAACCGTCTTCTACTTGGTCCCACCTCGTTAGCTACCATATAAAGATGAAAAAACTATATGCGTCAGAAAGTGACAGTTGACTATATTACAGGACCTACTGCTCCAAGAATTACACCCACAATCCAGATATCAAGTATCTAATAACGTTAGTTATAGTACTTACCTTTGATAAATTCACGGTTGTCTACCATAAAAGGGCACAGTAGTTCAAAAAAGACCCTCTATAGGTTTAGTTGGCAGGGAATGTGGTCGGGGAGGCAATAACAAAAAGTGCGAATGCCACCCCAGGTTAACAAGATGGGACCAGGGTAAGAAACCACGACTCGCCACTCAATTAACGAGTCTTAATTACACTTCACGCAGACGACAATGGCTTAGGCCCTTCCCCGAAGACAGCGCTGTAAAACTTTAATTGCCTGCAGATAAAAGCGGGTTCTGATGTCGGGAAGCTAGCTACAAAAGACGCGGCCATGGGCCCTTGTCGACACGCAATACCAACAATAAGAAGAGCTGCGTTAGTTCCCACCTATTGCTAACGCGTGGATAATTTGATTTTTCAATGTGGCCATTAATATGCAAATCTAATGAGCCAAGTATTTCCTCTGGGGTGATTACCTGAATGGCACTCCTCAATGAGACATGCTGGTGCAATTCAAAGAAAATCATACGCAAAGTGAAAATATATTCTTCCTGGAAAAAGTCCGAGTATGATGATTATTTGTTATCTTATAATGTCTATTACTTTCATCTCTGGGGATCAATGACCTGTGTGACACTTGACATGACTTTCCTGGGCTCTAGCTACATCGAAATCCTTATCTATGGAGTAATTGCAGAACGGAAATAGTCGGAATACAAGGTCCTATCATTAATTCAAAAACGTACAGGCGTATCTGGAGTATCATTACAAATAGGATAATGAACAGGTAAAGAAATATTATTGTTTTCTATCTCTCTATAAAGCACATTCGACAATGTCCTGCGATATTCATGACTCAACCTGCGTTATTTTTAAAACTTGCCTAAAGATCACGGTGATAATTAAAGCTGTAGGCCTACCTACTTTTTGTCTGAATTCATATAGGCCATACATACAGCGAACAGCCACCGAAGTAGCTTTCGATAATTCTGGAATTTGATACGTTCGCCGGAAGAAGCTTTCTGTAATGCTATTTGTCCCGGCGGGTTCCCTGTGGCATATAGGATGGCAAGTATTCTTGTCATAAAGTGATGTACCTGTGTCTATGTCTTCATCAATCATGTATGTGTGTGACACTGATTGCCTTTCGTCGCCAATAGCAACATCTAGAGCAGTCTCCCCACAGTATACACTATATTATTTGTCCGCCCACATTGCAGGCTATACCATACAGCACAATGTTATGAGCTGCATACCGCTAGATCTAGACAACTTGCCGGTACATTCCAATGTCCCGGTGCGATGTCTACCCACAGAGCCATATGTGGTTTTTCATACAATTCTCAAGAGGGAAAAATGACATAGGCCTACAACATCCTCCGTGTGACATTACAAACAAGCATTTGAAAGATTAAAATAAGATCGCTTTGTGACGAAGCTTTCATTGCCTATTATTCAAATTCCTAAAATACATACTCCTATCGTCTTTGCAACTGAGAAAGCCGCCTCTGTAACCATGACGACAGCTCACCGGTAGAGCCAATGGCTGGAGGGTTCCGCATTAATATCCTGTCTATAAATGTCGACAGTAATGCGCCATCGTGTCTTCCAATTCACTGGGTCCATTGTAAGAGTGTTTGGCAAAGCAGGCGGAGAATAATTGGCCAGCACCTGCGTTATACTTCCACAAAAGGTCGAGAAGGGCGGACATTTTGTTCAAGTCGTGGTAGAAGAGGGGCCGGCGGCGCTGAGCTGACCTCTCGCTGCCTCTCGCGGGGTCTCGGGCCAGGCGAGGTCACTTGGTCTATGGGGTGCCGCGGGTCGCTTTTAGCGGTGGCGGAGGACCACAGCACACCCGGACAGGCCCGCAGCGGGGGCCAGCGCCGGCCACACTCCGACTGTAGCCTCTAAAAGCCCTCACTTCACGGTAATGTGCGCCCAGTCTCTCAGGGCCGCGAGCCCTCTCTACCGTATACATATTTATCTGCCAAGAGTCAGGCGTGTAGCTCCATCCCAGCATAAAAGCCTTACTGAATTTAAAGCACCGAGGTTCGGTTGTTGTGTTTTCATTACAAAAGAAATGATTTAAGGGTGCTTTCAGAGCGGGTTATGACTTGCCTATATGTATATGTAGTCATGTTTAATGCGCCAACTGTTTGCGAATATATGCAGATAAATCCATTGGAGCGGAAGTTGCTTAAAATCCGTATCCCCATTAACAACCAACTGACTTTTTATAACCTTTTAGCTAAAGGTCGGATGATATAAAAGTGCATTTAACTCACTCTATACCCTACTTATCGCACTACGAATCCGTTTGAGAGAATGATATGATTAGTTCTATAATGGAGTGAGATATAGACGTACATAGGCCGTTATACGTTTGTACATCAAAATTTCTAAATTCATAAATTGACACAGTTATAGGGTCAAGGATGTATGTTTACATAGACATAGACATCTTTGGATATGGACAGTTTTAGACATGCAAGGTCGTTGTCATTTACTAGAGAGCGGCATGCGACATGCGCATTTCTTTAATTTGACACAGGACATGGGACTCTCATCCCAAGCCGAATATAGGCCTTGATTATGGCAACAAGCTCTCAATTCAAGAACAGGATTTATACCCTTCTATTGCTATAAATAGTATCAGTTTATATTATGAAACTCCCAGTTCAGAGCTGGATAATGTACGCATATTCTAGCCCGTAAAACACTCTTATAATTATGTATGCTTGTGGATGACTGGCACCTGAATAGCCAAATAGAAGTTTTACTTGCGATATCCAACGTTAACGGACGATCTTCATATTAGCATTATAGTTAGATATTCAATCAGATATTTAACACAACTGCCTTAACAACCAGAGGGACTCACACTCAGAAAACATACAGTGTTGCCTTCAGATTCATAACGATATTCCAGATGGAAACAAGATGTAGGGCCTAGAGATTGTAGAGTGGGTCTCAGACTTACGGTAGATTTTTCCTACTACAACACTTATCGATTGTTAGGATGTTGCTGATAATGCTCCATCTATAATTATTATATGACATTTAATAAGCATGCTGCGTTGTTCAATCAAGATAATTACCATACAAAAACCCTCCTCCCGGCACGGCGCCGATTCCCACCTCCATCACTGTTCGCCCCCGTCTCCACCTGCCGTCTCTTCCCACTCTCACGTGATGGATGTAGACTCAGAAACTCCACACGGTATGAAGCTTTTATTCATGCTACATATTCCACGCAGCTTATTCACATGATAAGGAATACGGCCTTCATAACATGCATGTCTTGTTTTTTTAAAAGCGAAATGCAACATTAGGGATTGGTAAATTAGTGTTGAAATTTAGTTTTTTAAATTTCTTACAATGCTGTGTAACTTGCCGTGCCCATGCCTCTAGACCCCCACCCCCACCCCTCCCCACGTGCCGCCTACCGCCCAGCTCTGTTACCGACCCGTAGGCGGATCACGCGACATGCAAATAAAACAAGGAATTGGATTTATGTCTTATGTTAATATTGGAATAAAACCAGGTTGAGACGTGGACGAGTGAGGCTGAAGGATGGCGGTGACTGGGACTGAGTGATGGCGTGGGGCCGTGGAGACGGACCCCCACCCAGTGTGAGCCGGGCCAAACACCTCCCAAACATGATAGGCCCAATCACCCGCCGGCGACACGGGGTTCTTTTAAGCAGCCAATTAAAAAGTGAAATATGACGTGACTCAGTAAACCCGGCCTGCGACACGCCACTGGCGGTAGTGGGTAACAAATGAGACCCGCGCCTTTCTCTGAGTCAATAAGGCGAGTTTGGACATGAAGCCATGTGGGCGGGGGAGGGCGGCACTGGACACGTCCCCGGTGTAGGTCGGGGGTGGGGGTGGACCATAGACAGTCGACACGGGAGAGGCGCTAACACCCGCCTATAGAGGTTTGAGGCAGGGGCCGCCTCTGTCTGGCTACCGAGGGGGGGCTTCTATTTAAAGAGCGCAGTACAGAGGGGATCTAAATGTGTCTCTGTGTTTACACAATAAGCGTTCGCCGTGCGTTGGTAACTAAACGTATGCATGTTAATATAATGTCATCAGGAAACGTTAGAAATGGGTCCCAGAATCACCTTTTCAGGACGAAGGGATTATTTTCCCCAATAACAGCCCAGAATTGACAGCTTCATTGTTTAATTCATTGACATATAATTTCACTTCATGTCACTTGATTTAGACGTGCAATATTAACCGTACGCAAGCCACCAGGCCAGAAGTCACTTTGGTTGGACTGGATGTCCGCGTTGGGGACACAATAACATAATTACACATACCGCCCTACGTTTAAGGATATTTTAGGTAGATCTGATCAATAATTCTCTTTTCACTCCCCGTGCGTCAGAGACAAACATCATGCTCCATAGAAGATGTCAACACATAGCTAATAAACCGTTAATTCTATCTAGTCGCATGTACTCTGAACGTCAAAATATGTGAGTAGTACACAGAAATGAACTTTTGACTCTGGCGACTAAGGTCATGTAGTATATGAAATAGCAAATGTAATCAGGCAACGTATGTCAAAGTAGTATATAGAAAGTGCCACAGGTATCAGGTTCCCGAGATAATACATGAGATAAAGATGAAGCCCCTGGTTTGTATTGATGTAGACTATAATCATTACTTGAGCTTGTAAGTTAATAACGTATGTAGGATACTCCTATATTGTTTTGACATCATTACCGAAGGGCACTGAAAAACGGTAATGTACGGTCCTCTTGGAAGGGACTTGGGGGATAGGAAGGCTATCTGTAGCTCATCTTATAGGAAACGCTATTCGAACAGATCGGTTTTGAGACTTAGAAGTATCCAAGTTTTGGTCAAGTTTCTTTTGGCACTATATAAAGCAAATGGACACAACCAAGCGAATGTTCGTTATTCTTTTTGCATATGTTATTCTTACAAGATACTAAGCAGCTAAGCCAAAGAATTCTTTCCAACACCTTGCCCCTGTATGCGGCATACAAACACAAGTAACGTGAAGTCGTCGTGGTTGTTCAAATTCAAATGCTGTTATGACCATGTCATGTGACTTATATAAGTTTGGTTTCAACTGCATTAGTTGTCTGTGACGCTAGTAGTGTTGTGGTCGGAAGCACAACGCGTAATGTTAGGACTTGTTTGTTTATTAGATCTGCAGAATGCATAGGTGAATCTGTACATTTACTGTACAGCTACGTACTCAAGCTAACTACCGTACCTGAATGACTTTCCTACCTGTGGTACGTGCTCCAAAACTACCTGTGTGCCCGCCCCTCACCACCCGCCCCTCCCGACGATAAGCCTGCCTCACTCCGTCACCTCCTCACATATCACGGGTGCACTCAATTCGCCCAGACGCCACCTCTCGCCACACCAGGCGCCGGATAAGCCAGCTTTCTGATCAATGAAAATCCTCCTCACTCCAGCCCAGAACCAAATCAGTATGCTGATGGATTTTTTTACCCGCCGAGTTTATATGCGGATTGTCAGCCCATCCCAAAGCCATCAGGCCGTCCTCTGCCATGGCGGACGGCGGTGCATTGTGGGTAGAAGGGCACTGCCGGGGTCGGGTCAAAGGTGAGGGCGCCTGCGCAGTCTGAATAAGGCCCGATAAGCATGTCACTGGGGGCATGGATTTGGTCCTGGCTGGAGCGGCCAATCACAGAGCACAGCGGGCGGGCTGTGAATCTATCAGCCCACAAGTCATTTTCTCGTGCGGTAGTCATCACAGGGCGGAGGGAGGGGGTCTTTTGATGCCCTGTACCCTTGGGGACGCCGGCATTTTTCATTGCTTTGGGCCAATGATTGCTGACTGTTCCTTCTAATATGTCCTCTGAGGCGCCCTGTGGAGAGGCCCTCAGGGGAACCAATATTTGTGTAATACGTTTCACTCATTCATGCTTTACGACACCATTCAGAGGCACTTCTCAGCCTGGATATTGATCATACTCGGGTATATGACAGGCCCTCTCACAACTCATATAGGTTGTCTGACCCGACCCGAGCAAACCTCATCGGTTTTAGTACCACGCTGCGAAATGTGGTTATTGCAATGACTTCAGGCTTCTCTATATTGACATGGAATATGCATCATCATTATTAAACTGTCTTACCATAAAAAAAGTTCTTGTTGAAAGCTTTAAACATTGATCGACAGTTAGGTAGAGGATCTGGTAATTAAGTGGTAGGATTAAAACTTTTAAGAAATCTAATCATTCTTGAAGGGAACTACATTATCATCCTTTCTGTTCTAGAATGGAAGCCTATAATATATTTGTACAAATCCAAGTAGCAGTGACTCTTATATATGGGAAGATACATACACATCATAGTACAATGACTCCGGCCGTGTGTTCCCAAATACCGCAGCGAGTCCAATAATCCCAGACGAGCCCCGAAGACGGTACCCGATGCCGGTCTCCGTGCAGTGGTCCGGAGGCTCCTCCAGCTGCCGCCCCCAGCCCCAGGAGGAGCTGATCCCACAACTCACATGAATTATGCAGATGAATTATTCCACCCCGACTGGGCAGGAGGAGAGGGGAGGAGGCCGGGGGCAGGCCAATGTTTGTGTAAGACCGGGGCCTTATTGCCTCCAAGCGGGCTTTGAATGGTGCGGCACGTTTAGAGGGCGGTGGGCGGCCCAGCTGATTTACTGAGGGCGGCGCAGAACGCGGGCTCTTCCTTAACGCACGTGGCGCCCATTAACGCACGTGGCGACCATTAACGCACGTGACGGAGATGAATGGATGTTACGGGGATGTATGAATGTATAGTCGGGAATGAATAAGGAGGGTAGCCTGGCATCGTGACACAAATTGTATAGTTGTTTGTCGGCTTTTTTTTGGGCGCAGGCACTAGCTGATTGGACAATCTGTAAATATACAGTATTGCTCTATATGAGCAACTGCATGGTTTCTATGGCAAAAGCCCAAAAGTGAATGAAAATCTAGTCAAGCATAACTTTTGAAGATAAGAAAGTGCCTTGAGGAGATGGTGTCCAAGTTTCAAACGCCTCACCAAGTACTTAGTTAAATCGGGAGGAGAAGAAAGCCTTTAAAGAGGTGGAAGTAGGCGACTAAAACGACCCGGGCTATGTCTCCCAATATAGCCCACAGCCTTCATTCTAAAAGCTAGCAATTCAGATTATCTAGCAGCAGAAAAAGCCTCTTCCTTTCCCTTGTCGGCATTGGTCTGAATAGGACGCTGGGGACGTGGGGCCAGGCACTGGGGGAGGGGGGCCCAAAGCCCGCTATGGTCAGTGGCCAGCCTCCTGCAGCGGTCAGTGAGTGGTCAGTTGGTCGGCGGGCCCCCTGCTGCGCCCCCTGCCCACACCCATAAAGTGGAGGCGATGCGGCGCCCAGCGGCCGTAATGACCGATCCCTTACTGAGCGGAATACTAGCTGCTCCCCGGAGCTTACCTTCGGAATACTCGATTCTCCCCTACTCCTTATCTGGCATGCCCCCGCAGTAAAGCTTCCGGCGGTTGTTAGCGCATGCGCAGTTCTTGTTATCGGGGCGTTTGGGTTGGGGTGTAAGACAGGGACACAAGTGTATGGGGTGGGAGGTTGGGAGTTTGGGAGGGACATCAGTGGGGTAGAGAAGGCCGAGTGAACCAGAAAGGTGTGTGAACAAGGCTTTAAGTATAGCTCAACTAGAGAGGGCAGAATTGTAATGTGAGCTTGGGCTCTGCACCTTACAAGGTGTGATAAAGTGAGGACCAAAATGTAGTGTTAGTATGGGTGGCAAATCAAAGGATAGAAAACAAGGTGGCTTAAACGAAAATGTAACTTAATTGGCATATAGCTTAAACGGGCGGAGATGCCTAAATGGAGAGAAAGTTCAGAGGGAGCGTATTCTATATTGGAGAGTAAATGAGGAATGGAGAAACATAGTGACGATAGACGATATTCCAGTATTGAAGTCAAGTGGCGTAGGAAGTCTCTTTGAATTTGGCTTTGGGTAAAGGGGAAATAGAGTGGAGATAAGTGACGGTAACGGAGGCTTTTTTTTTTATTGTATTTTTATACAGGCCGAGTTCACTTTATTAAACGCTCTTCCACTGCAGTCCTGTGGACCATTTTGGATCCTGTGGAGCATCTGGGCACAATTCCGTGCAGGGGTCATCCAAATGTCCTTTTTCCATGCATGCTGCACTCCATGAGACTCGAACCCATGAAGGGCCAATGCCAACAAGTGGTACCAACGCCTCTACAACGTTGGCCACCCCCGGCTAGAGGGATGCTAGAAGGTGGAAAAGGTGGAGAAGTGACGTGTGGCCCACGTAGGGTGTCCAGCAGGGGGTAGGAAGTGGCCGGGAACTTTCCTGAATGGTAGCAAGTGTGAGAAAAGTGTTCTATGAATGATAGGGCTCACCAACTTTCATGGATAAGGAGGTCTGAAGGCATAGAGCTAGGACATTCACGGTAAGGGCAGGGGTGGCGGCGGTACCAGACCAGGGCGTGAGGGTCGCCTGTTAAAAGTTCAATGTCTAGTGACGTCATACACATGCAATGGGCTGTCTGGCGATCTAGTCCTTTCTGACCAAGATTTTCCCATATATAATGGAATATGGGGTGAAATAGGTTGCAGCTGATGTACAGACTCACTTTTCGTAATAGTGGATCGGGCTAGACGGACGTGGGTGTGGGGTGGACAGACTCGGGCCTTAAAACACAAGCTCCTAAATTACCTACCGTAGCAGCACTTACGGTAACCAGTTTGAATGGTAACCTTTGTAGGGTACACGTGATGCCCAGTGGCGGATATTGAGGGGGCGGAGGGGCAGGTTGGAGGACGGGTACCCTGCTACCTCGAATGCCCAGGGCGACCAGTGAGAGGTGTCAGTTTTAGAGAGGCCAGGGGTGACAGCACGGGCTTACCGAGTGTCAGTGGCTGAGTGGTTTTGGCGCTGCTGACTGACAGGGGCTGATGACCTCACCTCGATCTGCGTCGGGCGTCGTCACTGCCCCTGGACAGCCCACTTTGTCGATAAGTACAGATAGGAGCAGGTGTAATTTCACAGTCATATTTTCACATCAATACAAACGGCTAGGACTCGTCCACTATTCAGGGTGTGAAGAATGGCAGTGTTTGAGTTACCCCCGCGTGTCGCCTCCTGATAACGGGCTTAAGGCCCGACACCCTGACCTGTCCCGAGTCCGGGATGCGTGGCTTGGCTCTGATAATGAGGGGTGATGGGTTCTATTGTAAGTCACTAGACCTCAGGTCAGGCCATAATTATGTGGACCCAACCCTAGACCTTTTTGTCATTACAAAGAAGCAAACTCGGTAAACGTCTGGCCTAATAGATTGGCAAAGAGCAGTCTGTCCAATTTAGACGTGTCCTTCACAGATTAGCAAAACACAACAATAACAATAAACCCCTAACAGTATAAAGCATACAATGGGGGGCTAAGGAACGGCGTCATTACAAACATTATGTAAAATCCACAATTAAGGGACAGACGTTCAAATATAGCACTTTTTGACATCAAAGATGTAAGTGAGACGTGTTGCACGTCCCGTAAACTCCAAACCTCACTTAATCAGACTGAGTAATTCTGTTTACGGCTGAAGGGGCCCGCTACTGTGGGCATCCCGACACGGGTGGCTGGCCACCCTCCTCCAGGGACCACAGATTAGTGTGTGTACAGAGAAGTGCTGCTGCCCTATGGCAACAACAACGCCTGGAGTAAGACGTGTAACAATATGCAGGTTAGGTCAATTCAAACAGTTAACTAGTCAGAGGAGAAAGAATCTCACTTGGAAAGGGGTTTCCACTGTACAAAAAGACACAGCGTTTTATAAAATTGATAAATTAAATAGTTACTACAATATCACGTCACATTAGCAAATTTATAAAAGCGAAAAATAATGCTTCCTGAATACAATTTTTCAACCTCCATAGGCCAAAGTTACTAAGAATGGGAATATGTAATTCTCCTTGCTCAAACTGAATGCAAATGAATAATCTTCCTTCTTTCTAAACGACTGACGCATAATGTTCAAAATATTCTAAAATCGAATAAATTGCCATTTATATCTACTGACCACCGTTGAATAAATTTAATCTAGTTAAATATGGTGAGCGTAGCCCTTATGACACTGCCTTGGTGCGGTGGGACCTACTGTGCGTTCTACAAAGGGAAATGTATATTTACGACCGGCTAGTTTGTAGGTGGGCAGGCTGATCGGACCCGGCAGATCAGGGATCGATATGTTGGTGGCAGGCCAGCCTGACCAGACACTAAAACATTCATGGAAGCAGAACCCAGACCTGCCCTCTATCCCCGGCCCCCTGGAGGGGCTTCCCTTCAGCCCACCACCTCCAGGGTTCGCCCACTAGGCACCAGGGACCGGCGTTTAGACTGGAACTTGCACAGGCACACCATGACGCAGGTTGTAGCGAATATGACGTATGGCGCGCCTGGGACCTTTGACCTAGAACCTGCCATACAGGTTTCAAAATGGGTACTTGGATACTAGGGGAACGTTAGACTATACATATTTCCATTTTTTTTCATAGTAGGACTATAATTCAAATATTGAATTATTCATGTTGCTACTTGCATAGAGTAGGCTTTGAAGTGGTAATTATATAACTTAATTATATATAATTATGTTTTTTTTCATATCGAAAAATAGAATTCACCGAATCCAGGCAGCACATTTTGTTTATCATCAGGGTATACTCTTCTTTACACATAATTTCATTGTCATCTATATGTAAGTTTGATTTTGTATTCAAACTACTTTGCAGAAATGAATATCCAACAGTACGTGTATTCATCGATGCCTTGGGAAGTATCCTTCACCAAGCCGGAGCCCTGTATCAGTATATAGATGGGAAGGCAGCGATGGCACACCTATTATCTACTACCAGGCCGGTCTATATCGATCCCGGCTCGCACAAAGCCCGTCAGTTGTTCGTGGGAAAAGTGCATTAGTCCAGACGTATGTGTTCTCGTGTCGCCTTTACTGGGAGGTAGTCTGATCAGTGGAGAGGCTAATGTGCCTTCCCAAGTCAGCCCCGACCCTATACTCCATTACCTTCTGCAGGCAAATGCCTGTGCCACATACACATTTTTAACAACAACCTAGCTACTAGCTTTATAGACTTTTCATTTGGGAGATTTTCGCAATGTGGGTATTAAGTGAAATGTCCAAACCCCCATATTCAAAGCAACTGCAGCCAGCAGACATCGGATCTTAATGCCGATCGTGCCACAGTCAGTACCATTTGTGAAATTAAACCGCTGTCGTGTCGCTGACCTCGGAGCCATTGCCGACTGTGAATAGTGTGCTGTGAAACCGAACACATCTCTGGGCGGCAGAGGTAGTGCTTTTAACACACTAGCAGCTCTTTTCACAGTTCCAATTCAGTGCACATACTGGCTGTTCATTGAGGTGTTATTTTCCTTCGCTGTATACCTTACCATGCTCAATGTCACCTATAACATGAAATATAAAAAAAAAACAAGCTGATTAATTTTATCTCTGATAAAAAATTCCCTGAAAGTATATGTAATCTAATTAGCGGAAGGTAGCCGCAGCCCTGCCTTCCCTTTCAGGTTTTCTGCTGACTAATTAAAAGTGTCCCCGGGCACTCGGCAGCTGCGGGGCGGTGATGAGCGGTAGGGGGCGCCACCCGTCCCCACGCCCACCGGCAGGCCTGTAATGACAATGGATGAGCTGCTCCCGGGTAAACACACAATTGAGACTTATATTTGTTGGTGTAATGTGAGCAGTTAGTAGCCGGTCTGGCCATGATCAATGTAGCCTGGTAATGTGGGGAGGGCCACGAGGGATGGGGTATTACTACAGGGACTGCTTCCCGAAGGTTTATGGCCCAAGGACGTATAGACATTGCCCTCGGTTATTGTCCTTTTGCGGTAATTAAACCGCCAACTGGACCAACAGGGCGGGCGGTGTCTTAAGTAATGTGCTTCCCCCAACACGTTCCCATCGACTCGCCGACCGCACTGACCTCTGGCGGCCAGCGGCTTATCACTCTTCCTGCCGGCTGGTCGCCGCAGTCTACCGCTTAACGCTGGCGACCAGCGCCGACACGGATGTCACACCAGTCCTTATCTCAAGACTGGCCGATAAAAATGTCTTTTAAATGCTAATGATGTGAAGTAGGCGACCAATATTAATGAGCTTTTAGATAATATTAGTCAGGCTGCGTCGAACACAGCAGGACGTCTATGAGGTTTTCTTCATTGAAAGACCAAGCCCAGGACGTAGGCTGAATTCTCATCAATTATTTCTGACTATTACCCGCAGAACTTCTACCTTTGAATTCATTCAATAATACATTTCCTCTCTGCATACTTCCTGCTCTGTGTACCAGTAAAAGGATTGTCGTGTACAAATAGAACTTTAAACCAAAGCAGGCAGGTGCAATTTAAGGGAAAAACTGATGACATAGACTCATTAACAGGAGACGTGTGGCAAACAATCTATTCCACATGAATGGGTGGCTATCATTACTTTAATGGCGATTCTCGGCTTGTTTATGCCCAGATTATAACTCTTTGTGAAGCAATCAATCTCAAATATGAGAGTTGGAAGCCCAAGTGCCCACCACACTGCGCCCTGTTCTAATATTCTCTATACCAGGAGCAGGGGGTGTTCGGGGACGATAATTACTCGCCTTTCATTCGACAAGAGGATTGCAGACGACCACCTACTTCTTTCCCTTCTTTAATTCAACCATCTTCATTTCAACTTCTTCGGTTCTCGCTTTGTACCACTAGATTTCAGTTAATCAAGCGAGTAATTTTCTGCTTAATTGCCTGACAATGAAGTCGGTGCGTCAAGGGCGTTTCTCGACCTGAAGGAGGAGTACTTTGGTGGAAAAGTCTCTACTTTGGAGGACAAAGCCCCGTCTAAAGATACTTGGCTATGGCGCACTTAACGTCAGAGTGACGGACGACCCTCCTCCCGGATTTACGCCGAGTGCTTTGGATACAGCCGGCCGAGCCTTTTGAACATAATTTGGGACTCGAGCCCGAATTAATGCAAGGTTGTACAAATCCTTGCAACGTACCTGTATCAGATTTAGCTATTTGAAGGGCATGTTTTGTAATATGGCATGGTATTAGATAGTATAAATTATTGTGAGAAAAGACGAGGGCTAACAGACTCAAGGACACAAACCGTTTGTGTATAGAACGCTGTATATTTTCGCTTCTCTCGGGCCCCTTGAAAGGACTCCATTATGTAAATTCAAATTTTCGACTTTTATAGGCATATATAGGCTGCTGTAATAGACAACGTTCATGAAATACCAAACGTGCCTCGGTATTCATCTGTGAGCTTTCGGAGGTGCAAACGATGTTTCCCGTGTGATAAAACGTCTCAATGGCCATAGCCCAATGCGTCTATCATGTTTTGATTGCCACCATGGCGTATCGTTTTTACCCGTTTATTGGTCCATGTTTATGATATGGGTTTTCAGGGACTGGGGGAGACGTGGGGTGGCGGGCCTTCTTTGTGTCTGTATTAGGCGCTGATTCGGCCTGATTGTAGACGAACGGGGCCTGATGAGGGCCCGCCGCGCCACCTATTGGCAATTTCCCTACATTGTCGTGATGCATTGTCTCGGGGTACATTTCGCACAGCTTAATGACATATCATGCTTTGGCATCGAGAGAACAATCACTTCCACCTAGGTAATACCGCCGGGCGCCTCGTGTATATATCGGCTTCTTGACAATCTGGGACCAGCCCTATTCATGGATTTCTGAGGCCCTCGTCATGCAGCCGGTGCAATTACAAAAAGTGTTTACTGCGGAAGCGGAACTGTTCGACTCGGCGGAGCAGGGAAGTACGGAGGTCCCGATAGGGTTAAGACGAGACGAGGCAGGCATTAAGAGGCTCTATTTGGATGGCTAATTGTCATTTGGGAGGCGGTAATTAAGACATCTATCACTGCGGCCCGACTCCGTCATTACAAACCTGTCACCGATGGTAGGGCAGCGTGGGGTGGGGAACGACTTGTAAAGATGCTTAATGCATCTCCATCGGTTATGGACGATCTCTTCTCCGTGTTTTGCTTTGCCCGCCAACAGTGACAACGAGTGCATGGAAGTCAATGCATTAGTACCACGCGGTGCCACACGGTGCCGACAGACCAGTAGGCCAGTCTTAACCTGCATCACAATAGCCAGGTGCGTGGCCCTGGTGCTGGCAGGTGCCTGTGGTGGCTGCCCCAGTGAGGTGCTGGGGAGGGGGGGGGGAGGGGGGGGCTACGTGAGCTGCTCATGTTAAGAGCTTATTTCCATCACTCCATGAAGGCCGTCACCGCCCGACCCGACTCCATTTTCTCAGCTCGCGCTGTGCATCCGTCTTACAGAGTGGCCGAGACACTTTGATGGTTTCGTCCCACATCCACGTCCATCATACCCTCCAGCACCTCCTACCTGAACCTAACCCTACCCTTTAGACAATACTGAGCGTAGGGGAGACTGATTGGTTTCCTTAAATGTAACGATTAGATTTATTCCTTATGATTATTGGGTAATAATTCTAACTGGGATATAAGATTGCTTAGTGTTAACCGGTTGGACTAGACTGTGCTTATTCTGGTCAGAAACATTCAATTAAGTACGTGTATATAAGGGGAAGAGAGTTTCAGAAGTGTTGGAAGAGCTGCACACGTTTTTATATAGATTCAAGCCAGAAAGGGACATGGAGGTCCAGCGTTCCGGGGAAATTTATGTGAGGCTACTCTTACGTAATTAATTGAATGTTTGTTTAAAAACTGACACAGTGACATGTTTTAACTGCGTCACCTCATTTGAAATGGGACTGACCGTTGGCTGAAGTTGGCCATTGCATAGATAATAGTCAGCTTATTCATAAGTAAGGGCTAAGTCAGGGGTATGGAATTTTTCCAGGATTTGTGCAAGGGGCATATCACATAAAGTTGGTTACGTACTCATCACGTCAGAGTATAAGTAGATGTATTCTCATCTCGTTTGTATTAGAGTGGAGGTGTAGCTTCTTTAATCTCATTTCTCCCCAGTTATGCTAGTCGGCACTCCTAATTCGACTCCTATATACTCATAATTCTCTTTTTTTTTATATATCTAGTGGCAGTCTTCCACCCAGCGAGTTAGTTACCATTCAATGGCCAGCCTTTTCGCTCCGGTCGCGAACGTCCTTTTCCCTTTTCTCTATGGTCAGACTTACCCCTACAGCATATATATATATGATCAAAGCATACTCTGCATATGGGAAAAGTATGATTAAAAAACCGTCCCTCGTCGTGTGTTTTTGTGAAGCTTCTAGGAAGAGATATCTGCGTTCGCGAGAATATAAGAGGCCCATGATCTCCCAGTCCATCGGCCTTCTGCACTCATAACTTCATTTCAGTGTGTAATTTCAATTTGAAAGATGAATAAGGAGATTTGACAGGAGATTTACAAAAGACGTAATTGTACCTGAGAGGTATATACATCTTTAGGATAATTCACGTCAAGTAGGTAGGCAGTCGGTCCTGTAACGTGATTCAGAAATCCTTATTGGGTTTGACGTCTGGCAATTTTTCCCTAAATGATGCAGAGATTCTGAGGCAGTTGTGAAGGCTGGGTTCTACGCCCTTCAGATTAGGCGGGGCCCTGCTGCGATCGGTTTTAAAGCAGGAGCAGAGAATCCACTAACATAGTCACGTTTTCAATTTCAACCCCGGCTTCCTCCTACACCACTAGAGTACTTCACCTGTCAAAGGGATGCTATTTTCTGCATACAGAGAAAGATGGGCTGAGACTTGTTGGTTCTAGGAATGTAGAATGCAGGTTGAGGGCATTTTATCCGCAACATAACTGGTTTTCCTAAAACATGAACATCTGCTCCTTTTATCGGGACAAGTTAAAACCGACATAATAAAAACAATTGGATGTTTCTCTCAAGAATGACATTGCCTCAAATCAATCTTAATTTTGGATATGAAATTTTAATTCAGGAATCTTTTCTAAACTAGTATTCAAGCTTGAGGTAAAAATGAATCTGATGTCTCTAAGTTTTCTCAAGGGTTTTGTCTGATGTTTTTTCTTGGACAAAATACATTGTACAAAGTCGAATCAAGGTCTCATCTACTAAAGACTCGCTGACGTCAGAGGTTAGACAGTGTAGGCGGTGGGTCATAGAGGGCTGATCTGTGGGCAGTAGAGGAGAACTGGTGGGCAGCAGCTGTAGGCATCGGGAGATGGAGGGCTGATTGATAGACAATAAAGGAGAGTTGGTTGACAGTAAAGGGGGGTTGGTGGGCAGCAGCTGAAAGCAGCTGAAGGCAGCATGTCATGCAAGGCTGATCGGTGGGCAGTAAAGGGGAGCTGATGGGCAGCGGCTGTAAGAGATGGGGACCGCAAGATGGGTAAGGACAGTGAAACTAACAGCGACAAGGAGCAGGTGGCAGGCTGTGGTTTGATGGCCGATAGCCAAACACTGTTAGAAGATGGTAATGAAGTTCGGAACAAAAGGGAAGCCAGGCAATTTTGACTTGGAAGCAGATGTATCCGGACGAAGCCATTCTTGTGTTGGCTTGAATTAGCTTGCTCATGTTAAACGCTCGAATTTGATCATATCAATTATTCATAGAACCTTAAATGTTGATTTTGGTATTCAAGGGCGGTACATTTTCTGAAAATCCGTGTCCTAGCCGTTCCCAGTTAATCCAAGATTTACCGGCCCAGATGACCGATACCAAAAGTAATTTTGAGTTATGTTAGCAAAGGAAATAATTCTTATACTAACACAAGAAATACGCTTGTATTCAAATTCAAGGATACGATGCAAGTTGAAATACTTAATATTACCATAAATGACAACCTCCAATTTCATCCACTGCTGAAAGGTATTTCCATGTTTTCCTCGAGGTATTTGGTGTTCGATTCCGACAAAAATCGTATAGTCGGCAGGTGGGTAGTGCTAAAGCACAGGGCGATAGCCATAGTGCCGAGCGATGACCACTAAAGGGCAGAGCCGGGTGCTGACAAACAGCACTGATGTATTCCCGCGGCTACTAATTGCTTGACGGTTTATGTTTTTCCTTGCGCGGCGATCAGACAAAACGCGCGGTGGGAGCGGCGCGGCGCGGCCCTCCGCCGCCCGCTCATGACAGACGTCAGCGGTGCGTGAGCGGCCGCCGCCCCGCGCCGCTTTACTTTACACGCTATAAATCGGGTCTAAGTGGACCGTCCAGTGGACGGCTGGGGGGCAGGGGGGGGGGGCTGGACAGGAGATATGCCCCTATGGAAGAGAGGGGACTGGGCCATGCATGGGGAAGATGTAGTGTACAGGAAAGGAAAGCAAGAAGTGGTTCTACGCCAAGGAGGAGGAATTAAAGGGTGAGACCGAGATGACTTTGGGAGCATAGCGTAGCATGGATGATGCTTGGGAAATCGGAAGGGTAGAAAATAAGATCGGAATGTTTGCCTTTTACTTCCGAGTTAAGGATATTCTTCCCCTTTCAGTGGTTTTCATCCATGGAAAACAGTTAATAGGCCCATAATATTTGTCGGCATATATTTGTATGTTTTCCTGGGTATGATCTAATAACATCAAGGGGATAGCATTGACACTGAGAATTTGGAGATGATTCAGTAATAACCGTTGCCAATGTTTTACAGTTATTTGGGTTCCTCTGCTGTTCTACATACAGTCTATACAAGTGCACTTTGATAATAATATATTAATCAAGGAAGGAGAAATAAGTTTTATCTAATTTTATAACTCTCATGTAATTATCTGTAACATCTAATGATTGTCAGTGCGTCCTTATTACAAAACTGACATGTTAATAAAGATGAATGTACATAAAGGGGATGCGTGTAAATCATGCTCTGTATAGGCATGTTACCTATTTATGAATTAACAACGATTCAGTCTTTGCCTAGGTCATTCGACAAATGACTGTCAAGATTCACGTAGCCTTCATGTTCATAACTGGATGCATCCTACATAGGATGGTGTACTAGTGTGCCCCGCCCTTTTCTTCTTCTAGTAATATAGAGGAAAACCTGCTGTCCTTCCTACGTTTCGTTTTCATTTTTACGGAAAGCCACGGTTTTGTTTGTGAACTATTGCAATAGCATGAGCGTCAAGATCCAGATGTCCGATATTTTTTAACGCACGTGTGGATCCCCTATAATTTAGTGTGTTTTTTAATTTAGTAATTTAGTTTTTAATACAGCCAAAATCAGTGTTTGCATACTGCTATTATGATTTGGGAAAAAGTCCTTATTGTTAAAATGCTAGGAAGTGGCAGAGTTTCTAAGCCGCCCAATAACCCGTTATGTATGAATCCAACTTATCTATAGGCATTCAATCCCTATAATATAGCCCTAACCCATAACTCTGTAATATCATAGTGAAACAAAATATACAAAATGCAGATAGCTCCGTACTATAGCTCCGTACTGACCTCGGTTTGTTCTGCCCACAGGCCTGTTCCTGGTGGCGTACTACATCCTGCTGGTGGTCATCTGTATCCCCGTCACCTTCATACAACTCAAGCTGGGCGGCATCTTCGGCCGGGGCATCGTCGGGCTCTTCAGCCACTACACGCCCGCCCTCAAAGGTAAGATAATCCTCAACCAAAAGGGGGTGAGTGGGATCGACGGTTTTCTAGGTTTCTCTTCCTGTAGGAAGTCCTGAATGGAAACTCTAGCTTGACCTCTTTGATAACTTATGGGGAAAAACAGGTGTACATGACCTTTGATGTATAAATGATGTAAAAGGTGTTTTTTTTTAATCTCTGGCTTTCAGGAAAGTATATCTCTTTTTTCATTGACGTACTGGATTACTTGTAGGCACTGTGGAATGGAAAATGTTACCAGATACACCCTGATTATAATTTAATATCCTATTACTGAAGGGAATAGGGTTACTTTATGCAGTGTGTGTATCGGAAGGTTTTGAGTTGGACACGATGGGTTTTGTGATCCTATCGTAAATGTCAAAGTAGGTGAATGGTATGATGAATGCACCCGTGAAGACTATGCACAACGCCTCCACAGTTGTAATCGTCGATTATGTAACACTTTACGGTCGACCAAATTATGTCATATCGTCACCACTGATCCTTCTTAGTGTACATATGTCATTTTTGTTTACCATATATAAGGTCCTAAACTATTTTTAAAACTGTCAATTTGTCGCAAATGAGATGTCTTGCACACAGAATTACTAACATCAAGATTGCATCATGCAGGCCATATCCAACAAAACAGGCTATCCCGACGGGTGTCTTAACTGAAGGGCAGCTGTCTGTCGCCCTCAGTGGATAACGTCACCATAGCAACGGGGGGGGGAGGGTACAGGTGAACTGTTAGAGCTGCACCTGGAACCACATTGAAATAGGAAGAGAATGAGCAAAATGTAATGGCTCCCCCTAGGACATTAACACCAGTTCAAACCTCAGTAATTCTAAATGTTTTCCGTAATATAACCATAATCATCTTTAAAACGAAATGCTTATATAGTACCTTGAGTTTACTACAGGACATTGAAAACCACTACCCTTCTACTCCATTCAAGAATTAACGAACAATCGATAAAGGTGTATTCATATTCTCATGGCCTATTCTTATCGAGACTTAGCCTCCTTTATGTTGTGCTGTTTTCTGCCACCCTTCAGACGTCAAAGGCGTTAATAATAATAACGCTTAGGACCGACTCAACTGTCAGGTCTTGGTGGGGCCGGATATTAGTAGGTATAGGTCGTCTCAGGTGCGGCGGAAGTCTGGTCTGTCTCCTCCACCCCCTCCCTCCACTCCCTGTCAGCCTCAGGTACCCGGCTCAAGTGGTGCCATTCTCTTCGGATTATACATCTAAATGGAAAGATCGTGTTATCTCGGAAAGTGAATGCATGTGTTACTTAGAGGCCTTCGGAAGTTTTTGGCCGTAACACAAGAACAAGGGATTGTCTGGTTTTTAATTACCTGAAGCGTAAGGTATAATTGTATAGTTGGAAAATTATGCCCGCGCGCAATATCTGATGGAAAATGATACCCATGCACATCATCCGATTATCCTCATAAAATATATCGCATTTCTCTTTAGCAGACTGGTGCGAGGAGTGCATGTCTTTGTTTAGGACAGGTTGAATGATATCACTTAGACGATGTAATGAAGACTAACTTCGTAAACAACAGATTATTATTTCAGACCAGGTATAAAAGATAGGGAGTCGCCTTCCTATCTTGCTAGAAAGAAATGATGAAGTGACCCGTAAATTAACCCCTGGTACCATGTTACCGGAGGTCGGACCAGAACAGAGAGGGGCTATCCACAGTCCACTTCACATTCACTGCGCCATGAAAGGATTTCGGTTACGACCAAAAGATTTCCCGAGTAAGATCAATGAGTATCATTATTGGATAGCGGACCCTGTAAATGTTTGTGTTGGACCTAGTTAGTGTGACCAAAGACGAAACGGCTTCTGTCAAAGAAGTCCTGTGTACGCACCACTTGTAGACATATCCCCATAGATAAGAAGAACCTGGGTCGTGCAAGGGGAATATGGCCACTCCAAATAACATTATTGAGGATGAAAGCTAACAAAATAACGGGTTCTGATTCCCATATGGTTTACATCATAATCATAGTAATTGGAAGTATGAGTCGAATTACGTCAAATGTATTTCCCAAAGACAATAGAGTTGTGTTGTGTTGGGGAGACTGGGAATTGATACATTATGTATTCAGTTGTGCACCAAAGGCATATTGAGATTATCATCTTGATAGTATTGTTGTTATTTTACTCAAACATGTAGAAAGTCCCTTTTACCCCTAGAGTCTGAGTCTGACTAAAGGTACACTACAGAATAGATATAACATCAATTAGACTTGGTAGGCTTACAGAGATGATACGTACACGGGTGGTGTACGTAAAAATCTCGGAGTTTAGAATTGACTTGCTGCTATAGAATAGAAGTTATTAGGGTTTTAATATCAACAAATTTGGTATAATTATGAGAATATGTCGTGTATTTATCAGCGGCGAGTAGGCCTATTCTCCCCTCGATAGCATGATAAATACAACTTTATTGCACTCCTCATAAGAAACATCCTCCAGTATTCATCGCTAGAAAAACTTTAAAAGATTTAAGACATGTGCGCATGCCGATGTTACATCAGTGAACGACTTGATACCAACTTTATGGGATTAACTAAGCACTGTCGCCCCACACAGAGAGAGTAAATGCTCCCTGTAGGAGGCTTGTGGTATATTGCCTTTGAACTCACGCTGAAGCCGGACCCGGTGAATAATGTTTATTAGTTTTCGCGTAGCGATTAAACACGTGTCTACAATCTACAAGTTATTGGGTATTACAATTAATAAGGCAATTAGAAGGGGCCTATCCCCGCCGATCCGTTGACGGATGGTGCGGGCCCCCCTCGGCCAGCCTTGTTAACGGACAAATCACTGCTCACATGCCTCATCCCTGCCGCGTGGCGTGTTGCCGCGCCATCCGTCACCGCGCGCCGCGCCGCGCCGCCCGCCCACAGCACGCTGCTCGTATAAACTACCTCAACTTTAATGAGAAAAGCCCACCGATAATCCGCGTTTTGTAGGCGGCTGGCGTGGTCGACGGAAAGACCATAGATTCTAAGTGAGTGGGAAGAAGACGAGAGGAGATATTAAAGTAGCTATAGTCACCGGGGTAGTCATATAAAAATCAAAGGAAAACTTTTAAGGCGAGGGGGGGAGGAGGGGAGGTGTATTTTATATCTTCATAAGTGAAATCGTGTTTTGAGCCAAATCTATATTTCCTGAGAAATGAATCTATATTTCCGAACTAGAGCTACATATTAACTGTGGCGAGTAGATTGAGGTGTCCCATAGATGTGTGAATAGACTCGCCAATAAAAGCTCCTCGTTTTCACATCAGTAGATTCCATCTTTCTGTCTTAGTGTGTGTGCACTATAGAGTGACATTATACCATTGTGATATTCATGAACACATTCACTTTGTACAACATCGATCATCATGCAATAAGCAAGATCAATGATTAATCTAGTTAGTTGACTCTCCTGTCCTAGAAATAGACAGGGCTTGGGGTAGGACCACTTAGCAATCACAAACCCTTTTTCGTTTCTAGAATTATTTAAAAAGGTCACCAAGAATTTATAATCAAAAAGTACTCATAGGCATACCTTTTGACATTCCAAATAGTTTGCCCTTCCCACGTTGTTGTTTTTTACATTGTGCCGATTGAAGGTGGAATCGATCTCTGTCCTCTCGCCCCCTCCCCCAGTCTCCCCGATCCCGCCGCTGATTTACCGCCAGGAGTGGAGTTGTGTTAGCGCCGAGTGGCGTAAAGGTTGGTAATTTGAGGAGAGGCAAAACGATGCCTTTTGGAGATGCTGCCGGCCGTAGGGTGTGGGAGTCACGCGAGAGGCGGCGGGCTGGTCAGGGGAGATATGGTCCCGGCGGGGGCAGATGGGGATGATAGCCCCGGCCGGCCTGCCGCCCGCGCCGATAAGCGGGTCCTTTATCTCCACACGGGGAATAAGGGGACGGCTCCCCAGTCCCCGCCCCCTCCGACCGGATGATGTAGGACCAATAAGGCCGTTTGGCACCGACTGTAGCGGCGACATTTGATCCATGTCGGGGCTTTGCCGACACGCCGGCCGGCCGGACGGGGCGGGGCGGGCCCCACGTCCCCGCCTCCCGATGAGCCGGCCTGATAGAATAGCCGCTTTGGGGACCGCGCCATCGGGGCCTGCCCGCAAAGTTAACTCGTAGCTCAGCGGCTGAGACTGTTGCCAAGCACTGAGACAAGAGCGGGGATTTCTCAGTTAAAGCTGATGTGAGTAGATGCTTGGTTAAAGCTGGGTACGCTGGATTTGCTATAGCAAACTACCCAGACAAAAGGAAATGAATGTACCGTCAGTAAACCGGAGGGTAAACCTTCAATGTTCTTATTACATTATTCCATATAAATTAATTGGAAAGTTCATTTTTATAATCGCTCATGCAGTTTTGAATGCTTTTCCTATTCCCATTGCATAGAACCGTGTAGAAAGCTTTCCATGGGAAGGTCATCCCCTTTATATTAAACATGGTCACCTCTAGGCCTATCCCTGATGACTATCAGCGACTGACCACTATTTCTGTACAGATTAACTTCTATATCTACATGTAGGCCTATACAATGTAGATGTACCTGGCCTATCTATCTTGCTTCGTATGGAGCATATAGGTATATAGATGTGCAGGAGGACAAGGCCGTGCCCGGCGCAGGGTTATGGCACCTCCAGGCGGACGGTAAACACTGACGGCGCGCCTCATTACCCTCCACGGCCGTAACCACCTCCCACCCACTGCTTTATGTCTTGTAGGCAAATCGTCAAATAAGCCAAATGAGTTGATCTATCAAAGGAGCTTTGGGAGAAAAACCTGGACACTAGATCGTTTTCTTATAGAGGATCCGCCCAATAATTCTCAGTTATGATGCTCCTATATCAAATGGTATCAAAGCCATCCAGCCCTGGCCGCGGGAGGTAAACTGCGCACGCAGCTCTAATTTCACAATGGCCGGCGGGGGCGCCACTGTGGTGCTGAGAGGACGTCGCCTATCTGTGTTGTAAGCCGGCGGGCCATTTGTCACACGCTATCTGAGCGTTCTTTTTGGAGGCAATGAAAGCCCACTTTTATTTACCGATTACTGTGAGTCGCCTCCTTAGTCTATAAACATCCCCGACTTGCAGTTTTACAAAGGTGCATGCAAGGTTGAACAGTGTCTGTGTATGGAGTAACATGGCCATAGTTCTAGGGAGCAATCTTAGAACTACGAATTGAAAATGACATAACTAAAAGCTCCCTTATTCAGTGTTCTCGGAAAGGAGACAAATGTCAGGTTTGCCTCAGATATAAATTTTGAGTTTTGATTTGCTGGTCCTCAATTGAACTCTATAGTCGATATGATATATAGATCCCAAAAAGCTGTGTATGGCACTTATTCTTTGTTTGTATAATTAGTAAACAAGTAGGCTATATACCTTGCGTACTGCATGCAGGCAAGTGGTCTATATTAGATTCGGGGTTCCAGGCAACTCCTCGATCTCCAGGATCTAGTAGAGGACTTGCTTCGCAGACTAAAGCCTAGTTAATATATTGCGATAAATCATATGAAAATGGTTATGACGTATCAGGAGAGAATGGGGACCTACGAAATCATGATAAACCTAACATAGAATATAGTGTTAGAAGTATTGTCGGGACTGTAATAGGGCTGTCAGAAACAACAAGAAAACTGTCGGGCCTGTAATAAGGTCTATGGTGAACGTTTCATGAGTATTTTGATCATTTGTGTAAACGACCCTTAATGCAAGGGATGCATTTAGGTGAAACGAGAATCGTGTCAGATGACTAACGAATGCCGCCCGTGAGAAGCCGGGCCCATTTTGGGTCGTTTAGTGGCCGTCATGCCGAGGTGTTGGTGGTGACTGGCAGTGGTTAGAGGAGGTATTCATTACGCAGGTAACATAGCGCTGAGCCCTTCCCTAAACCAAACGACGGGACCAGGCAGGCGTCGCCCTGATCCACTCAGCTGGGGACCAGAGGATGGATCCGTACAGCCGTGCGGGCGGCGACTATGTGGGGCTGTAGCCCAGTCAGCCCTACATCTATACCTGTTTTAGAGAGGGTCCTTTACGTCCACTAGTCCTTCTATTGGTGGTTTATAGGGGCGGGGCGGCCCGCTATCTGGCCGCAGAGCCCCGCGCCGCCCTCCGCCGCCCATACACAGCACTCATTACCCGCACCCACGGCGCCCGGAAGTGTCAGGCGGAACATGTTTATGTGGCCTCCGTCAGTGCATTATTAGTGACTACCTGTTAGCAGGGGAAGGCCGCACTCAACTGGGCGTGAAGACCGGGGCTATCTCTGTCCACAAAGGTGGCACCTTGAATACAGGGCGGGGCCCCGAACGGGTAGGGGACGTAAAGAGGGGTATTCACCGCTCAACCCCGCTTCCCTCTCCCAACACCAGGCCCATCTGCCTTCATTAAATAGGGCCATTCTCCCCTAACCCTAGGCCTAAGTGGCCCGGTCCCACCTGCGGCACAGATCTAGTGAAATAGCTCTTCTAATTTAATCAGTATGCACCCCAGGGCCAACCACTCCCATCCTACATACTTTAGTTTAAAATGTTTAACCCAGTCAGGTCTATAACTAAAGGCCCATAACCATCATAGTACATGATGGGCAAGCTTCACTCAACACCCTGATCTCACTTTCATACAGGGTATAGCCTCATGCACCATTATATCGGATACAGTATCTTATTATACCTTAGTGTGATACAAGGTTAGTAGTTAAGAGTTTAACTCAGGGCGATACAAACCTGGGTGATAACCAGCCTTGTATCACACTGCAGTGTGATACAGAAACTTTTTATTTTTCTAAAATTCATGAAAAAATGAAATCATTAAGAATTAAAAAATCTAACATTTGCATTATCTGCAAAACGTTCCTAGCTACATTTTACTGCTTACTGTTTGTGGATTTGATGGATATCAAGAGAGTTATATGAAAAAAACATAAAAAAATGTGCAGCATCACAGTCCCACCATCACTGATTGCTGTGCATCCATTCTGGGGAGTTCAGATCTAACAGAAAAGGTATAATAAATCCATAACCAACCTCGAAGGGAGTACTCGGGCGGTTATCACCCCTCGCCGGGACCCCGATATCAGCCCTCGGCCGGCCCTTCGGGCCCTGGCCTTGGGCTGATATCGGGGTCCCGGCTCGGGGTGATAACCACCCTTGTACTCCCTTCTTGGTTGGTTATATGTATATATGCACCCACCACACAGATTACAGTCCCATGACCCATCAAACATGACATAATCCCATTTGTCCTTTACCCAGGGTACGGTCTCAATATACCCGGAAACGGTCTCATGCAACCATCACACAAAGTACAGTCCCATGAAGCCACTCCACAGGGTGCAGCCCCATGCACCTGTCTCACAAGGTACAGTCCCATGCACCTTTTACACAGGGTGCAGTCCTATGAACTCATCACACAATGTACATTACTCATGTACCTGCCACATAGGGTGCAGTCCCAAGCACCCGTCACACAAGGTACATCCCATGCAACTTTTACACAGGTTGTAGTCCTAAGCACTCATCACACAATGTACATACTCAAGCACCTGCCACATAGGCTACAGTCCGAAGCACACATCACACAGGCACAGCCCAATGACGCCTTCATAGAGGAAACGTCCCCTAATACAAGTAGTATACAAAAATGGGGATCTGGTGCTTGTCATCTTCATTACAAAAAGTATTCATACGGCGACACTTGTTTCTTTTATCCAAAATCCTACACATTGTAATCACAATGCCGTTGGAGAAGCATCCTACATCGCGTACACATTTCTGTACATGGCGCCGTGTACGCCGCCAGTCCCTCTGTCTGTTGCAAACACGACGGGCTAGTAGTACGCGGAAATGGGAGTTTGGAGCTTGCCAATACTTCACTTGATTGTTTGTTTTATGCTGTCTGTGCGTATGTCTTTGTCTCAGGTTCTCGTTGCGCATATCTTTCATGAAGTGAAGGCGACCCCATCAATCCACTCTAATTTGAAATATGTAACATACGTGGCGGATACATAGATTGTGGTTCTACCAAACAGGAGCTGAACAAATTGCAGTACCCAGACATCACGTAGGCCGTGTCCCACCTCTACCATGGGGTCAATCCCAGTCTGTTGTACATACAGAGTCTAGGGCGTAATGTTTTTTTATGAGTAAGAATCGTCAAGGTTTCCCTTGGTTTTCATAGTTATTAGATATATACCGTATGCCATGAGGTCACTATGTACATATTTCAGGCGACGTTCGATGTAATGTTAATACATTATGTGATATCATTCAGCTGACACCAGCCCATTCTTCATGTTCTTTTTATCAAACCGCCCATCTGAACCATGATCCTCCATGCAGGTACTGTCAAACTGGAAACTACCAAACTTCTGAAATCGGTCCGTTTCGATGGTATGTATAAGCAATCAGTATTTGGCTTACAAAAATCAGCAAAAAATCAAATGAAAAGGGGGCTGGGTCCAGGCGCACAGCCCCTGATTCTTACATAATGCCTGTATGTACAACACAAAGTACACTTTACGTCACACTTACGCAATTCTTTCTCACATGGAACGTATTTTCAGACATCTATTTCATGTATAGACTTTAACCAACAAACCCCTCATACATAACCCCTCTTTTTGTGTTATGCTGACCAGTCTATATGACTCAGTCATCAGACGGCCCCGGTCCCACCAGTCCTACATATGACTAAGTCACCACAAAGGCCCGGCGCCACTCGTCACCCAGTGCCCAGCCCCAGCCGCCATGCAGGGCACATCCCCCAGAGGACATGAAGACGTCTAATACAATTTGCACACGCTGACGTGGCCCTGTGCCGGATGGGCAGGGTCAGGTCAGCGGCCGGCCATTGCTTTACGGGCCCACAGAAGGGTCGGCCGAGGTGCTGAATATTTCCCTCGTCCGTTTTATCACAACTTAATGTAGCGCCGGGACCTGGCTTGGCCGTCTCCGTCTGTCACACAGCTGTCGGACATAACTCACGCGTTTAGCCGTATTGGGCGCTCCAGTGTGGGCCTGGTGAGGGTATGGGGTCACGGGAAGTATAGGATAAGGGCAATGCAATAGTGTAAATTAGGGTGTTTGATTAATAAACACTGGTACACCACTGCCCATCCTTCTCCCATAACAACCGGACCAAAACTCCAATTCGTAGGCTGGACATGGCTGGCCTGTTCCGCTTAATCAATACCTCCAATTTGTTTCTCTAACAAACGAAACTAATTTGATGTCAGAACACCAAAAGAAGCCAAGCACCGTCAATACATCAGAAAACGGGTCTTACCTTTTTTCATTTCTAACAAATTGAATCTTCACCGGTTAATAACTTTAATTCTCTCACGTGATACACATTTAATTTGTTTTAATTCTCCCAATTAATGAAAATTCAAAATCAGAAAGAAGAGATTCACGTAGGCCTTCAACCAATGCAACTAAACTCGTAGACTGCGTCTAGTGTGTACATGTAATTTCCTATGGATGAACCATCCTTGCTGAAGGGAAGGCATCGATTTCCAATAAAGGTCAATCATTTCCAAAACCAGCAATAGGTAGCATTAGACGTGCCAACTTCCGTCCAGGTAGTCTGCGCATGCGTAAACGCCCTGAATGGTGGCTGAGTGTTGATGTACCAGGCCGTTAGGGGGCAGTGCGGGCGGTGAGGGGCAGTCGGTGCTCTGCTCACAGCGTCGCCAACGGCCGGACCAGAACGGCCAAGGACAGCCTAGGACGTCTGCCCAGCGTCCAAGACGACGGGATCCAGTATCAGAATGTGAATGGAGCAGTCAACAACCGCAGGGTTGAACCGTGTTCTCAGGGCTGGTTCATACATGTAGAGGAGGCTGTGTGCGGTCTAGTCCCCCTCCTCCGCCAATTGGCGAGGAATTAGAAAACAACAAAAAAGAAATGAAATTCTGCGCGGGCAAATAAACTTGTTGTAAAATTAATACTTAGCCACTTCTCTCATTTCGAAATATTTAATGCACCTCTAGTTCTAGAGCTGTGAATTCAGTAGGCCAATATATACATGTACAGATCACCCTCTTGTCATCTATATCCAGAGTCTATTTTCGGCGATGTCAGAAACCATTCAAACGTCACACGAGTTTGCTGACAAAACACCACCTTGTTAACCTGGCATTTAGACCAGAAGTCTAGACGTCGTTGCTGGGCGCCCGGAAGTAATGAATATGCCGCTGGCCTATCGGCGGCTGCCACATCCCGCCAATGATCCCGGGACGACCCGGTCAGCTGATTCCGGCGGTATCTGAGTGAAAGTGGGTCTTACCCGCCGGTAATACACGTGTTGGCTACGGCTAGGGGCCCGCGGCATCCGTTCCCCATCACCACTGAATGTACACACACCAGCGGGCAAACGGAGGCAATGCCGCCATGGTCCAGTCCGAGGAATAGGGCGCGTTATCCTGCCAAGTCTCAGAGAAATAAGGCTTTCCGTATCTCCGTCCATATAAGCTGCACCTGTTAATCGCGGGTTTCCGCCGCTCCTGTCCGATATATGTCGGCCTGGGTGTTTTCCCTGACACAAATGTGCACTTAGGAAAGCGTCCAGACGTGGCCCGTAAGCCGCATTAGGGGGGACTTTAGCGGGCCATAGAGATGGGAGTGGACCTGGAGGAGAAATAGGCCGGACTCCCACAACAGGCCCGCCGAGTTGGTCGACTCTCCCAGCGCCCATAAACATGGTCTTACGGATCGGGGGTCGCTCGGGTGGGACCCCTCTTTTAGACGCCTCGTATGATATGGTTTGGGCAGAGCTAGTGGTAAAACAGCATCATTTCTTTCGGATGACAACTTGATATGAATCGCTTTTATTCTCGATCTAGTTTATGACCTTATCATTATACTTGTCGGCTGCTCTTTATTAAATCTTGCCTGGTTTTTAGATACCCAAACATAGGCTCTAATAACCAATCTCTTTCCTAGACTTTTTCCATTCCAATATTAGATGTCAGCAGATTGACGTTGACATATACGATATTTGAGCAGGGAACACATGCGCGCAATATTCGTGTATAGGATGTCATCTCCTTAAGTCAGTCTTAATATAGAGGTGGCTATCCTGTTCGGACGCAAAGTTAGATATTGATTACGGCTGTTTCTAGCTATTGTAAGGAAAGCCGATACTGCCAGCGGAGGAATGTGAAAAAATGTCAATGATAATATCAGTTGAATAGCATCATTTGAGACTGTGCCTTATATGAAAAGACTATAAATAAAAAATTACGTGAAGAATATAGGAGGGTATTAAATTTTGTTAGATCACATTCTTTGGGGACCTATTTCGCGTGCACTAAAACCACATGAAATTATTTAGGGACGAGTAATAGAAAAAAGGTGTTTTGTTCGCTTGGGGTGCTGAATTTGTTGCCGTTACCCTGATTGAACTTCATACTTGTTTGTACTAAAACCGCATGATAGGATTGATGACAGGAGTGCATGGTCAACGGACAATCAACAATGTTCAAAGCAGTGATTGAAAACACGCGTTTTTCATGTGTTTTTTTAATCAAACTACCTGTGTCTGCTCGATATCGAACATGGTTTTATTATAGCATCTATAGAGAGGAGGTTTCGGCATGCCCCACTTGGTGAGTCTGCATGTCACTGATTAGCCTCAGATTGGTCCTATAAAACTATAGGCTCCAAATCACCGAGAAGAAGAACAGATGGCTGATTTATCTATTGTCCATTAAATTCCCTCATAAACGTCGACTGTGGTCAGTGTGACTTCGCTATTGTCAGACGATTTAATGTGTGATATAGTTACAGAAAAGTCAGGCGCAAATGAGCATGGTCCTTACTAGAGCACACACGAATTATGGAGGCTCACTGAGGCGCAATCAAGAGATCATTGTGAAAGTGAAAAAAGTTTATAAGCCAAACTGTGTAATACTAATCTGCACTCACTCAATGGAGACGTTGCCATTTAAATGGATACGTAGATGTAATTCTAGCGTTATGATTTCAGGCAACAATAGGCCTAGTTGTTATGAACTGTTGGGAATAGTTGTTGGGAACTTAAAAGGTGTCGTACAAGCAATGTTTCAATATGTTCTAACGAAAATACATGTACTAAGAACGACTGAAACTAAAATGACGTTGCTGCTAAGAGCAGTACTGTCATGGCACTCGTATCTTTTCCAGTTTCCTAGACAAGGAGAGACTGTAACTGCAAAGGTTAAAGAACTGCAGCTAGAGAAAAACATTCTTCTAAAGTATTTACTGAGTGAACAGTGCTAATGCTAAAACCTATTTTCCACGTGCCGACTTTGCTGCCGATTTTAGAAATCGGCAGTGTGAATTAACTTAAGGTTGAAATATAGACATATTACATAATAACTAGACAATCTTTACAATTCTCCTTTTGGACGGTTTTTAGGGTGCACTCAGGGAGAAAAAATTAATGCAAATTCGCCAGCATTAGAATTGTGGGAACACTGCCTTAAATGTGCCTCGTAGGGGGCTGTAACAATGATTTTAAGGTGAAATATTGTATATCAGACACTCTATGTTTAACAAATATGAATATTTTCTGTTTGATAAATACAACACACACACACACACACACACACACACACACACACACACACACACACGCACACACACACACACACACCGACACGCAATACTAGAACCAATCTACCTTCCCAAGTAAAATGGTGAGTATATACATATACCCCGCCTCTGTTTGCGTCTCTCTATATGTGTGACAGTGAATAGTGAGTGTTATTAGCCGCTCAATAAGGCGGGTCGCGCGGGGCTGTTATTTGCCTCCTGGGCCCCTCTCCCCAACGTCATACACAGTCCCTGGCCAGCAGAACTTTGTTCTCCGAGTGCGTGTGACGGATGGCGCAATGACAACTACTTGACCAATGTTGCGGGTGTAGATAATGCCGGTCTGCTGCGGGGATTGGGTGCTGGCTGCCGTGATGGATGTCAGAAGGATACGCACGGTAAACGAAGCATGCTCGAGCCATGGTCTGCTTGCGCCATATTACCCACCCCAGTGGCGCAGTGGGCCAGCCGCCCGGCCCGGCCTAACCCTGTCTCACAGAGAGGTGCGCTCATATAGTTACCATGGCCATATATATATGGACCCACTCAGACGGGCTTTGTTTGTCGAGACTGTTCTCTGAACTCGGGGAAGGTCAGGTATAAAATCAAGGTCACACCAATCAATTAGTCGGCTATATCAGGCGGAGAGGGGTGGCCACGGGCCGGGGACGGGCGGGGCTAGATGAAAGCACGCCTTGGAGAGGTGCTTAACGAAGTGTCAATGATGGATGGCTGCAAAGCAAACCGGAAAGGCCCCGAAGAAAAGGAGTAGATTGGAAAGGAGGAACAGGATGACAGTGAGTTGGATTGATTGAGCAGCTGGATGTGAAGTGTAATATGATAGATAGGCCGATCATGGCGCGCGCCCGGCCCGCCGGGACCTCTAATAGGAGGGATTGTCCGTCGATTTGGGTGGGGCGGGTCGGGGGCTGGTGGGATTAGCCCCTCCCGGCCGTAATAGGCCGTGTCAGCGCCCGCCGCCCCGCCTGATGAGTTCACGGCCACGTCGAGCAAGGTGCGCCGTCTCGGCTATATTACATAGGCTTATTGAATGGCTTGTGAGGTATCTCAGACATACATGTATATAGTCTAAGGTTTAAGACAACATATGGCGCTGTCAATAGATGTATTGTATTTTTACCATAATTACTTTGGACTGAAGTTGGACAGCGGTTCGGAGATTAATATAGACATGATTAGGGCCTAATGGAATTACAGGCAAACCATAGCAAAATGTACCAATTCTACAATATGTAGATCAATTTTACCACATCATTTCATCAGATTTAGGCAATGGAGCAGCAGATCCGATCATGATATAAGTACCGATATTGTTTACCTTTTCGATTTTCGTAGGTAACCATGCAATATAATGAGCCTCCTAATGCAAGCAGAGCTAAGTGGTTTTATTCTTGACTAGGGAAAACTAGGCTAAATGAATATTTGATCGATATTGCCTTGTACTTATAATCTGATTGACATCATGTATCAAGCGTGTGGTTATAGGGGCCAAGACGCCCGCTGTGTAGCGCAATGCCCAATGCCCTTTGCTCCAGTTGTCAGAAGGCGGCCCACCGACACGTGCTCCATGCCCCAGTGGGTGGGCGCTAGACGGCCAAGTCGCGGGCGGCGATCGGGGCCTTGTTTGCCTACAGCCTGTCAACAAGATCGACGTGATTCCTGCGGGGTGTGGGCACCGGGTGTTTCCTGTAGACACCGCTAGATGGGGCGATGAGGCAAGTCATGACGACGAGGGCTTTGAAGCCACAGCACCGTAGTCGTTGGGATAGGATGAATTCAATTTCATTTGTAGAGATTGGATGTGAAGCCAGTGGGTGTGACGCCGGCAGTTGATTGGATGGAGCCGCGTCGGGAAGGGGCGCGCCCGCCGCCGCCCGGCCTCCGGGGAGTTCTGGGAAATTAAACCGGAAGGAGGCGGGATGGGAGCCACCTGGTGAGAACTGCCAGAAGCAGGAGAGACAAGTAGGGCATGCGGGCGGAAGGGGCAATAGAGCCGGGCTGTCTATTGGGAAGCTTTGCAGTCAACATGAACCGCCGTCAAAGAGTCTATGGTCCGCAAGGTTTACAGTTGACATGAGAAAAATGACAAAGTTTATATGACCAACAGAGGTCCATGGTCAGCGAGCTCTTTGACTTACGGCCAAAAGTTTCCAAAGTCGACGGGATGAGGATTTACATTGCTACCTCAAACAGGTTCTTCGGTCGAGAAGGCCTGCACTGAACTGTTTCCATGGCTTCCTGAGATGCATGGCTTCTCAGCGTGGCTTCCGGCATGGCTTCTCGACATTGCTCCTCCCGATCACTATGGCTACTCAGTAAAACTAATGGATTGAGACAAAGTATGGCCAAGAAGACGAACATGCCAACAGTAGCCCTTTATTTTTCAATGCGATATGGCAGTGAAACACACATTAACACATAGATCTAGGCCCTTTACACATATCCAAGAGCAATACTGCAATTGAAATTGAAATTGTATGGAAAAAGTCACTTTTCCCAGTTTGTAATAGATTTCCAACGTACGCCGATGTGAAACACACGAAAGGATAACCATGATAACGTCGATTTTTTACTTAGGGCTCGGCGTTTCCTACTAAATGGGATAAAATTGCAATAATTATACTTCTTGTTAAATGTTTTATGATATGCCATATGGCAGCAAAAATAGGAATAATTAGACTTAATTAAAATTAACTACTGGAAATATTCATTTTTCGAATCTAAGTCTGTTGGTCCTATACAGATGCCAACAAATATATGGCAATTGCCGATAGTTTCAAACTTTCCTCTCCCTTTAGGAGTCAGCAAAGCTTTTCAGTTTCAAGACTGCTGCCACCTTAAGCAGGGCTTCTTCTTGCTTGGACAAGTGCAATTATTCGGACTGGGCCGGCTGGAAAGGGGAGCTTGGAGAGTAAGTCCAAAATGCCCTCTGGAGGCGAGATTTATTTGCAGGGATCTGCCTATTTTCCACTATATATACGGAGGCCTCTCCCTGTTGGAAGGCGGAAGGTGTCTCTACCTGCTCCCCCGTGACCTTACCCCTCCTAACTCAGCACCCCTGCCCGCCGGCACAAATTGATAGGTCGCCGGGTTCTACATTGAATTTCCGAAGAATTTGCTCGTCGTTCAATATTAATTGATTACATCAAGTAGGGAATCATGGAGCTCTACGAACCTACGTTTTCCAATTGCTTATTTTACCCGAAATATTGACGTAAGAAGTTGAACGTAGAAGCTGTAGGTCTAATGCATTTTGATTTTAATGCTATTTGACGGCATGTATTTAGGGAGTTTGTCAGCTCTGGATTGAGTTTGTTCACACCTGTTGACCGGTCGGACCAGTTTGCTTGTCCCTAATTGTATCTCCGTCCCCGCGCTCACCCAATCAGACACACTTGTATCCGTTTATACGGTCCTGACACTCCGCAGCGTCTGGTTGCTAGGCAACCAATGACCACCCCAAGCAACGACCGCCCGATGCCATAAAAATCTCATTTGCTTTGGATTCTGGGCAGAATTCCTCGAAAATTTCATTCATTGTGGATTCAGCGCGGGGCCGACTCGGCAGGTAGCGCGTCGGGCTGGGTTAGACAGATTAGCACAGAGCGAGGGGGGGTGCCGGGGGGATGACCGGTGGGAGGTTATGGGAAACCAACTGAGAAAAGACCATGCAGTACTGCCGCCAATGTAAACAAAAACGCGGCCATATGTGGTAAAACATTTCGTTTCTTAGAAGATGTTTAATCAACAACAGACTCAATTTGTATAGGACAACTTCGTTGACAAATTTTACAAGTTACTATAATTATGGAGTCATCGTTGCCTAGCATTTATATAGCATAATGCTTTACAGTAATAGTATTTACAGTTTTTACGCGGACCCCTACTCTTTGATTTTTCTTATTCTGGATCCGCCCTTCGAGGCATTTGAGTTTGGCCGCGTCACTGAATACGTCCCAACACAAGGCGCACTTTGGAATACCATCGTATTATATAAATATCTTCAATCAACGTATACTATTTGTATTTGAAATGAATAATCATCCTATGGTCGCCCTATAAGAATATCCCGGTACGCTAAACTTTGGCATGATAACTTCCTATGCAAGTGGAAATTCTGTTTATATTTTATTCTTTGTCCCAAACTTCCAAAACGTTTTCAAGGTTGAAGCTCAGTTCTCAATTTTTGCCTGTTTACACCTCGCGCCCCTTACCAGAGGGTTCAGAATGGGTCAAGACACCGAAGCCCCAGTGATGTGGCCCAACATTGGCCCGACTGTAGCCCAAGAGTGGCTCGACCGCGTGGCCCGACCGTACCCCTACAACGTGGTCCGACCGTGGCCCTATAACCTGATAACGTAGCCCGACCGCACCCTCCTTCCGCATCAAATGCTCCCCTCTTACAGAGAACCATTTGTCAGAGAGCCATTGATCCAATGTCTTCCCTCTTTTAAAACTCTCCCAGTTCATTATTGGAAACTGATCGACGATGCGTGAGGCCGGCAAGTTAACGTCACTTTGGCAATAAAACAAACTTGAATTCGAAATTTAATTGGCGGACTAAGACGATCCTGCATGAACGGTCGCTGAGCTTCATGTTATTGGATGTGAATGAAAATCCATTGCTTACCACTTGTTGTGTTTTACTCAGTGACACCGTACGTACGTTAAGCTTAAAGAGGCCATCAATTTCACACCCATTTCTTAATATGCTATTGCTAATTATCTCTATGGAGCAAGTCATGTAGCATACACAAGAACGATTATTTACGGCTACTCTATGTCAACGTTGCTATGTCTTCCTTCAACGATCTCATAGAGCTTAACCCGTTCCAGACGCCACCGATATGTCATTTTTGGATAAAGAACAACGCACATCAAAATAGTAAATAGTCGTAAATACGCCAATTATAGTACAACCTCCCGATAGAGACAAAGCTAAGCTATACATGAAATGTGATTAATTTCCACATTAATATTTTCATCGTTAGATGTATATACCATGATATGTATTTCAGTGACTTGAAACGGAAAATGTTTTTTTCTTCTTGAATAGGTCCCATTTAGCTTTAAAATCACAATTATGATATTCATTGAAATGATACCTCAAGGCACGAGGCGCCTATATCCTGGGGATGCATTGATGCACCAGTCGTTTGAAAAAGGTACTTAAAAAAGCTTTATTACGTAATAATCATCAGTGTCTGATGACAGTGGTTTTCAGATGTATTACAAAAGGTACAATGGTTGGTTATGTGGATATCCAATCAAGTAGTAAATAATGACATGTCTATATAACAGTTAGAAGTAGTTCATATTGGACAATTATAAAAACAGCATATCAATTTACGTTATGGCTGAGGCAGAATAACAGTGGTATTTTGTCACATCGGGCAAGTACAGTAATTACAAACCAATTTACTGTTTTGACAGGTCTCATAAAAGGTCCTGTCGTTGTCGGGTTTCAGATATCTGTCATTATTATTCGACTCCGCGGCCGCCATGTAATTTATACTTATACAATTTTGCAAAACGTAGAAGCATATTGTACCACTTGGACAGAGAAGCATTATGTCAGTATCCCTGTGCGTTGAAATCCCCCCAGTTCCGTCTCCTAAAGGGGTGTTCACACGGTAGTCTCCCGATGAGGAACAGAACGGCCCCAACAATAAACGTAAGCCCTATGATAGTCCCGGCAACATCGTTGGTCTATGATAGCTGGTTCTAACTTAAGAAGTGACTGTCATGAGGTTGCCCTTAGGTTGTCTTAAGCCTGCTGTAATATTTTCGGAAGTATTGTATTCAATAGTGAAGATTTCCAACATGTTAGATTTTTCCTTACAATAGAATATGGGCTAACATACGTTTTTTTCGTGTTTTTTTTTGTCACAAACACATATTGACGGACTGTGAAACCCAGTCATCAACCCCAATACGAAGGGAATTCTCTCCTTTGCCTTGGCCGACACAATCAGGACTTTGCATAGTTTTACTTGTGTCAGCATTGTCAAATGCTTCGACAGTGAAAAGGTGTATGTTACTGAGAACCTTGCACAGTATCCGCAAATGCTCACATGTGAACCAACATGTTGTGCGGTGCACAGAATAACATGGCATTTGGAAGTGGGGATTCTGAAATCACTTTACTTCACGGGTCAAAGACCTATCTTAAAATACTATTATACATGTATATCTAAACATCAGCATAATTTCTAAGAGTAGGCACATATGCCAGACTTAAATTGACAAAATACTCATCGATGAAATTGTATCTACAACAAAGGCACGCTGTACGTTTTTCCCCTTTGTATTGAATTGTCAACAGGACTGACCCACACAGTTGTCAAATGACTCACTTACAGTGTTCGTGAAGATTTACCGCTCCCTTGGAGACGTAGCAGTAACGTGTTTATCTGCTGCCAACCACGACGTCGCCAACGTTTTATGCGGATGGTAAATGGGCGACAAATTCAATTTTTGTCTCGACCAAGTCGGCCTTACTCGCCAGGGCCGTGACGTCAGGACTTCGGGTGTTATCGATCAGTCCGTGTAATCAGTTACTCACGGTGTATTAAGAGCTGCTCACAACTATGTAAGGGATATCCAACGCAACCTATAAGTGTATATACTTACTGGCTGCTCTCATTATGTAACGAGGCTAAAAGTAGGCTAATCAACACCTATGCCAAATGATACAAAATTTTCGGCAGCACCTATTTATTCATAAGCGTTTACAAATCTTGAATTTCGTAACGGACATAAAATTAGATAAAAAAAAATATATATATATCATACATGTAAACCGATACATGATTATTTATTTTTTCAGATAAATTACGTCTAATTAATATAAATTAATCAAAACGTACTAGCTACATAACGACGGCGTTCTGTGGCATTCTGCTACGCTATCATAAAGTTCTGCGATGTCACATCCCTTGCTTGATATAAAAGTGAAAATAATTTCGTTGAAATCTTTGCATAGAAAATGCTTAATTTGGAAAGTGCTACAGAATTTATGATTACTGGTGCATCCCCCTTTTTTTCAGAAGTTGGAAAGTCATTATAATTCATTACAATCATAATTGTACGTCTCTTTATGTTTTGTTTATTGATTAATATAAATCTATAAAACAGTCATCCAATTGAAAGAACGTTTGCATTGAAATCTAAAAAAATGCAGACATACTGGACAATGCTCTTCCGACTATGAATATAGCAGTCGAGGAAATGAGATAGAGGCTGAGAGAATTACAGCCAAACGCCTTGTCACAAAGCTTAGCGTCACGGCTTAGTCTCCGAACCTGGCGACACGGTCTCACCAATTTGACGTGAATCCGGCCCCGCGAGCGGTGAGCCTATGAGAGCCGCGTGGTCCTGATATTGGGCTGGCAGTGCTGTAACTACATTAAGGGGTGTGAGAGACAGGAGGCGCTCCATGGTTAACGGGGTTTCCTCCTGTCAGGGCGACAGGCCCGATATACGTCACAGTGACGTCAGCAGCCAGTGAGAACAACCAGAGGCGCAAAAAGGGATAACTCAGGGGGCTGCACTAAAGATAAATAATGCCATACACGCTGAATTACGAGAATTATTTATATGGGCAGAGTATTAGGGAATACTGTCGCCGTTTCCCTTTGAATATTTCTTTTCCAAGACCCTTCAACATTCATACAACTGCAGTCTGTTCGTTGTGTGTGCATGTGCAGATATAAACAAAACTAGCATTTTTAACATTTACAACCTCGTATTAAATTCAGTCAACCTCTCACGTATGAAAGGGAGAAGGGACAATAGGTACTCTCCCCTTATCTGCAATAAATATAGGGTAGGCATATTCGTATGAATGAGTATATATCAATTCAATGGAAATCGCGTGCATTGCAGTATCAAGACAACGTGTAATACATATTCAGGTCGTATATTGGTCATTCTCACGCGCAGTCTTTTGTGTGGATTATTGCTAAAGCGCGGCTGTGCATCAAATCAGACGAAATGCCATCAACCTCTCTGCTGTTTAATGATAAGTTGTGCGACCCCTGCATTTATGGCTGTTCTATACTATCATTTATGGCTGTTCTATATTATCCTTAGCATGCCACTTTCTTTTCAGAAGCTTATTACATACACATTTAAAGGAAAACTGGATTCTTGTACCTTGCCTAAAGCATTCAGTATTACCTCGGAACATGAAATGTAAGATGCTTTCATCTCTTTTGTTTTTTAAGAGTAGGAAGCGACGGAATTTCGGGTATTTCAGAATGGGAGGCTCAGACTCGGAGATCGGAAATTTCTTATTTTCCAATTGTCTACTTCTTTGCAGTGTATTAGTCATGGTGTCGATTAATTCACTTTATGCGTTTGTTACCTTTGGCTGATAGAATGGCTGTTTGCCAATAAATTTTAATGAAACATAATGTTAAAGAGGAGACTAGGAATCCAGAATGGGATTTTCTCCTGAAAAAGGTTTCCTTCATGTTTTAACCACTTAACTGCTGTGCTCCTTGGGGAAATTTTAGGCAAAATGGATGTACTTTTGATAAATTATATTTTTCATACTTATTTACTGATGGGCATGTTATGTTATATCATTCTTTAGCTCATGACCTGAAAATTTAGGAAACTGCCATAATTTGAATTTTCGGTTACCATGGCAACCGTTTTGATGATTTTTCTTTATATTATATTAAATTCTTAAAGTGATCATACAATGCTTGGCCAAATTTTCAAAATTATAATCAAACCATCATGAACACTTAAATTAAGAGCTCAATGAAATTCTCTAAATTTTGATACATTAAGTGCCTCAATAGCAACTTTATGTCAAAAGATATCACGTATCGAAAAATGCACGTTTCCATAGCAACACTTATTTCTTAAGAATTAGCTATATTTCTATACATTTTAGTTTTTTATAGGTTGTTCTAGAATTTTGAGCTATAATAAAGTTTTTAGAACACTGTTACCATGGTAACCATGCCATTTTCTGTTTTTCTTGGATTTAATTTACTTTTTACCCTAAAATAAGGTATAATTATTCAAGTTTCCATGGCAACCAACACTTTTAGTGCATCAAATTAGTTCTTTTCCAGAATGAGTTGGAAAATGATCTAAAATTTGACCATTCAATTGATTTTGAAAATTTTGGCATGTTTTTGGCAATTTTCTGGGATTTTTCGAAATTTTGAAATTCGTTGCTAAGGAAAGTGTTGCCATGGTTACCATTCAGAATGAGTGGTTGTTAAACAAAATAGATATGAGAACCTTGAAGCCAAAGGGATGAGCTTTCCAACGATACCTTACACCCCTAACTTTTCATAATATGTCAATATGCAAAATTTTGATGAATATTGGTATATTTTTCAGTAGAATTTCTCAAAAAAGCATCCTGCTCCCGAGTATACTCGGGAGCAGCAGTTACATTAGTTACACTTTCAAAACAATGTTCTAAATGGCCGTATGTCGCATGTACAATGTGAAGGGGTCGACAATATCAGATCTGCTTACTAATTGTAATCAGGTGAAGTAAGTGGTAGCTGGTCAGTGATGGTAGGTTCTTAGGTCATGCAACCAACGAGTATAGTCTATACTCGTTGATGCAACTCAATGTTATAGGTACGTCGGTGGGGAGTGGTATTGGTGGTGGTCAGTCAAGGCATGACAGGTTAGGCCCATTAACCAAGGTCTAGTAGGCCTGTAATGTAGGTCATAAAACGTGCACATGTAGATCTAAAGTCTTTACTTCTGTAGTTTATAGGTATACCATTGATAGCTAAATAGCCTATCTTTTGATGGTTGAGTTAGACCAAATGGTTTTGGTTGTAGGGCATATCCCCAGAAATCATGAATCGAAAATTAAAATTAGGAGTAAGTCCAAATCTATCAGGATGAGAAGGGATGGTTTGACATATCCATATCTTAGAAGAATATTAGCGCCTATGACTTGACTGCGTGTTGGGGGCCCCCGTGTTGTTATTAATTTTGCTATGAAATAGGCCCTAATAGGTTAAATTAGCTAGGGGGCCTTCCATCAAGGGGGTGTCTGAGATTTTCGAAAATGTGCGTATACGTCCCAGTACAAATCTAATGCGTACTTTAGCTCAAGGCGATGGGGGTATGGAAGTTTTGAAAGTGTGTGTACGCACTTATATGGAAGGCCCTTAAGTAGACAAAGTATTCGTCCCTGTAGGCCTATTTCCATTCCTACACGGCGGAGGTGGGGGAGCAGGTGGGGGGATGCGTCGCAGGCTAGCCCTTAGGGGGTATATTTAGTTCCGACCACCTTTAAGCAATCAGTGATTAAAAGAATTATAGATCTAGTTGGAAATTTCAGTATTTAGCCTAATTATGATGTGCCTGCAATCAAACAGACACCGCAGTAGAAGCCTAGCCTATGTCAATTTCTTTTTATCCACCACGAAATAGGCCCCACACTCAACCTTATGTAGTCTTGTTTTGACTTGGGTCGGGCTTGATACCGGATCTCAATGAGAAAGGTAGATGAATCTAGCTACTGATCGAAATATATTTACGCCCAATGCGTGCCGCAATACACGTTATTACTGCAGTTATTGGCAGTTCCTGTGGGGAAACGAAGGCCTTTTCTCGACCCGTGCTATTGCTAGCTGCCAATGATGGGAAGGACACATGCCATCCGCTCGTTGGTTGATTAGGCGGCGTCAGAGTCCGGTCCTTCTACCCCCAACTCAGTCACATCTCGTTGTCACTCTGATAGCTGCGTCTCATCCAGCCGCACCGCGCAGCCGTTGTGCGCAGCTTCCGGCCACGTGACAAGCTGCTCTCGTCACACTACCCTCAGGAGAGCATGCTGTGCTCTTATTCTCTTCTCATTTTACCCATGGAATTTAATTTCGACACAGAAGATAAAAAAAAAAGCTTGTCGTCATTATTCATGGTTTTCTGTTGGAACATGAAAGGAGGAGGAAAAGAGTGGTGGTTATGTTTATTGAGAAGTGGGCAAGGTAATGGGTCTTCTAGAAACTACACACGGACTAGAATCTCTTGGGTACGCTTGTATTACAACCAGGGTACCTCCCGCTGTTACTCAGATGCCCCTTAAGGCCACGTTGTTACTTTCCTTGAATAGTTTTAACCACCCCATCACAGTTTAGCTTAACAACTGAAACAACCTTCTTTGTCGATTATTTTCCTCTTTCACAAACTTTATAAATCGTTTCGTTTCGTAAATAACTGTTTTGATAAAAAGTCTCTACGGGGTTTTGATGCACTTTGTAATTCAATAATGTCTAATGCCTTTTTCTCCAAATCAGTGTTATGCCATCTTTTTAAAGGCAACATGTTTTATACCATGTTTTAAGTTTGAGCCTTTAAATACAGCTCCCCGTTTCCAGCACACAATTGCCTGAAAGTACCAAACGATTCCCACTCACGAAAAATAACCACCGTTCCAACGCTGAACATTCTGTGATGGCATTCTGTTAACACAACAACTCTACAATTGATCGCAACAAAATGATAAAATCATGATGATTGTTATTTTCCTCTGCCAAATTGTACCTCATCCAGGTATAGGTAAATCAAACCACTGCTACTTTAACCTCCGTTTTCTTTATCCTACCCGAAGATGAAGAATATGCGAAAAGATTGTATCAATAAAGTTTGTTGAATACGCGACAATTTATGACGACATGGGTAGTACATAAAATGGGAATTTGAAGCTCCCCAACTACATGCATAGTTCAAGCTATATACCGTGTAATCATATTGGCGATATCATGCATATGGCACTGTCTATCTACATGACATCATGTAAATATCAGATTCCTTTCACAATTCACGAGACATTGTCGTGTGCATGATTCCATTATACACTCGACACATTAGTAGTATATGGAGATGAGAATTTATAAATGGTTTAATTTCAGTCGGTTGCCAGGTTAGTCTTTCAGAGGCGACGTCGTGTATACACCATACAATTGACAATGAATGCATTAAGTTGGCTATTAGAATGAATAATAACATGTCCAACCCATGCCCTCTAAAAAGATTTCACATTGCACTTTCCCGCTATTAAAAGCTCACATGCATGTGCAATAATTCAAACTTATTTGATTACCAATAATGTACCTCGTAGTTATGTCCTATCCTCAGAATATCATTGTACATTTTACAAGGAGGACTGTTGACAGACAACGCGTCAAAAAACAAAAAACCTTCATTTCAACTCAAATCAGAACGAATTTTAAAAGTGGCACACTCCAGCTGTCACACCGAAGAACATTAATATCATCACGTCATAACAATTCAATTATTTTTGAAAGGCGTCCTATTTCTTTGGCCATTTGACTTAGAAAATTCTCCGGAGACCTTATACTAAGCACGTAGCCACACAGACTTCAATCACCGCCGTATTGGGAAGAGTTTACACACCGACGGATGTAAATGGAAATCAATTAGGGCCAACCACTACTGCCGCCCTCGGGATTCTCCTCCTGAGCGTCAATAAATGCCCAAACGGCGTGTCCGGGAGGTGGCGATTTACATACGGAGGGGAGGTCTGAGAGGGGGCAGGACGTGGGGAAGGGGGGAGTAGGGAGAGGGGTGGGACAGGCTGGGGGCGGGGCTGGGATGAGCACCAGGAGGGGAGAGGCGCAATGTGAGGTGAGAAGAAGGGAGATCAGGTTGTGAAGCAGGCTGTAATGAAAAGGGACTGGCTATTTTTACTAGGCTTATATAATCTGATAATTGTGTATGATAGTAACAGGAATACAATATGAAAGTGGATGTACTACCTGTTACGACTTGGGCTACATTAATAGGGAGCTTTAAATAGGGGTAGCATGGAACTACCGTTCACAATGTCGTTTTGTATGCATGAGAGCTCCTACTATGTAGCTGCTTTTAGGGCTGTGGTATAAAAACATACATGTAGGCCTATAGGTGTGTGTGTGTGTGTGTGTGTGTGTGTGTGTGTGTGTGTGTGTGTGTGTACGCGTCTGTGTGTGTAATCGACAAATAAAATGGATCTGCCTCGTCTTTATGCTGTATAAGATTGAAGGCCAGTACACTGCAGGCATTTAGCCTTAAAGGGAGCCAAAACCAATACAATTTCAAAATTTTCAAAACTGAGATAAGTATAGAAATATGTTAGATGAGTTCAGTTAAGGTCAGTGGTAAAGTATTAGCTGTGAAAGCTAGCTCAAACTGAAGTAGAATGCCTCAAGAGATGGTAATATTTGCACTCGTTTGTAAACAAACCCTATTTTTGTGGATCCACATTAATTGATTTGAGCAAGAAAAAACATGTTTTTAATGATTTGTTACCATATTTCATGGTTTATATTTCAATATAGGCCAGCAATAGGCTCAAGGAATGGATTTCCATGTTTATTTGAGTTTGGAGAATTTCATTGAATTTATTGGTTTTGGCTCCCTTTAAGGCATTAAGTGACTGTGTAAAGAAACCTGGAGTCAAAATGCTTACACATGCTTTAAGCTGATCTTGCGCACATATAACGTGGGTTGGTTGGGAGGGCCATTAACAAAGGATAAGAGTCGTAACTCTGACGTTGGGCCCAGAGTGTTTGCGGGGATGGAACACAGCTTGGGACGGTCGGGAAGGGCGCGAGGGGTCGAAAAGGGCCCACGAGAGGGGTTCTTCTCTCGGTCACTTCCACGATCCTACTCCCCTCTTACGGTTCTTTACAAAAAATAGCTCCCTATTGGACCTCCTTCCCCAGTGCAAAGACCGCCAATCTTTCTCAGATAAAACCAATTAGTCTCAGAGAAAAAGCTCTGTTCCTGGCGGGCCCCTTTCATGTCCCGATTCTCTGTCCGCCCGCCGTTTTTGGCTTCTCAGCTTCAAAGGCTTGGGTAAAAAGACTCCTCATAATCTTTCATCAATGCTTTGAAATAGGTATATATATTCCTGGGGTAATGGGCCTGCCTACTGTTCGTCGAGTCAGCAAGCGTACTATTAAAGGGCAAAAACTTATATATATTGCTTTCATGTTTTCTTAAATACTCTGGGGACGGCGTTTGGGGCACCTCAATGTCATTAGGCACGTTTACTTATTACTGTGCACATCAATTCATTGTTAAAATAACTTAGATGGACGTATATGAACTGAATTACACTTTAAAGAACACAGTATCACTTAAGGACTATAGCAATGTCTGTACCCAATACATTGCTCTGTGATAGTAATTAACAAGTTGTTATCGCGTCAGGTTACACAATTACAACTCTGAGATATGTCCATCTGCATGATAACAGCGAAGGAAGCAGACGTCTCCATAAAACGAAAATGAACATGGTAACATTATTTATCGCCTAAATGTCGAAGCCTTTCTGTGATACATAAATATGCGTTGTTGTAAGTTAATCCCGTTTCAGACTGGGCATCAGAATGCTCACCGGGTCTGTAGTTTACATTTAGGGAATGCGCATTCTGTGACAAGCGTGTAATGGGAATTACAATTATATCTCGATGATAACCATGCATGTCTAATTACCGTTGACAAATCTGGCCTGTGTCAGTTATTATTATTGTGTCCTTTGTTTGTTGTGTGATTAAAGGAGAACAAGAATAAGCTTAAATTATGATTAAGGACTTCGCCTTCTGCGAAAAAAAGAATACATGTCAGATTCATGCAATGTCCCATAGTTTTTAGTTATAATGCATTAAGGATGATGCTGTGCGCATTGTTTACAGCTATGGAACCGGATAAACTCAGTAGAATTTGCCCAAACTCTGGAGATACTGTTAAATTCATATTGTACCACACTTCTACCGACTATATTGGACTGGAATTGAATAGCAAGACTCTTATGGAATAGCAAAGCACAGCGCCGACAGAAGCCACCCTACGCGACAGTCTACTTGATGGACTAGTTAGTTTGGGCCTGGGGTCCTGTTAAGAGATCGAAAAGAGTGAAAAAAGGGTGAGCCGGCTTTGTGCAGGTCCGGGCCCACACAATCAGGACTCACCTCTCAACGAGTGGGAGGAGAATATTCCGTGATCTCCTCATCTCGTTGTCACAGTCTGCGCTAGTGGGGGAACACCGAATGTGTTGGCGTTGCGTTCTATGGTCTCATTCAAAATATTTCTAAAAGGAGAAGTAGCTTGTATAATCCTCAGTCACAAATAACAGGGCTTATACAGGAGCAATCATTGCCATCAGTGATGAACGTCGATACAGAAATAACATTTTTGTAATGTCATGCAAATTTACAGATTGAATGCTACTCCATTAAAAGTGATGTCCGCCATATGAAATAGGCCTAAAGCCCAATTAATAGTTAAATGTCAAATAAAAATAATCATAAAGAAAAGGTCTGGTTATTGGTGAAAACGTAGACAAACCAAACTTAAATCCAAACGCCACGATCCTATACGAAAGCAGGTCAACGCGCTGCAAGACATCTTCAGCTGTGAGGACCAGCCGTTGCTGGAATGCGAGAAAAGCCGAGGATAATCTTGCTATACACAATATTGACCAATATGGGATGTGCTCATCAATATCAAACTTTAAATACCGTTCAGAAAATATTGTATTTTACTTATTCCACACCTTCACAATTCAGGTCTTGTTTTGGTCTGGCGAAAATAGCTGGAGGAGTTAAGCAAATGCACTTTCTTTTCATTGCTATTGATGCGAATCGGAATTGGGGTCTTCCATCACGGGGGGGGTCTGAGATTTTTTTTAAATGTGCGTAGTTTCTAGTACATATCCAATGCGTATTTTTGTCCAAAGGGGGGTGGCGGGAGACTGAGATTTTTGTAAATGTGCTTAGGTACTAAATGGAAGGCCCAATATTCATGTATCATGAGTCCAAAAACTGAGATACGGTGTTTTGCTGGTTGCAGGTGTGGCGATGGCGATGCTGGCGCTGAGCTTCGTGCAGTGCGTCTACCACAACGTGTACCTGTCGCTGGCCGTGTACTACATGTTCGCCGCCCTACGCCACCCCTACGCCTGGAGCTCGGCCAGTAACACCACACAACGGTCAGTTCACGCCCCTTCTATTGGCCAGGTTTGGGAGGGAAACCCGCACCTAGTCACCTTAACAATTAGGGGAAACGCCCGGGAAACTCTGGGAATGGTAGTGTAGTATTATCTATTTTGGGAGGGGTAAATACTTGATGTGACCTATGTCTAGATGTGTTTATATAGAACGTGTAAAATATCACATTTTGATAATATCATGTAGAACTATATGTTATTGTAGTAAACACACTTCATTGTATACATGAACATTTGGGTGCGATTTAAGCCCTTTGCACAACGCTGTTGGTTGTATAGATTTTTTGCTGTATCGTCGTCCTTCAAATATTGTACGTTCTCTTTGTAGGATATCATCGTCTTACATATTTTTTGGAAAGACTGCACAAGAAAACTACTACTAGTAAGTATAAGGATAGCGATACGATTTGGGGAAACTATTAGCTTAGTGTATAACAATTTTCTTTTTTCTAACCTTCTAAAAGTGAGAAATAATTATATTTATTTTGTAAGAGAAATAATGGCGGAAAATGTATGCATGTTGTTTACATTTCTAATTCCAAGAGTTATGATATTTTATAGACACATCTTTTCTGATAATAATATTATACTATTTCACATAACTAATGTACAAGATCAGTGTGCTAGTTTCCTGACGGATGTATGGCTTTCAGTAACGACGTGCTACAGAGCAGCGGCTCCATCGGCGACCCGGGGGTGGTACCCTGGCACCTGGGGCTCTCCCTGCTCTTCGCCTGGCTCCTCACCTTCGCCTTCATCTGCAGAGGCCCCAACTGGTTCGGCAAGGTGAGTTAGTGCGGCGGGCTACCGGAGGTGGTTTAAGGCGGGTTTCCACAGTACGACAAACGTGAAAAGAGCGTTCACCGGCTAAATTGAGTTATTCTGCAAGCGATTAAACGTTAATTGTAGACAAGCAATCTGGTGCTGGTTTGACAAGCAACCAGAACCAAGTTAATGGTCGATGTTCTATAATAATTCTTTCTTGAATCAAACAAGTGCGATCAGTTTGTCGGTGTCACTGACTAATCTTTAATCGTTGGCCCTTGTAATTGCCAAAAGACAATTAAAAGCAGTTAGTCGTTGAGTGCCATCCCCAGAGGCATCCCCACAGCTTCATGTTTAAAATTCTGTTGGCAAGCAACATATTATAGTTGGCCAGCGATATGAAATTTAGTCGGTGGCAGTTCATCGGTGGCGTTGGACTCGATTGAGCCGCGCTTTGTTGTTCCGAGGAAATCCTTTTTTTTTTTTTTTTTTTTTTTTTTTTATTGCGTTTATTCATAGCAAAACTTTCAGGTAAATAACCTGATCTTCCAAGCGTGCCAGTCTTGGTACAACTGAGGCACTACATTTATAGATATAAAAATAAACAATTACAGAGAATACAAGTTATATATAATAGTATACCGTGCACTACCATAACTAGTTGTCAGTTAGGTAAAAACACACGGTTAGACACTATTTATGAAAATAAACAATTATACAGAATACAAGTTATATATCACAGTACACCTTGGATTACCATAACTAGTCGTCAGTCAGGTAAAACACAGGGTTAGACACTATTTATGAAAATAACAATTACATAGTATACAAGTTATATATTATAGTATACCCTGCATTACCATGACTAGTTGTCAGTCAGGTAAAAACACAGGGTTTGACACTATTTATAACTATTTTTAAAACACAATCAGTAAAGGCATCCGCTATTTATTCTGGCATCTTTTTCGGATCTGTTTAAACGTGAAAAGATCCATTGAATATCCAGACCCATTTTTGTGAGTCTTCCTGTAAATATTTATTCTTAAATTCATTTGTTGAACTAACTGAATCAGCCATATTTACTCCATTTTGCTCTTAATTGGATCATAATAGCATATTGATTGGTCAAAGGGCTTTGTCCATTTGACTAAACGGTAAAGAGGGCAACAGTAAGTTGCATAACTAGGAACTGAACCAATCCGTCTTTATCACTTATTACATCCTTCAACCACCACTGCCGGCTGCAAGTGAGTAGTTGGAAATTAGTGAGCGGTCGGTCACTCAGGACTATAAGCAAGGCAGAATATGCCATGGACTAACCAGTAACCCCTTCCTTAACCCCCATCTCCTGATGTGTGTAGCAGCAGGGGTAGTGGTGGTACTCACTGCTCAGAGCCTGGAGACCTTTTCTGTGGTAGGAAGGAGTGTGAGAATTGAGGAGGCAGAGCTGGTGGTTGTCAATTAATTGTATCACCTGCATGTTACTCCCAGTGCCCTAGGACTAAAGAGTTGTTATGTTTATACGCAGTCATAGCTTCTTTTTGTTCATCAAGGGAGGAACATCGTCCATGCATGAGTACAACGTTGTTGGCGGTTTTGCTTTTTGTTTTACATACAAATATACATCATACACTCGTGTAAGGAGACAGATAACTCTGCAGCATTAAATGTGAGGGAGGATTTCCCCCATCAACTCTCTTCTCTAGGCTGGTGACACACCCCTCAGGGGGTCAGCTAGACGTGTGAGTCAGCCAGCAGACCACTGAGTCACTGTGGGGGCCGTTTGCCTTAATCAGACTGTACAAAAACCACCTAGCGCTGTATGGCCTGAATGAGTGGAAAGATAACAGGTTTTGGTATTACATCAATATTTCAGTTGAGTCGATGCAGTACGAACGCATATTTTTTGTAGTCTCAATGCATAATTATGATATCAATTGTTATAATTTCACTGCCAGACTGCCCAATGCCCATTGGGTTAATGTACATAGGGCCTAATGATAGACTGAAAATTCTGTTACTTATAAGCCCACTTCTCATGAACCAGTACCATCAGACATATGGAGAACTACAGATGGTACAGTAAAAACACGGATAAACACGCTGGAAATTAAGAAAAATTACGTAATAATATTCTTGAATTCGAAAATCTGAAATCTAGAATGTTCGTTCATTTGGATTTGTTTGTATGCTATATTATATCAAAATATCTGGATACCCTTTCCATTATATTTTCCCTGAGTACTGATTAATTAGAGATCCCATGTTTGCTACCAAATGATATGCTGCAACATATCCACCAACGGCCTGAACACCTTTTTTAAATGTTATTTTTCTCTTCATCGGAAGCAATGATAAATCGTCTAGTATAGGTGACACCTCGGCCACGGCACATTTCAGCTTTTTAAGATATTAGAGTAAGAGATTTCATGAAGTACCGGACTCCGTTTGATATTTTGGTCATCTGGGGTATCGCCTTCTTTCCATTAAAAGCGTGGAAAACGATCGTGGAGAGACAAATTTCTGCCTGGATCGTCGTTTCCGTTGACCTTTCCAAGATTAAATGGCCATGTATCATGAGACACCTGCTAACTGGGATACATTTCCAAGGTCGACAAAATGTTCTCAATTTCTAAAAGTAAAACTTTCGAAACATCCCCAAGTGAATAATGCCATGTAGGAATAATGAACCTAATAAGCAGGTAAAATAGCTCCCTGGTGTCTGTCTCTGTCAAGCCCTACTTGGCCAGGCGCTAGGGTGGGTGGATGATGATAAAGGTGGCGGGTGTGGGCTGGGGCCATTTCTCCCTGTCCAGGGCCGGGTCAAATGATGCTTTAGGAGCAGACCCCTGCTGACAGAATTGCCCCCTAAACCAGCACCGCCCGGTGCATGTTCTATGGGCCTGCTAACGTGGTTCGTTATCTCCAGCCGAATTTATCTCCTTGGGTTTTTTAGGTAGTGGATCGTTCGGTGTCAGAATATAGAGATGAGCAGGGAGTAAAGTCGGTTTAATCAGATAACCTGAAAATCACCTTAAATCAAATTGTTTGAGTAGGACAATAGCTACTTTGCTCTGCTGCGGTTGGTCGAATATAACCATAATTGCCTGACATAAACAGGCGATGTCTGGTAAAGTGTAGGTAGCCGTAGAACCACTAACGAAACATTGTTACCGTGATATATCATTGAGCTTGTTGTATTTGGTCAAAGCCAGGATAGATAGGTCTAGATGGTTGGATAGCTTTATAATCATTTTAGTATTGTGTTGTATACTTAATTTTGATTTGAACATCTAACCAAATGACATTTGAAATACTGTATTTATTCAAATCTGAATATCCTTTTGTGTTTGTGCCTTAGGTGGTGTACGTGACGTCGCCGCTGGCCATCGTGCTGCTGTTCGCCCTACTCATCTACAGCCACACGGCCATCCCCACGGCCTACCAGGCCCTCGGCCACTTCTTCTCCGAGCAGCGGCCACCCGCCGCCACCAACGGCCACCGCCTGCAGCAGGCCACCAACGGCCACAGTAAGGACATCCTCACCTCCGAGCTGGCCTCGCCCCTGGTGAGTGGTCCCCGTGGTACTTATAGGGCTTCTGAGGGGACAGCCGTCGGACAGAGACCTTTAACCTTAGGGCTGTTGAAATCGGATAGGCCTACCGTAATTGGAGTGCAGCTGTATAGATATATATTGGGTCCAATCATCAATTGCCATTTGGGAAAGATTTCTGTATGATACTGATGTTATACATTTATCTCGGCTACCTAAAATCTATTACTATAAGCCTATCTATTATCAGGTTACCATAACCTGAAACAAAATCTATTACTAGATCCATAAGCCTATCTATTATCAGGTTACCATAATCTAAAACATTAATACGGTAATGATAAGTTTCAGATAAAATACATGTATTCTAATTTCCTGGGAGGTTTCCCCTGCAGTACTCCACAAACATCAGTTCATACTCTCAATAGAATAACTTAACTAGGCCTTATTCTCCCCCCGCTGACCATGCGTGTGTTCCTCTGACCCCCGTAGACATGGATCCGGGCGCTGGAGCAGCACGTCTACAGCCTTGGACTGTGGACAGGTTTACTACCCACCCTCGGCGCTCACCTCGGCAATAAGAAACCTGCCAGTAATCTGTGAGTAACAACTCTTTCCCTTCCACTCTAAATCCCGGTACCCATTATGTTTTTTTTCTTACCACCCTCTCTTTTCAAGAGGAAAAATGTTTTAGTGAGTTAATTATTTTTTAGAAAATAGGTAGGTTCTTCGTCATTTCTGATGCACTTTTTGAGTTGCTACATCTTTGATTATAGACTGGTGTACTTTCATAAAAAGAAAATCGCCCGTCTCCTTTGTTTCTGTAAATGCAACTTCCTCTCACAGGATAAGGTATCCCCAAAATAAGTAAGCCAGACATAAAAGGTCATTGTATTGATAAATCACGAATAGTTTTACATTTTGTAGATAATGATTTCCAGGAAAATGTCAAAATGCTTATATAGGATGAGGGTATGAAATGTCAGTTCCCTTTTCCTATTTTTCTGCTTCCCTCATTCTTATTTTCCGCCAAGCATTAACCCAACTATAATATAGAAATCCACCCCCTTCTATCGATTTTTGTAATTCCATATGCATTCTCCATCCTTTTGGATTATGCATTCCTTTTCTTGTTTTTTGTACTTTTGGTGATCAATTGTTCTAGGTTGATTGGTCCTACTATAGGACAGAAATTAGGTGAAATGGAATCACGATGGTGAGGTTATAATACAGAGTATTATATAGTTAGTTTTCAGAGACAAGGAGGGACAATGTGAAATGAAAAAGAAAAGGGGGAAACAGTGAAAAAAATAACAGACGCTATATACCCTATTCAGATAGTCTCCAGAATACTGATACATTTCTAAGAAATTCACTGATAAACAGTAGTCCAACTTGCAATTGGTTGGGGGATAACATAATATAACATACTCTAGCTCTGCTGACCAAGAAAGGACTGAAAAACTTAAAACTTAAAACTTGAAATGGCTTATACCCTATAATGATAGTTGATTGCAATGTCATAATAGAGCCTATATTTCTGTGAATGTCTTATCTATATCTGAGAATTTTCAAAGATATTTTCCTTGTGGCATTTTGTCCTGGGGGTATATTTAAGCACTCATAGTTTTATAATCAGATCCCTTTGATTATTTATAAAATAAAGTCACATGAACAAAATCAGCCCGTTCTTAACCAGCAGACCTATAATGTCGCACTATACTATAAATTGCACAAGTTAAAACACTTATCCCGTAACGCTACTTCTCCTATCGTAAATAACAAAACTATACCATAGGTGACCTCTTCCTGCACCACTGATAAGAGATGTTGATACAACTATATCGTTTCCTACACAACCTCTGGTAAAGTACGCAGAGAAAAGATAATGCTATCTGAACGGGACTTCAAAGCTATTCCTTGGTGTCCGGTCATTATGTGTCCGGTCATTATGATTCAAACTGGAAGTCCATATCAAAATAGGCCTAAATCGGTATTGAAAGCATGTCCTGTGTGTAATTACCCGGGCTCGCTGTATTATCAAGTCATCTTCGAAATATGATCGATCAAATCGAATCTCGCCCGGGTATACTGACTTGGACAAAAAGGCGGGAAACTCCATTGAACCAAACCGCCACCAGCGGCGACAAGATCGCAAATTTAGACCTACATCCGGTTGGCTGTACTTCTCTATGTAATGCCTATACCAGAAATTGACCATTGAAAAAGCATTAGGCCAGATCGGGTCGGAGAGTGAAGCGCTCAAACTGTAGAACATCGACTCGACGTCTCAGCATTGAAAAGCCTAGCCTCCCGGATTGCAGTGTAGTGTCATTATGTTAATGAGGGTGATGACGGCGAAGATGGCGGCCCCCGGTTTCCGATCGTAAAGTCGGCCGGGAATGCTCGCCTATTTCGCCTATTTCGCGCGCGTTTCAGTCGACTTAAGTCGCTATAGAGGTTCATGTCGATCTTTTATTGATGATGCCGATGTGTTGGGAAGCTAGATATCAATATAAACCCAGAAAATCGCATTTCTTACCGGACTATATTTCATGCGCAATTCCTTCCGGGACGAAGCGCATCGCGTGCATTGACAGTGACAGCCTCCCTCCCCTCCACTAAGGCAGAGGCCAAGATGGCGCGACCCGGTCAACACGGGTGTAGGTGTTCTCCGCGAATGACCGCCTTTTACGCCTTAAATCGGCATCGTCAAGCAATATGGAGTATATCTTATGGATTATTAATATCAGGAGCTCCTCCAGGTCGATATAAGAGGTAAAACAATGCCGATATTTACGATCGGCATCGAAGAAAAGGTTAGTGTCATCCGCGTGTAGGTGAACGATAATAGAGGAAAATGGCGGGCGGCTCCACTCGCGCTGGCATGTGCATCTTCTTGTTTAAAATCAATCGATAATTCGCTCGATAATTCGCATTAATATCCCCATATCTCATCATTCAAGCATTCCTTTCATATATAGAAAAAAAAGACGAATAACCCGGGTTTTTTCGGTTTTGTAACCGATATTTTTCTTCCATACCTCAACCTGTGTCCTTGTATATCTAATACCTTATCATGGAAACTGGGCCCAAAACAGAAAACAACTGTTTTTGACTTTTGGTTACCATGGCAGCGGAGGAGATATGAACTACTTAGGTTATCTGAGAAGTTTCCTTCTTACAGCTAGTAAGTGATATGTGCCAAGCCAAAAGTTATTACAGTTCATTTACTGTAACTCTGCTCGTAAAGTTTGCTCATAATCAAATAGTTGCCATGGAGATCCTTCACAAAAACTCGTACATGTCGCTTAACAGTTTTTGGATTTCAATCCTAAATGGCAGACCGCTAAAGTTTACTATAAAGTATATTAAATGTCAATACAATATAAGGCACACATAATGGTACAAATAAGACTTTCCTACACTACTCAGGGGCATCTTTAGTGTAACTAATCATTTCTCACACTATTCAAATTAAACCATTTGAATGGTACTTTTCCTACATTACTCACACGAGTTTAATTTGAATAGTATTTTCCCTACACCAAAATGTGTCTGGTTCATAAACTAGTACTTTCGTTCCACTACTCAGACCGAACTGATTTAAATGTGTCTTTCCTTGCACTACTCGCATTAAATTAATTTGAATAGTATATTTCCCTATAATACTCACACGAAACTATTGGGTAGTTTCCATATACTACTTACTTAAAACACTGATCTTAATGTACTTTCCATAAACTACTCACGTTAGACTGATGTAAATGGTACTTCCCTACACTACTCACATGAGACTGAAACTGACATTATGTGTCCGAACCCTGCTGAGGTGAGGTAATATTTCTATATGATGTAAATGGTACTTCCCTACACTACCCACATATGAGACTGAAACTGTGACATGATGCATACGAACCCTGCTGAGGGGAAGTAACATAGTTAATCAAATTTTCGATTAGAATACATGCTTAGTTTTCACTAGGACAGCGGACTAGGACAGATGTTAAGCAAACATGTATGCTTATGGGAAATTCAAAACCGTTTTTATTTATTTGAGCAAAAATATCTCGTTCTACAAACGCTTTCCAGGTAGTAGAATTAATAGTAACATTTAATAAGCATTAGTATACAATTTGATGAGAATTTTTCTCTTTCGAAGAAAGTGTAAGAATTGCTGGAAGTAGCAAAGTAATGTAAGATCGCTTCATTTGTGCGTACTTTGCGCCATGTCACCTTTCCTTCCCAATGAAATCCACTCGGTGAGTCCTACTGGTTGGGGGATCGGATTTACAGCGATCACGAAACATGCCTGTTGGGACATTTATCTGCCCTTAAGCATGAACTCTTTATCCATTGCACTGCATTATGTCACGTTTCCCAGGAGAGGACAGTATTGTAAAGGAGACAGAACACAACCGCGGTTATTTTCCAAGTCCCTTCATAATAAGACACCAAAGTCGGGAACCTTCTGTGTTCAATTAGGATAGACTACGGTACATTTCACTCGTTTTTTCTTAATGTCTTTTTTATTATAAGCGATTCAGTTTAGTAATTACAATATGTATCCTATTCCCTGACCCGCTCATTCTGTGTGGCCGCAGGACCTGGCTGATCGTGCTGCTCGTCCACTCCATGTTACCCCACCTGGGCACCATCGCCATCGCCCCCTTCATCCACGCGCTGGCCGTGCAGCAACACCTGCCCTTCGAGGACGTCATCTCACAAGGTGAGGATGTCCAGAACACCAGGCCACACGTATTATGAAAACTCCGCTGTATTCTCAAACACAATAATCAAAACATAAACTACATGCTTAAAGCCGTCATAATAGTAAGGTTCAGGTACTCCATGGCATAACCTAACGTATCTGTTATCTTAGGTCTTATAATATTTTTCAAAAAGATCTCATTTTGAGTACCTTGCACTATTGTGCCTGTATCATACGTGACTATATAACTAAGGTTACCAAATTTTAGAATTGATTTTCTTTTTGTAATTGGGTAGATAGAGATACGACGATGTATAAGAAATATAAAAATTAATATCGAGATGCGCTGTGGTTTCTGAAACTCCCCGTTGGCTACCCATTAACCCCCATTGAGGTGTCTACGTGGCTACCCATGAAGTTCTCAAAGTGTTCCTTGCCCGTTAAAGTCTTCTAAGTGTGAAGGTGTCTAAGTGCCCCTCGTCTCGTGTTTCAGGCACGCGGCTGACGTTCATCGTGCTGCCCCAGGCCTTCAGCGTCACCGGCGTCCACCCCTTCTGGGCCTTCCTCTTCTACCTCTTCTTCCTGCTCTTCGCCATCCACCAGCAGGTCAGACTGGGAGACATTCATTCCCCTCATTATGCATGCAGTCCGTCGGCACCTGCTTACATTCTTCGGCGAGAAATTGTCGATGAAATTATTACTTTGTTTAAAAAAAATTGTTCGGATACAGTGACTGTCCACATGGTAATTTGTTTACAGAAAAGGCTTTTCTTAAAAAGCCACTTTAGGAACAGATGCACAACAGTTAACCAAATCACCAGGCACGATTAACGTTTAAAATTCACCTTAAGATGGTGCGCATGTGGGAATACTCAATCATTTCCCACTGAGATGTCTTTTATCCAAGCCCCAAAAAACACATCGAAAATAAGAAGCGGTAACAAAAGCGCATTCAGTCTTAAATCAGTTTCCTTTTCTTTTGGCTCCAGGCGCTTCTTTTGCTGGTCATTATGGAAAACCTGGTGGAGAGTTTCCCGTCGTACATGGTGATCATATTCCGCAGACGGGAGCTGCTGGCCGCTGCCCTGTGCGCCTTTTCCTACTTCCTCGGCCTGCCTCACATCACACAGGTAAGATGGACGGTGAAACGATACCAAATGCTATATACACTGCTCTTTGTGACCAGACAAGAAACTGTAAGGTGACAGCATGATTATTGTTATGCATAGAAATATTTCTTTATCATAAAATTTAATAGTATACATAATGATGTCTGATAATGCATAGACACAATAAATGCCATGGATAGCATATGTGGTGACACCTGATAGGCCTAATACATAGATACTATGAATTGCCATGACACCGATAGTAATGCATAGACACAATGAATTGTCATGGACAGTATACATAGTAATGCTGGTAATGCACAGACACAATGCATTGCCATGGACAATAAAGGTGGTTACACCTTGTAATGCATAGATACAATTAATTGCCATGGACAGTACTTATACATAATGATGCCTGGTAAAGCATAGGTACAATGAATTATAATGATGATTGGTAATGCATAGATACAATGCATTGTCATGGTGGAAACCTTGTGATGCATAGAAACAAATCATTACTATGGACAGTGTGCATGATGACACATGGTATAATACATAGACAAAAACCATTACTATGGAGAGTATGTTAATTATAATGTCTGGTAATGCATAGACGCAATGCATTACAATAGACAGTATACATAAAGATCCCTGGTAATGCATAGACATAATGTATTAACATGGAGACACTATGAATAATGATGAGAGTTTGTGTCAGCTGTATGAATTCAGTCATTAGTGATCGACGTTACAACGTTATTAAACATATCCATGTACATGTATACTATGAGCCCTCCTCTCCTCAATCTACCAGGATCTGCCGTATTGTTTCATAAATACCATATAGTTATGCATATATACGCCATATATTAATGCTACGTGCATTTTTAGCCATAATGATACAAATCTTCCACTTCCCAAACCGCGTAGGCCTACTGCCTCACTGTTCGATGTGGTGATTTATATTGTAAGCTGTACGTGCTGATTATCTGCTTGCAGGGCGGGTCTATGTTCACGACGCTGGTCGAGGTGTACCTAATGCGCCTACTCTGTGCCGTCATCGTCCTCGGGGTGCCGCCCCTCGTCTACGCCTACGGTAAGGGACGTCCTTTTCCCCAACTCATTTGTTCAGAGTCTGTTAAACTGTTTATTGCATTAAGGGCCAATACTTATGTGTTTATCTGCGATGTTGTAAATTCCACTTGACTTTTTACCAGTATAGACCTACTTACGGTAAGAAGCATTTGGGTGTAATTCTTAACGTACTAAAATATCTACAAAATCCCCGATAATCACATCAAAGGGAATCATATAACCTATTGATATTCATGTTTTATGTTGCCGAATTTATCGCATTGATACGTTTCTTTTGGTAAGCCTTTCAGGAGAAAATACTTCACCACGTTCTTATCATATTTGCAGCTAAACTTGATGTATTCCATATACCTGTGGGGCGCCTCTGTATGTGCATATGGTACGGATTTGCCAGCTTTGTAGTCAGTGTAAGTACCCAACTACATCCAAACATGATACCTGTAGTACAGGTAGTACTCTAAAAGGAGGCAGGCACTGTAAATAAGGGAGGTCTTGTCCGCTTGTCGGGTATCAGAACGTAATATAACCTTCTCTCTACCCTGGGGTGACAGAGGTTCAGTAGTTTAATGCAGCATTGAAATAAGGAGGGTGATAGCCAAAGTGTAAACATGGAAGGTGATATGGCTAGTTTTGGCAATAGAAAGTCCTTCCACTAGTTAGTCTAAATTTTATGATTATTGTGTCAGGGTATGATAAATACATAACAATTTAACATGGGGTCCTCGATAGATTTATGAACCCTTGCAATTGGTATGTCACAGATATCAGCCTTTTGGTGCCTATAGGTCTAACTTATGAAAAATAGATAAATGATTGAAAAAGAGTATACAAGTCGTACTAAATTGTTTTGTGTTTTTTCAGGGTCTATTTATATTCAGCAACATCACGTTCGTCACCGATTACGTCACACAGTTGGGATACCCTAATTGGTCGCTGGGTCTCGGCTGGTGTCTGGCCATATTCGTACCGTTGATACCAATCGTCGCTGGTTTCATCCATGCCATTTACCAAAGTGACGGCAGCTGGAAAAAAGTACGTTTTCATTTGTGTTTTTCTTTCTTTTAGCAAAAAGTTGATGCACGCTTGATGCATTTCTTTGATCTGAAGTTGAGTTACATTATGGACGAGTCAAATGGGATCTGAAAGGGGTTGGGACCTAAAGAGGTTTTATAGCATTAACTTAATTTTCATACTTGAGACTTGTTAAGTGCAAGGACTGGGGAAAACAAGTCGTTTTCCTTAGTGTATTTTTTAAGCGCACAGTCAAACAAAAACTTGGCATTATCCGTGGCCGAGTGAAAACTTACGAAATCAACATTATTTCATTCTGGCGAGAAAAATAAACAGCTCTATAGAATTTATTCTGAACCATTAACGCTGACGTTTTCTCAGCAAACAGTCAGATTATCTTGTAAAGAACATTTGCAAAAATAATGAAAACGAAAAGACTTTGTATAAAATTTGCCATCAGACATACTGGTAGCTATATAGACCTAAGGCAAACTTAATTGTAACGACTGGGCAGGGTACCTACTCTTAGAAAGCAAAGTAAAATAGAAATTGGCTGTGATAGACATAAACTGAATGCAATCCACTGCATAGCTCTGAGCGAACTCATATAGAATTGGTCCATTTGTAAAATGTAAAAAAATAACAAAGCAATAGTCTTCTTACTGCACTATTTAAGTAAGGTTAAGGCACCCGATACAAACCACCAATTTCTATCCTACTTGTACCTGCAGCGTCTGGCGGCGTCCCTGCGGCCCTGCCCGGACGACCTGCCCCGCCTGGACACCGACGCCGACTGTGACGACATCATGGCCACCAAGGGCGCCATAGAGGGCGGCACCCTGCGCCGCCGGCAGCAACAACGGGAGAAGATACAACAACAGAAGGAGCAACAACAACAACAACAACAACAACAAGACAACCAACAAACAGAAGAGGGGTCAGTTGACCCTGAGGACGGCCAGGAGGCGCCACTGGCCGAAACGGAGGTGTGCATAACGCCGCCTGAAGGAGGGGAGGTCATCTCTTTGTGACCTCAGCACGGCTGGCCTGGTCGTCGACCTGTCGTGTGGGCGGTGGGAACTCAGGGGTCGCTGACCACCCTGAGGGCACACTGGAGGACGCTCGTGTCGTACGGGTGTTAGGGGCCCTTGTGTCGTCACCGCCTGCCGGACATGTCCCTGAACATACGTGTACATTGTAATATCATGTCCCATAGACTCTCTCGTGCATGTAAAGATAACAGATGCCTGTTATGATATGTAATCGTAGATTTTGTAATAGGCCTACCTACTATAAAGCTATAGGGTTGCCGTTTCTCTCGGGAACGTATGATAGACTGCTCATGTATCATATATGGAACAATTCAATGTCTGTATGATATTAAAGAACTATTTGTTCTGACGTTTGTTATGCAGGACGGGGGCCTGGGCGTGACTGATATCTAATAGAGAATTTTACGTATACACCCAGCCCTATGATCCAGTAACAACGACGACACCCATCACCAAACTTACAACAGATACGAGCATTTTGCATATTTGGAAAATATTTTGACATATATCTCTCCCAAAGGCCATCCCCACTACAGAAATACACATAACTAGATACCTACACCCAGGAGGACAATAGAACTAGTTTGTTTTATCGGTGTATGTTTATGAAAATAGCAAACATATTAAAATGTGCATATGGAAAAAAAAAGACCTGTCCGCCTATACACGTCTCTGTACATATTTATGCTTTACCTTTTCTGTATGACAGGTGTATAGAAAAATAAAGAAATTACGGTAATGAAAGCGCATTAGTATAGGTTAACGGAGCTTGAAATTGGTATTAATCATGGCTGGATATTTTGATTTTTATTTTGTGGCGTATCTTAGAATCCTGCATTCAATATAAAACGGAAGTGAATTATGGAAGGGTAAAATAATGTCATACACTCATAAGTAAAGAGTAGTCTTTCCCAGTAATTGTTCCTCATTAAAAGGTATCTGCTGATTAATGGTTCATAGAGTGCACAGTCACTTAATACAATCTAAAGCAAAAGCCGTATTCAACTATGAGTGATAGGATCGAGTCAGTCAAGGATTGCGACTTCTGAAGAACCCAACATTGCGAAGGTTTTGATAAGTGCCAACATGTTTGAAACTATCGGATCTTTACTCGCATTCATTTTGCTCACCATTTCTCTTATGCCAAATATGGGAAGTATATCATATATATATTATATATATAATATATATATATATCATTTCCCAGTATTTGGCATGATCCAAAAACAGTGAGAAAACCTGTATATATATGTATTTTCTATAGGAATCAGCACTGCAGAATTTACATTATACTGTGAGCCAAAGATCGCATAGTGGAATACGGCCTTAACCCTTTTCTTTTTAAAAGAACTGTAGGATACACAACGTGTCTGAAGGGACATAATATAAGACTTTATTGTTCATTTCATGATAAATTCAATAGCAATCTTGACACTGTACAATAAGGCTTTACTGTCTCATATAGGCTAATTGATAGTTCAGCTAGATTTGTGATTTAGAATAACTCAATATCCATATAAAATTGCAATGTAGCAAACAGAAGTAAACTTTCTATCTGACAGTCTAGAGGGTCAGTTGATAGAACTTCCTCGGCAAGATAATAGACTTCAGAGATGTAAATGTTATCCAAATCAGTGCTTCTTTATATATTATATATTTCTACTCGTACAGTCATGTACCAATGTTACATGAAAATAAATGTGAAATCAAATTGTTTATTCAATCACCTTGTCTTCCTTTACCGAGCGCAGTATCGATTTAAATGCATGAAGCGCACGAACTACAAATGGTATTTTTAACAGATTTTCGTCTCATTGAATTCTACTCCGAAATTCAAAAGGCGCATGGTGTTCGGGTCATGCGAGCGCAGTTTTGGACTTGTAGAGCTTTTGTCTCCCGGAGGAAAGTGTGAAAGTAAACCCTTTCAACTGGGCATGAAGAGGTCCAACTTAAGGAATATTATTGATCAATATTATAGGTACATATAGCAAATTTTTAAGGTTAAAAAAGGACCGACAAATACATACAATTCATAGGCCATAATATAACTCATTTAACGGGGAAACACGTCTTTAGCGAAATCTTATTAACACCCACTATTGTAGAGTCGGTTGTATAACTCTGGAAAGAACCAGTCTTGGCAAAGTAACGTTTTACCCTAAAATTACATAAATATTTTAGCTTGTAGATGTGCGCCTTATAACCGTGCAGGTTGCCGTGGTATAAACCAAAATGTGCACCGTATATAGAGTAAATTATATTTTTAAAAAAAAACACGCCAAACCCATTCCATTCATTTGGTGACAAAGGTCTATACCTCTTTATTCGTTCACAAAAATGAAACCAATCGAAAAAATCATATCTAGTTTAATCCTCTTAATAACCGTAACACATACTTATAAATAACAACATACGTCGACAAATAACAAGGGTTCCCAAATCTTTTTAGGCGACACACAGATAGTTATTTAACTTCTTTAAAAAAGAAATTAAAATATCAACCGTTATGAAAACTCGACATAAGTGGAATAATCCGTAATATCGTTTGAAAACTTTGATCAATGACGAGGGAACCCATTGAAGTGTTCGCAACCAACCACTAGTAAATCTAAAAATTTCAATGAAAGTACAATTCTTAAATTGGATTACCTGATGAGGCAATTTACATGTGCGTTTCTCTGTATAATAGCTACTTTCTATCGCTGTGATTGACATGGACGGATTTTCTAATCATCCATTATTTAAATGAATGAACAATAAAGCATCAATAGATCACAACAATTTCAACATCAATGGGATTAAGCACCCCAATACAGGGATACATAGCCTATACATCCTTCTTATCTAAGGTGGCGCCCCCTCTTAGCAGAAATATGAACCCTGACGAGGGGAATGTTGTCCAGTACAGTCTGCAGCATTGACGACTACTAGGCCCAGTGCAGAGTGTAGTGAGAATTTGGGCTCACTCAGGTGGCCAATGGTCAGTGTGTGGAATGTGTCTGTGAAAGGGGAGGAGGAGAAGGGGTACTTTTGGTTGTGGTCACTTGGGTCCAAACAACCCCCCGTGATGAGTACCTGTAATTGACTTTTTTCAGAGTTGACCTCCTTAATTCCAAATAAAAGACTAGAAATACTCAAAGAATTCCTTAATGTACCTAAACTACATCTTTTATCATGATAATAGGTTACTTTTAGTAAAGAACAAATATTTTTGCATGCTAATAATTATGATTGCTAAAAATGGAAAATTTGCTTCCTTGTTAGTGTACTGGTGGGATTTAGACAAAAAGTTCTAAATGGTCCCACTGTGAGCCTATATGCAGGACAGTGACCCAGTGAGGGGACTCCCACCACCTTGGTCTGGGGCAGGCTTGCACTGCGCAGGTTCGTGAGAAGGGTGTATAGGCCTATCTCATCATACTTGAATGAAGACTGGTTGAAGATGACTTGTTATCAAAGTATTTGACCTTTGACCTTTTGCTGTAGCTAATAGCGTTCTTATACCAGATTTTAGTGCACGTGTTCTTTTCTCAACTGTTATATCATGTGGTGTGGAACTTGTTGCGGGAATGGTTTTTAAAAATGTGCGTCTGACGTGTGAGTTTATTTTTTGGTTGTTATAGTTTTCTGCATCCATTTCAAGCCATCCTGAAATTAAAAGAAGATATAGCAGCGGTTAATATTATGGATGTAGGCTTATTGTATACATAGAATAATATTTCACTACAATGGGCAGTGGCGGATTCAGAAGGGGCGGGGCGGCAAAAGGGGAAGTTGTTCCTCCGATAGACTAATGGATAATTTTGAGATTTACCCAAGTTCCTTGATTCATAGAAAGATATATATTTTTTATTATTCAGATAATTTTATACAGCATTGTAAAGCATTCAGTGCCATAACGGTTTTTATTAGTAATATTCGTCAAGGTTTCCCTTGGTTTTCAGACTAATTACACTTATAAATGTGAAAAATATATAGAGGATCACATCAAATCTGATGTTAAATTATTTGTACCACCCTTCCTGGGATGGCTTACTCTGGATCCGCCAAAGATAATTATCATATTTTGATGTTTATTCAAATGATTGTTCCCATGACTCTCTTAGAACATCCCTTCATATTTCAGACTTGAAGTGCAAACTTTTGAAAATCAATGTAAATGGTAGTAGTTATATGAATTGAAGGAGCAGGTAGGCTACGCTTAAGTTGCACAATAGCTTTGAGTAGTTGAAAGAACTATGTACAATGGCAGATTTACAAGGAGTCGGTTGACGAGATCCTCTCATCTTGGTTTCTTTGTCATCTGCGTTTTCTAATGCACAGTTCCGGGAGAAGCCCTGTTTTTAGAAAGTCCCCTGGTAATGTGTCTATAGAGAGCGTAGATCCAACTTTACCTCTACACCCTCGCCGTTCTGGGCCGAGCAGGGCTGGATATGCCAGCGTCTGTCTCTGAGTGAGGGAAGCATCAGTCCCTCGGCCACTTGGGATGGGGGTGCTGCGTTTGGCAGGTCCTGCTTGTTAGCGAAGACCAGGATGGGCACCCCGAGCAGCTTGTCTTCATCGAGCAGCTCGGCCAGCTCCTGCAGAGACAAAATTAATGATAGAGTAATGAGGGGAGCTAGTTTTCGTTCATCAGAATTATTAAGTTATCGGAGCAATTACCGTGGACGTTGGATAATCATTCATATAATCACCATATACCTGATTAATCAAAAGATGTCTTCTATTGTATTTGCTCAAAATAATTATAGACACACAACTCAAACCGTGCTTTCATCCTATCAGTATTTACCTATACCATGAAAATATGTAATGTATGAGAAAATGTGTATACGTATCCGGGAGTAGATATTGATATTAGACTACGATTTGATAAATTTGAACATAATGTATGGGAAAAGGTAAATACCCGTTTATATATATATATATATATATATATATATATATATATATATATATATATATATATTAAATTAGGAAATTTCTGACAAAGCAGTCTCATTAAATTTATATTAACAGAAAATTCTACACCTGTTTGAGAATGCTGCATTTATAGATAGTGCAAGGAAAAATGATGTGCAAACGTTGGCTGAGTTACATGATAATGATTGTAGTAATTCAAAAAAAATAGAAGGGAAAAAATTGTATAAGGGAGCAATTATAGAAGCATTGAATGGTATCAATTCCTAAGTTCTCTAAAATAGAATGATTATGACTTGTGAATGGTGTAAGATGAATTTTAAATTCGATCCTACATATCTTTCTTTCTAAGTACATAGGCGAACATCATACACCTATTCATCATCCCATATCATATTCCATGTTTGGCCATGTTTCACTAAACAAGGAAGAACTTACGTGTTTAAGATTGGTGAACTATTAATACAAAATAAAATCACAATCCAAGATATGGTGAAAATGAAGGACTTCTTATTATGAGTATATCATAGGAAGCAAGTCCTCAAGAGACAAAATGTAAATATGAAAAAACTACGGTGAAAATGAGGCGACTGTGCTCTGCAGATTGTAGTTCAATTATGATATGATTATAATATATATTACACTATATAATATTACCGACTTATAGCTGTTACATTATGTATCAGTGTATAGTGTACAGTCGACTCTGTCTTTAGTGGACTCTGTCTTAAGAGGACAACTGTCTTTAGTGGACAAATCTTGTGGTACCGGCAGGATCTCTCTTTAATCTAATATAGAAATCTCTGTGTTCAAGGGACAACTGTCTTATGTGGACAGTGGACACTTTTTCTGGAATTTTGGTCAGATTCTCTGTCTTTAGTGGACAATGGATTTGTGGGCAGGAGAGGTGTGGAGGGGACAGGATCAACTGGTAGGCCTAGGACTTCTCCCTTTGATATGTGGTCGGGAGTGGTGTGGAGGGGACAGAGGGTGACTGACAGGACTTCTCCCTGTGATATGTGGCCGGGAGAGGTGTCCAGGGGACAGGGGGTGACTGGTAGGACTTCTCCCTGTGATATGTGGTCGGGAGAGGTGTTGAGAGGACATAGGGATGACTGACAGGACTTCTCCCTGTGATATGTGGCCGTGAGAGGTATGGAGGGAACAGGGGGTGACTGATAAGACTTCTCTTTTTGATGGGAGGCCATGATAGGTGTGGAGGGAACAGGGAGTGACTAACAGGGCTTCTCCCTTACATGGGAGGCCGGGATAGGTGTGAAGGGGACAGGGTATGACTGGCAGGACCTTTCCTTTTGATGAGAGGCCGGGATAGGTGTGAAGGGGACACAGTGTGACTGACAGGACTTCTCCCTTTGATATGTGGCTGGGAGAGGTGTTGAGAGGACAGGGGGCGACTGACAGGACTTCTCCCTGTGATATGTGGCCGGGAGAGGTGTTGAGAGGATGGTGACGACTGACAGGACTTCTTCCTTTGATATGTGGCTGGGAAAAGTGTTGAGAGGAGAGGACAGGGGATGAATGACAGGATTTCTTCCTTTGATATGTGGCCAGGACAGGTATTGAGAGGACAGGGGGCAACTGGCAGGACCTCTCCCTTTGATATATGGTGTGAAAACATTCATCATATACAGATATATAGATATACATGTATATATACATGTATATATATATAGATATATATATGTATATGTATATATACGTGTGTGTATACATATACATACATAACAATGTATATGTATATATATATATATAATACATACTTCCTGTTCTACAAACTTGTCCTATACTACTGACTCTGTGTTAAAGGGACAACTGTCTATAGTGGACAAATCTCCTGGTCCCATCAGTGTCCACTATAGGCAGAGTCGACTGTATATTTATAGGCCCATTTTTCAGATATGCCAGCCCATAAAGATATATATGATTTTCGCAATCCGCAATAAGTATTATCAATTTAGGCCTAATCAAAAACAATTACATGTGTATATGTGGATCTTGATCCCCAGGCACCTGGGTAAACTCGAATAATTCTTTTGGTTCTAGAGTAAAGAAGAGTGAACTGATTACACACTAACACGAATTGTAAACCCCATACCCACTATAGATCTAGGCAGCAAGACACATTGGGAAATTTGATCCTCCTAAGTTCACAGATTGCTGTTTTGCTAAATGTATGGCTATAAATATCAACATGTCCACATCTTGAAAGTTTGTGACAGTAAGGCTATAAGTGCAAATTATTAGGTTCAACTATAATATAGAAAAAAAACCCATCTATCTTTTGTACTTTTCCTCTGACCTTGGCACCACTCTTTTAGGAGCTATTTTTCAATATTATTGGAATTGGCAACAAAACAGTATTTTGCCTCATAACCCTTGAAAAATCTCACCTTATTAGCTGTCTGTGTACAATATCCTTATGATAAAAACATGGGAAAGTTATAAAAGTAAACTGAAGAGATGCCACTCCCAAATGATGAAAAATGTAGGAAACTCTTTTCTTACTTTTTTTCCGGAAGCAACTTGGAGGGAAAAAACCTTAAGGAACAGAAACCTGACATTGAATTCGTAAATAATTAGATTGAAACTTACATAAATGTGCTCTAAAAGTTAACACATATGGGGCCAGTCGGCCTTCCATTTAGTACTTGAGCACATTTTCAGGAATCTCAGACCCAACCCCCTGGGGTAGAAATACGCATTAGATTTGTAAAAGAAAGTACGCACATCAGACCCCCTAACTTCCCTCGTACTTAACGGAAGGCTCCTATCAGAGGAATGTAGGAAAAATTGGTTGAGAAATCCAAAATCACCAAAAAGAGGGAAATCCTAAAAAAGGAAAAAGGAAAAATGACATCTCTGAAATGGGAATGGCCTCCTTTTTTTCTCTGAATGTTGGTTGCCATAGTTACCACATGTTAAAATTCAAAGGCAACTTTTCCCAATTTCTTTCTGTTTTGGTAAAATATCCCATAGAAATGAGTGGCATAGTATATCCTTTTGTTAAGAAAGACATTCAACACATTACCAGACACATTTACATGCTACCAATCATTGGTAGTGGATGTCTTAAACATTTTAAAGCTTCAACTTAATTAGAATATTTGAAAAAAAAATCAAGAACATTTTCAATGGAAAAAGGTCAAGGTTTTATCAATTGTTAAAATTGAACTGATATTCCTTTAATTAATCATGGTTGCCCCCCCCCCCCAACTTTCAACTACAACATATCATTCCGTTTTGGAAAACTAAGGTAATTTACTGAAATATGCCAGGAAAATCTATCTAACATACAGCTTTTTCTGACCAAATTATAGGTGGTAATGATACATCCCTACTGTTAAACACTGTTTTGTAAAATTTTTGCTGTGATTTGATGAAAATAGCTTTGAAACTGTTTATTTAAAATCCTTAGAACTGCAATATCAGTAAAGCCCAAAGTCTCCTCTTTCTTTTGGTGGATCAATTGTCATGTTATGTCAAATCGTTAAGATATGTAAGATTGTTGGTTGGTTGGTTATTGGTTGCTTTACGCCCTAATCAACTGCCAGGGTCATATCAAGGGCGGTGATGGTTGTTAGATCTAGACTGGTTTATTGTGTACAGTAACAGGCTGGGTACAAGCGAAAGTCGCCCAAGTGGCGCCATCTAGTGTTAAGGGCCACCGGGTAACAACGGCGGTTTCCCGCCTTACATACGGACACCACATTTCCTCCCCTGTAATCTCAAAGTTCGTCTATAGATACCGCGGTCCATAAGTCTCTAAATGTCACTTTGAAATGTCCTCTTTGTATACCTTACAAGTTACTTATAGACTTTACTATAGATAATATACTTTAGACTTTTACTCTATAACAAAATAGCTATAGTCTCTTGGTAATAAAAGTCTTTTCTTACTATAACTTGTTACTGTTATCATACCTGTTATATAGCATTTACCAACTAGCTAGAGAAAGTGGTTGACTGCCACTTTCTCGGATAAGAGTACTGGCATTATTTTGGCCATGTTGACTTCTTATCCACTGACTTGCTCTTACATCTCAGAGATCAGTCTCTTAGGCGCGTGGTGTGATCTGCTGGATCTTCTGGGTGGACCAGCAGATGGTTGCTGAGTTGGTGGTGGTTCAGTAGGTGGCAGCTGAACCGGCTCGGCAGGTCTTTCTGGCTCAGCAGCTGGCACAGGCGGATTGCCCATGTCCATCAGCCGCTGAAGTGGTGGCATTGGCTGACGGTAAAGAGGTGGTGGATCCACCTCAGGTGGCGCAGCAGGCAGCGGAGTTCCATCCCCGCTAAGGTCAAGTAGCTGGTCGATGTGCCTGCGCCAGGGAAGACCGCTGTTGGTGAGCACCATGTAGGAGAGCGGTCCAGTCTGAGACTTAACCACTGCAGGTACCCACTTTTCTCCTCCCCTGTAGTTTCTTGCTAGCACTTTTTGGCCTACTAGCAACTGTCGGTCCTTTGCGTTGGCCCGACGCTCCGTTTGTCGGTACTGATGACGCTGAACTTGGGTTCGAAGATCAGGCTTGATGATGTCCAGACGTGTTCGGATACCGCGTCCAAGAAACAGTGTTGCTGGACTGTCTCCTGTTGTTGAGTGTGGACACCGACGATAGTTCAACAGAAACTGAGCCAACTTCTGCTGAACAGGTAACTTGTCAAACCTTGCAGCTTTCAGTCCATGTTTCATAGTCTGCACAAAACGCTCTGCCAGACCGTTGGTACTGGGGTGGTAAGGGGCAGACTTGATGTGTTGAACACCATTCATTTTCAAGAAGTGCTCAAACTCCTGGGACACGAACTGGGGTCCGTTATCCGATACGATCTGAGTAGGCACTCCATAGCGAGAAAACAGTTCTCTAAGCACATCCACAGTCTTTTCACTGGTGGTGGAGTCCATCACTATCACTTCAGGCCATTTGGAGTGGGCATCCACCACTACAAAGTACATGTGGCCCATGAAAGGTCCTGCAAAGTCGATGTGCAGCCTTTCCCAAGGTTTCTCTGGAAACATCCACGGGTGGAGAGGTGCTAAGCTTGGTGCGTTGAGGATGAGCTGACAGCTCTGGCACTCACGAGCAACACATTCAAGTTCCTTGTCTATTTCAGGCCACCAGACATAACTGCGAGCCAAACCCTTCATTTTCACTATACCAATATGGCCGGCATGCAGTTCGTCCTTCACCTTCTGTCGAAGTGAGGGAGGAACGATGACCCTCATACCCCACATGAGACAGCCTTGGTGAATAGTCAGTTCACTGGACTTCTGGTGATAGACACGAAATTCTTCATCTGGGCTTTCAGGCCAGCCCTTCTGAGAGTACTCTAGCACCTGTGAGAGAACAGGATCCTTCCTGGTTTCACTACGCACACTCTCACTAGTCACAGGAAGTACCTCAAACTGTCCTTCCTGAAACTGATATACAGCATCTACTCTGTTGTCCTTTCCTGGCCTAGGACCCATCGGCAGTCGCGACAGTCCATCTGCATTGCCGTGCTCATTGGTCCCACGGAACACAATGTAATAGTCATATGCGGCCAGTATGATTGCCCACCTCTGCAGTCTAGCTGCGGCCAGACTGGGAATACCCTTCTGTGGGTAAAATATAGAGGTCAAAGGCTTATGGTCGGTCACTAAGGTGAACTTCCGTCCATACAAATACTCATGGAATTTCCTAACTCCAAATACAATTCCAAGTGCTTCCTTGTCAATTTGGCTGTAGCCACTTTCAGCCTTGTTCAGAGTACGAGATGCGAAAGCCACAGGTCGCTCAGTTCCATCAGGTAACACGTGGCTAAGCACCGCCCCAATGCCATAGGGTGATGCATCACTGGCAACTCGTACAGGTAGAGTTGGATCGAAGTGCACCAGCACACGATCCGAAGCAATAGCCAGCTTGGCTTCCTCAAACGCTTCAGTACACTTCTTAGACCATATCCACTTCTGGTCTTTGCGGAGGAGCTCAGTCAATGGAGCAAGCGTTTGGGAGAGGTTTGGGCAAAACCTTCCATAGTAGTGAATGAGCCCTAAGAACGACTTCAACTCACTAACATCTTTCGGTGGCGGTGCCTCAAGAATCGCCGTCACCTTGCCCTGTGTCATGTGTAGACCTTTACTGTCTATACGATGGCCCAAGTACTCCACTGACTCTTTGAAGAACTCACACTTCTCTTGCTTCACAGTCAGTCCCATTTCTTGGAGTTTGGCCAAGACTATACCGATAGTCTTCAGATGTGAGGCATCATCTTTCGCAGTGATCAAGATGTCATCTAAGAAACACTGGACACCTTCAATATGACCAAGTAGTTGGTCCATCGTTCTCTGAAAAATGGCGGGTGCCGTCTTAACGCCATAACTCAGACGAGTGTACCTGAACAACCCCAGGTGGGTGTTAATGGTCAGGAGCTCTCTGGACTCTGGGTCCACTTCCAGTTGGGCATAAGCCTCACGGAGGTCAATCTTAGAGTACTTAGTCTCTGGTCCTGCGAAAGCACCAAGCTTCGCGAACACCTCCTGTATCACGGGTAAAGGGTACACTTCATCCTCCAGCTGGGAGTTAATAGAGACCTTGAAATCTCCACATACCCTGATACTAACACCATCAGCTTTCACTACATTTACTGTGGGTGAAGCCCAATCACTAGAGTTCACTTTCTCTATAATGCCAACTTCTTCAAGTCGCTTCAGTTCTGCCTCAATCCTTGGCTTGAGAGCATAAGGCACTGACCTGGCCTTGTGGAACACTGGCTTACTGCCAGACTTCAAGTGAAACTGCACTTGGGTACCCTTAAACTTTCCAAGTGTAGGGTTAAACACCTCGGGGTACTCGCTCAGCACCTGCTGCAGGGACTCTGGAGCAGCTTCTACCTGGTGCACTAAAGCGAGTTTGGGCCAGTTGAGTGTGAAGTATGACAGCCATTCTCTGCCAAGCAGTGGTACACCCCCTTCTGGCACCACATAAAGCTCTACTTCATGCACTTGGTTCTCATACTGGGCCCTCACTTTTACCTTCCCCAAGGGTCTGAACACTTCCTCTGTGTAGGTTCGCAATACAAGGTCACTCTCTTGGAGGGTCTTCCTAGGAAAAAGTCTCTTAAAGTCTCTTTCTGACATAAGGGAACGTGTGGCGCCTGTGTCTAACTCCATGTCTACAGGTTGGCCATCTAAGAGGATGCTGATCATGATGGGTTTCGGTGCTCTACCTGACCCACTGCCCTGACATGTCAGCGTCTCCTCCACTTGGTATAACTCGGAGAAGCTAGGCCCGTGAATCGTATTCACTGTCTCTTCTTGGCCTGCCTCTTCAACACTGTGAGTTTTACCCTTCTTTTCCTGTTCCTGCTTGCCTTTCCCCTGGAAATTACCTCCTTTTCCCTTCTTGGTACACTTCTTTTTGATGTGCCCCACTTCCTTACAAGTGTGACAGACTTTGTCTTTAAACCAGCAGTCATTGGGCACGTGTGTGGTTCCTCCACACCGGTAACACGGTTTGTGTTGGGCAGTACTACTACTCTTCGAATACACTTTGTTGACACTAGAACTAGCTTTATCCTGTGTCTGACACAGCTCTTTACTATTCTTTGATGCTGCCTCCATCGTACTACTGATGCTGACTGCTTTGTGGAACGTGAGGTCAGCCTCAGTCAGAAGCCTCTGGGTTGTTCTTTGGTCTCTCAACCCACAAACAAACCTGTCCCTGAGCATTTCTTGAAGACTCCCACCAAACTCACAATGCTCGGAGAGCCTCTTTAGTTTGGCCACGTATGCCGTAATATTTTCCCCTTCCGCTTGCTTTGCGTTGTGAAAGTGGTACCTTTCGGCAATGATCAAAGGTTTAGGGCAAAAGTGTTCTTGCAACATACGAAACAGTTCGTTTAGGGTCTTGTCAACTGGTTTGTTCGGCGAACATAACGTCTTAATGAGGTTATAACAATCGGGACCCACCAAAGACAGAAAAGTAGGGACTCTCTTCTGTTCCTGGATGCTATTAGCCTCAAAGAACAGTCCCACTCTCTCTGAATAGGTTTCCCATTTACCACTATGAATATCAAAGTTCTCTACAGATCCATAGGTAGCCATTTTTCTTTTCACTCTTATGGCTTTGATCACCTATAGTTGTCACTGTGCACTAATTCACTTGCACTGGGGGTCACTGTTCACTGTTCACTGAGCACTGTTCACACAAAAAAATTGGGCATGACTCCTGGGTGAAAAGGGGTTTGGTTTCACTTCACATGCACAAACAGTTTAGTTCAATTTACTCAGAAGTTACAGCTAGTTTAGTCATGAAACTTTGAAAATCACTTCTACAGGTTGTAATCTAGGTTTAACAGCACTATTTCTGACACCTTAACCTGTTTTGAGTCTAATTTTCCTTAGTTTTGGGCTGTGGCTTCCCTAATCCCATCTTAGTTCGCCAAATGTTAGATTGGTTGGTTGGTTATTGGGGTTTAACGCCGTAGCAACATCTAAGGTCATATCACGGCGAGAACAAGGTTTGACAATTCTGTCTTGTGATGATCGAATCTATGGCATGAACGAATCTATGAGAAGATAGAGACCATACCCCTACACATTTACCGAGGTAGGTGTTCTTTAATGTGCATGGTCCCATAGACAGGGCCACACACACAACAGCCGGTGGCTCTCAAGGAGCCTTTGATATCCCTGTCGTTGGCACAGGGGGAGACACAGAGCCAAATGTTAGATCTAGACTGGTTTATTGTGTACAGTAACAGGCTGGGTACAAGCGAAAGTCGCCCAAGTGGCGCCATCTAGTGTTAAGGGCCGCCGGGTAACAACGGCGGTTTCCCGCCTTACATACGGACACCACAATGGTGATCGAATCTATGAGAAGGTAGAGACCATACTCCTACACATTTACCGAAGTAGGTGTTCTTTAATGTGCCTGGTCCCATAGACAGGGCCAGACACACAACAGCCGGTGGCACAAGGCCTTTGATATCCCAGTCATTGTCACTGGGAGAAACACAGAGGGGTGTAGCAGCCCTGCCTGGCCCAGCCGAGAATCGAACCCGGCTCTCCCGCATGCCAAGCGAACATTCTAACCACTTCACCACCCCGTGCCCCCAGATATGTAAGATTTTGTGAAAATAATGACAACAAAACGTTTCTAATGTTGTCTTGATGCCTAGATCTATAGGACACTTTGGGCCTCAGCGATCGTTTTTTCTTGTGGCCGCCCGTCAGTATGCTATACTGAAATGAACATGTTTGATAAATTGCCGATTGAATCATCCAGCGATTTTCCTTCAGATTCAGACCAAGCATGCACATTTCAATGCATCATACTGACGGGGCGATAAGAAGAATATACAACCGCCAAGGCCCAAAGCACCCTGGTGGGCATTAGGCTGTACTTTCTTGAGAAAGAAGCTTTCGAAGTTTGGCAGATTGCCGAAGTGGTAAGAGACTTTTAAACTGGATCACCCTACTGCGTAGAGTTCAGAGACGTTTTTTTCAGATGATTCCTGAAGCACCTCCAACCCTTATCGGCAGGAAAATTTCAGTTAATAACCTAAAACTTAAAGTAACACGAGAAAATGTCCATAATACTATTTGGACTATTAACCATCGAATTAAATGGAGAGCTCGCCAACACCCCTTTCCTATCACCATTACTGCACTTCTCAGACCACGTGTCGACCAGCGGTCAGAGCAGTTCAAACTCTAACGTCGATTCAGATTTGTCTGAAATCATTATTACTGAGGAATGATTCCGAATCTGAAGCGATTCTGGAGTATGAGAAAAGCTCTGGACCTAGCGCGGCGCAGGAGTTTCAGGGGTGTGCAGTCCTCAAATTATTTTCGCAAATCTACCAGTAAAATTCGCACGATCTAGTAATAAATTCGAACACCTTTGTATAGCATTTTCACTTTCCTAAATAAATTTGAGGCCAAAATTCGCACATTCAGTGACAAAATTCGCACATTCGTGCGAATTTGACCAACTTTACAACACATGGTGGTCATTCATTTCAAACACTGAAATATTAATTTAATCTCACGACTATCCTTTTTCAGCAATTCCTGTTTATCAAGCATTAGGCTAATAGTAATTGATCAACATTGTTTTTATCATAGATACTTCTCAAGCTCACTTTCTTTTAAATATCAATTCAGAACCTGAGAATTGTCACCACAAGAGTCTTGAGTGTGATTATGGGGTTATTGGCTCAGGCAATAGAAAAGTCAGTAACGGAAACAATTGAGCGCTGGCAATTTTAGTATCAAGTAATAAGCTCTATTTTCCGAGACATTGCCTCTTCTCCACTTTTTGTGGCTGTTGTAGAGGAGAGCAGAATTTTTGACCAGGTGTCTTGACTTGTTCCGTTAGCCAAAGGTTAACTTGCAACAGTCCATAGCTACATAATGCCCTCGTCTAAACAAAGCAAGGTATTATTCACAACATTCAAAGATTAAAAATAATAAATCGCTAAAAACGCATACGGCTAGGGTTTAACACCACCGGTCCAATAACCTGACAACTTGACATCAATTCCCCACTGAAAGATCTGAAAACATCCAAATTGTTTGTGCTCTTTGCACGAATGGAATAACAGTAAACAAAAATAAGGTGGGACCTCTTTATTACATCGTAAATGATACGTGGCGAAAAATAAATAAAAACAGGACGGTTTCATTGTCTTCTTGTTGAGTGATGAAGGAACGGGAGAGATGCAAGAACGGTGCTACAGCCTGACTTTGGTCCCGTCACAGCGCTACCAGAAAACATCTAGCAATTGCTTCATAATACTAAAAATATTTGAAGGGGGCTTTCTATGGAAGAGTCCAAAACAATACATTGTTTTTACAACACATTATCAGAAGCTCATTCGATAAACATCAATTAGGCGCATATTCACAAGAACAATTAGTGATGCTTTTTCATCTATTTGGTATTGTGCAGCGTAATCTCGCACAAATATATATTTTTTCTTCTCGCCATACGCATGTACTATTAAGAAAACTAGAACATAATTATGGATAGATTGATTATTATGCTTGCAATAGGTCCGGTACTTGACTAGTTCCGTCTTTTTGGGGCTTTTTTTTCTTTAATATTAAGTAGGTGCACTTGTGAGAGGTAACATATATACAGGACGGACGGAGTCGAACGTCGCGGCACTGAGTGCCACGCGCGGTACATAGGTTAGCATCATCATCGTTAATATAAGAGTATCTTGGGACTAACTTAACCTCCTAAATATGTGAGACCTGTATCTAAAAGACTACGGTCCAGCTAACCATGAACATGGAATGTGTTTCGCTTCTCTCATCAGTTTTATATTACTCAGATTTATTTTGTACAGGCTTACGTAAAGCGAAATAATTTACTGACTTTCAATGTCAGCATTTCTTTTTTTCCTCAACTTTTGTTCAACTTGAAACAAATGTTCTTTTAGAGACAAGTCCGGTGGTAGATCAATCGTTTAACATTTCAAGTATGCGAGCAGTCTGATTAATGTCTCATCGGAATGGGTACACCAGTAAGGAATGTATAAAGAGGCGTAAGTAGCCGGCGTGAAACTTGGACGGACCGCAACCTCTCAACGAGGACCTCTTTATCAACACACTAAATCACGCCACTATCCCTTTAAATCACATGCTAAGTTTACTTGTTAACAATATCTCTCTTGGCAAATTAACGTTAACTCAATTAACATCATCAATAGACTATAAAAGTAGTAATGGTTGCAGTAAATCCTCTAGCATTCGTACCCGAGGGGCTTACCTTCTCCGGCACAATTTGTATCAGACGTCAAAAGATTATGCTACGTAATATCTGAATAATCTTTGTTATTTTCTATCGACACATTTTCCTTCCGACATTAATATGTTAAGTCAATAATTATCAATTTGGGTACATTAATTCTCGATTGTATCTGATTTTCAAGTCTACGATTTTTGTATTGGCTTTTCAAAGAAAAGCTTAATCATCTAAACCATCGAGATACTGAAGAAAAACCTTAAACAATATTGTTGTGTTCAAAGGCAATGTCTGATGAGGTAATGCACTTCCCAGTGAAAAGAGCAGGCAAGCTGGCCGGTGCTGAAGACAAGGTCTGTCGCAGCGCGCCAATCGACGCCCCGAGGGAGTGCTTGGTGACGGTAGCGGGTAGCGCGTCGAGTTGACTGTAAAGCACGCGTGCCACTATATAATGGCCACATTCTGATGGGAGGACTACTTCTTTTGGTTCCTGTTCATGTTCTTAAATACCCATTGCAAACCCTCCTGGAAAAAGACAGTAGAGAAGTAGGATTAAGCAGTGGATTAAGCAGTGTTGGCTATCTGAGACGCCTTCGTACAGATATTTTGTAATAATGAACCAAGACTGCTTATAAGGGGAAAAGTTAAAATGATGTGTAATTCAGGAAAGGATGGTTATGATTATTTATGTGGATTGACAACGGATGTCAAGAACACTGCCATAACATGTTGGAGAGTAAACTTTTTAGTCAACTAATTCCAAGTTAATGATCAGAGATATCGATAAAAAAGAACACTTTTCCTACATTTATACATGTTTCCTATATTTACACTAGAAGCAACCAGGCTGAACATAACCCTTATGAACAGAGTCCTGACGTCATATTTACAACTGATTAGCCTAAAACTCACTTAGAAGGCCAGAAAAAGATTGCTGTGCAAACCAAAATTGTTAAAAAGTGGGAAATCCTTTTAATAGAACAAGTAGGAAAAGTGTCATCTATGATCATGATGACAACCAACTAACCTGAACCCCCTCGCCTTTGGTGGCTGAGCACGGCTGGATCTGCCAGATGCGGTCACGGATTGAAGTCAGGTTGAGACCGGCTGCTACATCGCTGGCGGGCGCAGCATTTTCCAGGTCCTGTTTGTTAGCATAGATGAGGACGGGCACACCGAGCAGCTTCTCCTCATCGAGCAGCTCACCTAGTTCCTGTAACATCAACACGATCAGTGAGTGAGAGACGGATACTGAACGGACCACACAATGAACAAGGAGGCCACCCCTGATTAACAAGTAGACGGAGCTGCTAACAAAATGTCATGGAGGTTTTTTTTTTAATTCCCTAATCTAGGGTGGGCTTATTATCATGTTGCCATAAAAGTGTTCTTTCTTTCCTTTTGAGACTGAGCTGTACTAACATCTCACACTAACGTCACTTTAGGTTGTTTTCCTGTTTTTTTTTGTTTTTTTTTATATTCCATTTACTGGAAGGGGCAAGTGAATATCAATCAGTATTGATTTCTGATCCCAACCATCCACGCAATCACCACGCCAAGTTTCATATGTCTAGCTTTATTAGTTTGTATTTTTACACACTTTTTTCTAACTCAATGGGAATGGTACTGTGTGCATTTTGTGCAGCGTGCACAGCGCATTTATCTTTTTGTGACGTCACAGATAGACAAGGTGGAAATTAAAAACTTGAAAAATAGCAAAATATAATTTACCCATTTTCTTTTTGTGAGTCTTGAAGTGTTACAAATAACCAAATAGAATAGTGGATGCTTAAAAATATGTAAAAAATACAATTAATTTGGAGTTCGAAATTCTAAAATTTAAATATAACGTGTTTATTTGTGTGTGATACAAAGAACAGATTTTCTCTAAAAGGGTGCAACCCATGATTATAAGAATGTGATGAAATTATACTACAACACAAAACTTGAAGCATATTATGAGAATCCCCTCCCTGACACCCCCAAAGTACTCAGACTGTGCACACACCAGACATTTGCTGTGAAGCTCAGACACTTATTTATGCGATGACACTATTTAGGTCTCCCTTAGCGTGCCAAGCTGAACGAACGTAGTTGTGCGGCAGGAATCGGCGTAACCTGAGCCAAAACTCACCTGGCCATGATATAAGGCGCTCTGCATACAACTTCTTCGTTTCTCCAAAACCGGCGAAGTTATATATTGGTATCCACAAACTATTACATATATCCCTAAAGTTTTTGGTGGAAAACCATAATTTGCGATAATAATAATAATATTATTAATAAAAAAAAATGGGGATTCGGTTTTTCGAAATTTTAGATTTTTAGAAACTGCAACATCCATAACAGGGGAAAGTGACAAATTTCCTGGTTGTCAGTGAAAACCTAACAGTTTCAGATTCTCCTCACCATAGATAGCTTATTTCCTGTATCTTATCTTCAGGCTAGCCTAAATCACGATGAAAGCTGTAAGATGCTGGTCGAAAAGTCAAAAAGAAAAGCATACGCTGCAGGCTTACTACATCACAGATTTTACGGTAATTCCCCAGGTGTTGAATCCGACTGGTGTGACAGTTAGTGGGAACTGTCTGCCCGGCGGGCCCTGCATGGCGCGGCCCGCTGTGTGTATTGATCTTAGTGTAGATCCGATTGGCATTGATTGGGTCAGGTAGAAGGCACTCAGTGACCCCCCGGCCAGTCCTGCCCTATACCACCCAACGTCCTACCCAGCTTATCCCAGGTCTTGGCACGGCTCGTGGCAGCTTGTATTTATATTTTTTGTATGATTTACATGTACACCAACACATAGAGATGCACGTTTAGTTACACCGTAATCCGTTTTTCTTTACTTTTCTTAACTGCCAGTATTAATGTGGCTGCTACGATTAAATTAGTTTTTGCCACATATATACAGAACGAATAGAGTAAACAGAAGAAAATACTTTCCTCTATCTAGAAATTTATCCCCGTTTCAATATTCCACAGCCAAATATAATATCGCACAGTTTTCAAGTTGTACTGAAATATCGAATCATGACCGACACCGATGGCCAATCCTTCCACAAATAACCTGGAGTTTGAACCAAAAAGGTTCCACAGTGTCGGATATTTGTCCGACGTCTAGTTCACTGCTATACACCTGGTAAACACATATTTGTGGAAAACAGACCCTCAATTATAAGGGGTTCATTGACTGCCGTCGTAAGTATTCTAATACTATTAGTAATAGATAAATTCTGGAAAAGTATGAGAGAAAAATAGTCCGTATAAAAACGCTATGTATACTACACGACCTTTGACGTGAATAGTAGGATTTTTCCTTTTCGATCTAGTGTATAACGTTTGACATACTTACCACGCTTGTTTCTTCAAACCGTTTCTGGTCTGCACAGTCCACTACATAAATCTAAAAGATCCGTAAAGGGAAATATTTACACATGAGACAACATTAAACATATTCAACGACAGGCTATTCACGTTCACGATTTTTCAAAAGGTGAAAATGTCATATATATATACGTTATTACGAGTTTACAGGTATTTTGCCTCGAGATGTTAGTGACATACAAGATTTACTGTTCGTCGCAACTGTAACATAGAACCACATTGCTTGATGTATCATCAGATTATTCAGGGATGTAAGTCAGGATGGATGAAAAAATCTGAAATCCCAGCGGGAAAATTTAAAATAATCTTAAAATGCTATAAAACGTCATATGAGGAATTCAGTTTGAAAAATATTTTTTGAGGTGATGATGTGAACAAATCTGAAATCAGATTAAAATCTGAAAACCTACATCCCTGATTATTTAAATTGACCAAAGGTTGCTGATACAGTTAAACCTAGTAGAGAGAGTGAATGTTATTCTTTATTCAATCAGAGGGTATGAACAACACATTTCATAGGGTCACTCCTCCTTCTCACAAATACCTACCAATACATCCGTGTTTTCAAAGTAGTTTCTCCAGTATGGTCTGATTTTCCGTTGTCCGCCTATGTCCCACACATTTAATTTGAATGAATTTGACTGTACACTTTTTATATTGAATCCCTGCAAAGAGAAAAGTAATGTAGTTAAGTTGACATTGATTACATTGTATTTTAACAAACCAGAAAATTCTGCGGATTAACAGGAATGCAGAGCTGGTGATATGAGAGGATAACTAGTCCCTAGAGGGGCGATCATGGTGTGTCTCCTTTGGGAATAGAAGTCATGATGTGTTATCACTTATGGTACCAAATTAATGAATTTGACATCTAAATCTTGTGAATGTATTTGTCACCTAGTTTACACTCTAATGTTTGTTACTTTAAAACTTCGCTGATTTACCTGTGTCGGTGTAATGTGGTTAACGTCCTCTGAAGCCAACTGTTTTAACAGCGTCGTCTTCCCAGCATTGTCCAGGCCTAACAACAGAATCCGCAGCTCCCGCTCTGGTGCAGACTTTAGCTTCCGTATTAACGCTAGCAAACCCTGCAAAAGAAAAAAATAAATTAGGTTTTCGTTTACTACCCGGTAATAGAGATGCAACCAGCCTTCGAAAAGTAGGGTGCATCCCGCACCCAGTGTGCACATTATGACAGAAGTTGATACGAATTGATAGAAATGTGCACCCAGTTGGTTCCTGTTGACACCCCGCACCCAGTGTGCACCATTTTGGTCATGCAAAGATCTTGCAAAAATATATATCTATATTTCAGGAAGACACTTTTTGCTAATGTGTGCTAAAAGTGTGCACCAGGTTTTGTAAATATCTGTCAGTTTCCAACATGACCCTCATCTCTTTTTAGAATATATACAAACGACATTTCTTTGAATAGTGATACTCAGTATTTTTTCATAAAGTTTAAATACAAATTGCAATTGCCAGCACAGAGGCTTATAGTTCAATGGATTTGTTTGTGCTATTGGTATTTAACTGACATGCAGTGTATGATTGATCTCAACTTGGCTGAACTGATTTCGCCCTGCTTCCCCCCTGTCAGGTGGTGCCAACGTCGGCCTTGGCTCTGGGGCAGTCCAAGGGGTGCCAGCTTGTAACAGAGTCTGATGGATGTACCCATGGACTGGTCCCAACACACCGTCTGGCTAATAAGACGGGGGCATACTTTGAAGTATCTTATTGCAGGGAATATCAAGTATTGTTATTCATAACATTCGGTACCTTAAAATAATTCATGTGGCTGACCGATTTCGCTGTTTGCATGGTAGCAAAGGCATACATTGTTTGGGTGAAAAAAGGTCATTTCTATAAAAGAATATGACTCCCATTACCCAATCCTTGACTCGAGCATAGGAAGCCGAAAATAATAAGCAATTTGGAAGTTAATACATTGCAAATGAGGAAGTGAACTTTGGCGATGATCCCCTGAGAAACCCAAGACCATTCTGTTGAGGTTACCTGATTAGCTTGTGATTAGGGATGTAAGTCGGGGTCCGTAAAAAGAATTTCGCTATAAATTCGTACAGGGTGGTTATAAATACAATGTCATGTCGTAGTCCAGTTCCGATTATTTCCAAAATATAACTGCGGCCGGAAAAACGATAGACAATAATTTTTAAACCCAATTCTTATTTTCGATCAGAAAAGCTATATTTCCGCTATACATTCGTACAGGGTGGTTATACGTGCCGTAGTCCAGTTAGATTATTTCCAAAAATATAACTGCGGCCCAAAAAACGATGGAGAATATTTTTTAAACCCAATTCTTATTTTGGATCAGAGGGGAACTAATTTTCATTCTCTGACAAGAATTTCCTGAGTGGGCACTGAAGATGCAATCACCTGATGATCCATGTTAGGCTATTTGGCAAGAACTTGCAATAACGAACAAGTAGTGGAACCATGCCAGTACTTTTTGGCCAGGTTCTGATATATCAATTTCTCTAGCCTACTATGTGTTGTACAGCGGCACTGTAAATTCTTATAATGGGGGCACATTATCTACTGATTTACATAAGTATGTATACACATTACATAATAAGAAGGTTATTATTCACAGGGTCTTATTCAAACAGCTTCTTTACAGAGCATCTGTCTTGTCAGGGATACTGAAGAATTTGGGCCGCTGGTGTAGTGGAAAACTCGAGCTGTTGGAGAACTCGGGCCCCTGGAGAACTCTGACAGCTGGGTTACTAATACTTGTCTCGATTTTCACTGCAAGAAGCCTAAAATATCATGTTTTCTCTTTAACTTCATATCCACATAATTATTTTTAATCAAAAAAATCCTTCAGCCCTTCACAAAACAAAAGGGCAGCTTGCGGTAGCCGTAGGCCCTGATCTTGCGTTCAATTTCAAGTCAGAGTCTGGTGAAACTGAAAGGGGACATAGTAAAGAGCAAGTCACTCATGGATTTTCTAACACTAGTTACCTCGCACACATGATAACCTATTGTCCCCTGAGGTAACACATGTTCAGTTGGAGTTTAATGCAGCATTGCCACTGAGACAGGGAGGATGATAATCTCATCTAGGCTAAGTGTTATCTCCATGACTCTGGAGTAGATCCGACAGTTGAGTATTGGCATAGTTCAATAGATTTAGTTTAAACTAAAGGGATTAAGGACTGGTTATAGCGCCACCCGGCGAGTAAAAGTGCATAACGGTTATAATTCATTGTCATTGTCAAAATTCATTGTCATTGTCAAAAATTCATTGTCATTGTCATCATTGTCATTGTTAAGCAGGGGTTTTCTTCAACTATTTCGTCCACTAGTCCACTGGTCTAGTAGTCCTATCTTTGCACTAGTCTGAAGTGAAACTGTATCAAAGTTTTACTTGCCCATATGAAATTTACAATTTTAAAGATTTGTAGTGGTCTACCAGGATAGTTACTACTAAAATGCACTAGCCCGGTAGGATTTTTACTACCAGTAGTAACTCTACATAAAGGAGAATCCCTGATAACTTCGAAAATCAATGTTGTTTTTGGGGAACATTGGATAAACTTGCTTTCTAATTAAGACCGAGGTAAGTTTGAGAAAATTTATCTGTAGGCCAAACATATAAGCGATTTCAAAAGTGGCACAGTAGCGCCCTCTAGTGTGAAAACTGAAATCTCTTAAAACCTAAATAAAAGTCTTGGGGTAGTAAATATATGCTAAATTTCAATCACAAGCAAGCAATTTCAGTTGTTTATACAGAGAATTTAATTGCCCAGGAAGAAAGGACTTACAATGGAATGTACTGAAAACTCCACTCATCAAGGCTATAAATTGCTCCAGTAATTCTATTTCATCGGTGACCCTCACCTTTTTCTTTTATAATTTGAATGTTTTGTAAGCCTAAGAAAAATTATTATGCATCTTGGTGAGGCTGTAATGGATTTTCAGTGTTTTAGAAAAACTTGAACAGGGCAAAGTTTTGATGTATCCATAGGCTCCGATAGTTAAAGCCTCTCTCTTCCTCATCAGTAAAACATTAAAAATGAGCATTTTTTTTTTGGTTTTATCTTGTTCCCTTGGCCAAGGGCTAATGATTAAAATTGATTTTCGCAGACTGTAATGCCTAATGGATTTCAGGTAACCAGTCCTTAATCCCTTTAAGCTTTATAATTTCACAGTAATATTATATTTTGTTAGAATATGATAAACCAATATCATGTAGATCGAGGCCTAGTTTTTCGTATGTAGTTTTTGGCATGTAATCTTCCCCTTGCCATGTATTGTCTTAGTTGCATTGCCATTGATTGTGCAATAAGGTTAATAAATAATAATAATAATAACTGACTGGTCTTGGGGTCCTCGTTTGTTTTGCCAAACCTTGTGTTGTGTCAGGGAAATCAGCCTGGGGACAGGGCCCACAGCCTCAGCTTCAGGGGACATACCGAGGTTCGAGTTCATTCACTCACTAACAAGTTATCTTTTTTCAGTGACACTGTTAACGGTGTCCAGTGATCGGGATTATTTCGCATTGTGGCAGGGTATGAGGCTTCAAAATTGTGATTGTTGGCATGCCTGCTTTCACACCTTTCTCTCCGCACAAATTCTCCAGACCAGAGTACTCCTGACCTGAGTAAGTTCTCCTGTGCCTGTGAGTGTGAGAGGAAGCCATTTTGGATGCCAGCGACAGGTACCCGCTCGGTCGCTGTTTGGCCGGTTCAAACCTGTCAAGCTCCCTTTTATCCCTATATTCTGTTTACTGTCGAATTGAAATGACAGTACATGCAAACAACAAACAACTTACATTAGTAATCTTTGAGTTAAATACAATATAGAAATAAATATAGGGTTAAAATCAACTTGTCAACCTTACCATTTTGACTGTTTTCCACCAGCGATGTAACTATGCTCCTGACGTCACTTCCGACTTGTGCATTTGACGCATGCGGACGTGGAGTGTCTTCTGCTAAAAGGTCAGTGCTGTACTTTGAGACTGGAATCCATCCTAAAGCTCAAAATTTAAACTGAAACCACTCCACGTTTACTAGTAAGACTAGCAAGGTAATTGTTAGAGTCGCGGAATCATCATGGTGAATCGAGATATCAAAATACACGACTATTTGTGCCGGTTCCCCTAATATCGCTCAGCATTTCATCATCGTGCCCAACTTTGTTTTTGTCTGGCTTGATCCAGTTTAAGCGATGCTTATCATATGAATGGAGGTTATCGTGTCTATTGATTAGACCCACTGTCTGCCACCAAGTTTGCTTTGTTAAGCCATCCATATGGTAAACAGCGGTCGTTCAATAACATATTTAACTGTCTCTTGATTTGAGACGTTGAGTGGTATTGTTGATAATAATAACATAACTTTTTTGGAAAGGGGGCGTGTCCGGGGCTGGACCAGGGCCAGGGGGAGGAGTCAGGCGGTGAGGCCGGGGAAACGAGTTTAAGGAAACCTGTCCCACAGGTACGTTTTTCCCGCGGCGGTCGAATGGCTTACACGCATGTCACTCACTCCACCAGTCAGGGATCTAATTTAGTAATTAAGTCAGACTTGTGTTTTCTGTAGATCTATATACTAAAGTCTTATTTATATTGAGACTGGGAAGCTATGGTAAAAACTGTTATTGACTGCAGGTGCACCACCTGGGCCAATGTTTGGATAATATGTCTTTGGTTGAAATGCATTGTGTCGTTCACAAAAGGTGACACCATGTGAACTATGAGTTTTATCTTTGATGTTATTCCTAGGGAGTACCATATTTATGTTGTTCCATTAACTCATTATGCTAGTTGTGTCCTTAGACCACAAATCAACTCCTGATGTAGTTCGATCACGGTAGTTGACAAAAACTCTAATGTGAAACTTCAAAGGATGTTGTTTATTGATTATCCATGACACATATATATGTCACAGAATTCCCTTTAACATTTCACCAGTCCTTAGGCTAGTCCACTCAGCCCTTCAACTAAAATGCTCCTAGATGATGTCACACCTATCTGTGGAGCTTCCTCTAATGCCCAGCCTTCCAGCCTATAAAATGAGGTTCACACTGACCAACAGTTTGAACATCTCTAAAGCTGCTGTGCAGTGGTCTCACTAGTTAACTCCCTGCCTAGCTCATGGATTTAACTCCCCATTTTCTGTGCAGTTAGGAGATTTACTGCCTATGCCCTAGCACTGTTTTATATCTATGATCTTTTAAACTAGGACTGACGGCACGTCGCTACAAGTGGTCTGTTCCAAAGTTTCTAGTTCTGATCAGAACCTTGTCACGGTTGACTGCCTGGGATCCAACCTGCTACCAGAGAAATGGTCACATATACCAAAGACAATTTTTCCAGTCTCAATACATCTACAAATAATATATGATATTTATATATACATAGTTAGTACAAGATATCTGATTAAATGGATAAATTTATACCCCTTTTGGTATCTGAATTTCAAAATAACGTTAAAAGGTTTTAAACCTCGCTGAAATCTGCCATTAGACCTATCTATTTGTTAATCTACTCGATGATTATAAATAAAGTTATTATAGAATTGAAGGAACTTCTAGGGAAGGTCTGACGGCTGTCGGGGAGATCTGGCTTAGGGTAGCAGTTCCATTAGACGTTCTGTTGTATAGGACGTATGAATTTTGACAATTAAACAAATATTTTTATCTAAAGAAAGTAAGGTTCTCTGGAACGTTTAGGAAAGTTGGGAATAACACATGTCCATGAACCATGTCAGACTTCGTAAACATGAATAATACTTGAGAAAATGTCTTCAATTTGTATGTGTTTACTGAACAAGTCAATCGAAAATGGCATTTAAACCTATAAATAATATTTATTCTAAGATCAAAAACTTTGAGTTATTCCTTAAAGTAAATCTTAGTAAAAATAGTGAATACAAATCATAGTAGATTTAACAATTTCGTAAAAATCTGACTTTGGTTTCCAGTAAATTCAAAAGTATGGCCAATGAAGGTGAAGTCCCGGCGGTAAAACGGCGGATTAATATTGATGCACCAAGATGGGAACAACGAACCTTCCTCGGACGTCTTAAATACTTCTTCTGGATCACAGACTATCGCACCGCGCTAGTCACGACTTCAAAGCTAAATGAAGCCAAAGAACTTGTCGAAAAGTATAGGTGAGGAACCCTGCTTTATTTACAACCATCAGACGTGCTGTCCAGGATTTGCCCTACGATGATTTACCTTCTGCCCCACGTATTGGAAGTGAATATATGAAAGCAAAAACAAACATATATTTTACATCACCCTAACACCTCCCCCTCCCACATTTTTATTTACATCTCACCCATTTATTTTTCATCAATGAAATCATTACCTCTCTTTCATCACAATCCTGTACAGAAAATCGTTCGTTCCACTGCTTAGTAAAATCAGCGAGTTTTAACATTAAAAATCAATGTTCAAATCCAACCCCTCCCCCTACAGGCGTGGCGAGGAGCCGGAGGGAACGACGGAGGCCGAGCTGTGGTACGCCAAGAAGCTGACCCTGTCTGCATTCCATCCCGACTCTGGCGAGTTGCAGAACTTCATTGGTCGCATGTCATTCCAGGTGCCGGGCGGTATGATCATTACGGCCGGCATGCTCCAGTTCTACAGGTATAAAGTCCACTCTGTGGAATCTTATTGGCAGAAGTGTTCGTAAAAAAGGCAAATATTTTTGTGTTCACATTTAAGATTTTTTTAAGTGTATATTAAAATATGTAAATGATTATAAAATATGTAAATGATTATCATTGAACCAAGTCTCAAAGTTATGAGTGAATATTATTCCAAATTGAAATATTTTTAAAAATACACATGAAAAAAATTATTAAAACTCATCTGCCCAAATTACTTTTCTAACAATTATTATATCTAAATTATTATCTAAATTTTGGCACAAACAAAATACACCATATTGGTTTAAGTTATCTACCTTCTAGTACTATTATACTACGTGCAATCTGCATAGTACTGATAAGGTTCTGTTAAATGTAGGCAGCGTCCCGGGGTATAGTATAAATTGATAACTAATCAAGAACCAGGATTGTATTACCACAGGAAGTGTTGTGTAGATAAGTTATCAGCGAGAATGGCTCGCAGTATATTACTTTAAGTGGTATATCGTATGGACTTCAATAATACATGTATACGGAGTTGTAAACAAATATCTTCGTCGTTTGTATAATAACTGACTGTTTGATTGGATTTGAAAACTGTGTCCCTATAATAGTATTCGAATCAAAGAATAAAAGTATATTCGCCGATTTATTTTCGGTGATGAACTTCTCTGTATAATTTCCATTCTTTTGTATTCTAGTTCAAAGAATATTAAGTGATACTGCTAGATAAGATACCATAATTGACTATCAACATGAACGGCAACCCTGCGAAAAAGTCCCCACATTTATGGTACTGACGAACGTATGGATTTGATGCCTTTGCCTTCCTTGCAGATCGACAGGTGCGGTGATTCTGTGGCAATGGATTAACCAATCTTTCAACGCCTTAGTCAACTACACCAACAGGAACGCCAATTCGCCCCTCACCACCACGTATAAACTACCTTTATACTAAATCTTAACAATTGTAAAAACGTGAGGAAAAAAATTGATTAATGAAGTAAAGCGCGTGAAATAATATTGTACTGATTTAAGTATTGGGAAGGGCCTATCACTGAAACATTGTTCTTAGAGTGCCTCTGAAAAACGTTTCTCAAAACTGAAACTACTTAAAATTACGATTTAAAAAAGATTGTTGCATAGATGATATTTATTATTTCCTATTCTAAATGTTACACTTTGCTTGATTGACACCTCTCCCCTCTGTGTCCCAGTCAGATGGGCGTGGCTTATCTGAGCGCCACAGGCAGCGCGGTAGTGACGGCAGTCGCACTAAAGGGTTTCCTTGCCAAGGTGAGTTTGGGACACCATACTGTTACCTTAGCAACCGCACTCTTTTGAATGTTTGAATCATTCCAATAAAATGTAATATATAAATATATCATTCGGTGAAATACGAATTAGCTTATTTGACAAAACCATTTGAAAATATAGTGATCGACTAAAAAACGGAATCTGCCTGTAATCCAAATAGCAATAACTAGTTTTCTGATTGCTCACTTTTTCCAAATTCTCTCACTTGTATAAGTATAAGCCCTGTTCAATCTGTCTATATAATATATTTTTCTTACATGCGGCAAGGGTGTCGCCCTTTTAAAAGGTTAAATGTGAGTAATAGACATTAGGCGATTGCTGTTCTTTGACATTTTGAACTATCTTTACAGCGGGCGTCCCCGCTGCTGCAACGTTTTGTCCCATTCGTGGCCGTGGCGTCAGCCAACATGGTCAACATCCCACTTACCAGACAGAGGTAAGTGACAAATAACGTGTTTTATTTCTGAAGGTTTAAAATGGATGCAGTGAGTGACAACAATCTAATTGTGAATCGGAGCAGTACAAATCGTCATTGGCGGGACTCCGAGCCCCGTCTTCCCAAGTCCTCATAAAATATCGACCACATTGCTACATGCCTTTGCAATACCAGCAATGGCTATATTGATCTGTAAGAAGTCTCAATCTATTTTGGAACATTTCTTTTTACATCTTACATTTAATCCTAAAATAATAACGTTCTAACAGCGCCTACTTAAAAGTTGACATCAGCTAGCACTAGCAGTGAACTGTATAGCATTTTAAAGTATTTCGTTAGCTTATAAGGATTTGTTGTATGTTTCAGTGAGTTGCTCGGTGGTATTGGGCTGAAAGACGATGAAGGTCGCGTCCTTACAAACTCTCGGGTAAGATACCCCTCTTTCTCTGAAGTATCTGGAACGTTCCGTTTGTAAAAAAAAGCCAATGTTGAAACGGCAATATCTATGCAAGTTTCTCGCATTTTATTGCCAGTAACAATGAAGTAAAACGAAGATGTACATTTTGTTTTATTGAGTAAAACAAATTCATCATTGGTGCAATTTTGAAATATCAGGGATGAAAAAAAAGTTTCCAGTTCTGGTCATGCCATGTTTAACGATTGATATTTTTGAAAGTACTCCTGTTATAAACATATTTAAACGACGTCTACCTCTTTCAGTATGCCGCAACCAAAGGTATATCACAAGTAGTCTTCTCTCGAATCACCATCGCGGCTCCTGGCATGCGTGAGTACATCATGTGTTATACCTATGTGGCAATTGGACGTTTTACAAATTGTGACTTTTGAGGAACAATGAAAGCAATATTACTTTAACCGACAGAGATACTTGCCTATGTTTGGTAGGACTCGGTACAAAATCTTATAACCATGTTTTTGTTTCTTGATTTGTAATTAGGATTCCCGCCTGGTAAATGAAATTGGCCATGGAAAATTCATCGAATTTTATCATTTTTTGACTAGAAACTGACTGATAATGTGCTTTTTGTTTGACAGTATTGATGCCTATTGTTATGGAGATGATGGAGAAGAGAGCCTGGTTCCGACGGGCTACAGTCTTCCACCTGCCCTTCCAGACGTTCATGTTAGGTGTTTTGTAAGTAATTAACGGCTTATTAGAAGAGTGTTCATTAACAAAAGTGTTCACACATTTTTCTTTGTTTTCCTTAATAATCTATACGAATTGCATGTTGGTCACCTACAAATTATAGTCGATTAGTACTGGGCATTTAGATATGAGGAATATGTGATGTTAAAGGGGTAAAAGGCTGTTGAGGCCTCACTGACAGGTTCTCAGGGTGTTTCTCAAATACTGACAATGGTCGGTCTAATACCGTATATTATGATATATAAATCCGTTTCAAGTTTTCCATAGGTTAAACCTTATGAAGTAAAATGACGCAGCTTTCTGTCCAAAAAGTTTGATATTTTTTAGATAAATTTTTGTATATTCCCTCATTTTGTTATCTTCAGCCTCACCTTTATGGTACCAATTGGATGTGCGCTCTTCCCCCAACAAAGGTACGTATTTCAGACCATTAATCTTATAATCATAAGATGCTACGAGCTACCTGTTTATGTATTCAGATTTCTTTGTATATCCAGTTCTATAAACAAATATCACAGTATTAGATCTATATTTAAATATGTTGTATATTGCGATCGTTTTAGACAAGTACAGATAATGTAATCACTGTTTTTATTGCAGTACCCTGTCGTTGGAGCGGCTAAAAAAGAAGGAACCTGAGAAATACGAGGAGGTAGTGAAGGCGCTACCAGAGGGCGCCCTGCCGGCCACACTCACCTTTAACAAGGGGCTGTAAGGGACATTATGAAGGACTGAATGGGTTTATGGGATGTGAAGCGTGCAAACTGGTCAAACCTGATGAAAAATGAAAACTGATGATAGTATGAAGCAACGATACTTCATATTTGTTGGGACTTTCATTGAGGTGAATAAGTCTTAATTTACATTACTTAAAGCACATATCATCAGATTATTAGTCTGTCACAGTCATGCTTCACATATTTGTTATGAGTTACATCATCAAGCTGTGTATACTATTAGGGTGTTCTGGAGTAAGTAGATTTTAAAGTTTATTGTAGCGTGGACGAAAAATAAGAAATAACTTTAAGATTTTATGACAGAATATGAAGATGTGCAAAAGTGAAAGGGCGTGTCATGCAAGCTTAATTATTCGTCCCGTCCATTTGATGTTTTAACTAATCGGCTTGACATGTATTTGATGAAAGAGATGAATATGTAGTAGATTTAAGGATTTAGTGAATTACGTTCATCAAAATGAAAGCATGGTGAATATGATTATTGAATAAAACTGTACATAAGCATTGATAAATTTGAAATGACGTATATTTGGGTTTAGAGTTTTGCTTAGCCAACTAAATATTTGACCTTATTGTGATATAAATGCGACTAGCGGTGCTAAGAAGTGGTATTACATACTTAACGAAGGTTGTGGTCATTTATTGTTTACAAAGAGATTACCGGTAAGCATAGGTGTTACTTGTAATGACATTAAAAATGCTATCTTTTGGCTGATTAAAGATGCATTTTTTTGACAAGATGATGATATAACATCTGAAGAGAGAGATTTTCCAACCAAAGAGGTCATTCAATTATTGATTATAGTACTGACAGAAAGTAGGGTGTAACTGTGGACTCCCATTTTTTAAATCAAATTTAAATTTTGATTCTTATTTTTGTTGTTCAAATGAGTCCAATCACTAAGTTGGGCCAAGTATTACAAATAAACAGTTATTGCAATAAACAGTTATTAAACAGTATTGCAAGACTTTAGCCATTCCATCCTTTGGGTCTGTGTAGTATTTCTCCGTCTGTACAAAAACAAAGCTCGGCATTTATATATTGGAACCCTTGCCTCTGTGAACTTCATCGCTTCTATACTACCGAGTTGTTGGAAACGCTTTCCAATGAACCCACTACTGGATGGCCTAAGTCCCTCCTCTTTCAAAGAAATCCATTTGGACCCAATCTCCGATATTATACGTCAAACATGATATAAAAACAACTGCGTTATCACATAATTATATCCTTAGTTGTGTTAAGCCATACACCATAGGGTTGTCGGATTTGATTTTTAACGGTTTAAGCTAATTGTGGGAGAACAGTAATATCACAGAATTGTTACAAACTATATTAGAGATGAATATGGCCCTTCTTCCCTAAGTAACGTTCGATATACCATCTTGATTCTGTTGAAATCGCACAAGAAGTGTCCTGGTATATTGTTTTGTAGCAATTTAGAGTGCACAACAAAGCATTTTAACATGTCGGGATGTCCATTACTATCTGTATAATAAACGATTGTCAACACATGACTTGGTTTCTTATAAATACGACGTTTTATTCACAGACACATGAGATAACAAGTTATGAATCGTCAGAAAACAGGTAATAACGGTCAACAATTTCAAAGTTGTAGCAAACGGTTGTGTGCACTATGGGTTTGTATAGTAACATCGATAATAATAACTGGCAATTTACTTGATACTTCCTGGGAGGCTGGTCCATGACTACGCTGGTCCATATAACGTTCGGAATCTCTATATGGGGCCATGTACTACTATGGTGACGATACAAAAATGAATTTTATTCAAAAAAGAATGAGTATTTTTCTCAAATGTTTGGGATAATTATGAAGATGCTGATAACTCTTAAATATAAGGAAAGGCTGAATATACAGCGTAAATGTAACTATTCTCATCCCAATACTGTGCGCCCTAGTGAAGCATGACTTTGTGCGATGAACAGAACTGGGACAATCCAATTTTTGAATGTAGAGCATTATGATGAATCAAATGACTTTATTTCAAGTGTGATAACCGGAATAAAAGAAGTGTGACCCGTGCGATATGTATACTAGCCTGCACCTGGACCCGTGGGACCAATAACTCAGATACTTTGTTTGACACAACTCGCCATGCATCACAATAACTCAGATATCCGTACCGATACAGCACAGAACGTAGGACTTCAGTTTCATTTTGGCTTGGATCTAAGGGGGTAAAGTGTTCAATACATAAAGACGAACACGGCGAAAACTATCTTAAAAGACACTAGAGGAGAATTTGTCAAAAGATAACACTAATACAGAACGTGTTGGTCCAGTTGAGAAGGACTAATTTGAGGGTAGGGTACCATTGTGAGGTAAATTCTCCCCTGGGTCCGACCGCCCTTTCCAGCTGTCCTAGTCCAGAATGCGCTGCACGTTGCGGATGACATCAGTGGTGAACGCTGTCCGTGTGCCATACCCTCCCATGTCCCGGGTCCGCACCTACACATCAGTAACAGGGGTGTAAGCTATTGGCAAGTGAAACCGAAAATGTGTAGAAATACAAGTTCTGGTTTGATCGACTTTATAGATTCTTGATGTGGTTTAGTAAACCAAAATCTCCGTCTTATCCATTCTTTGGTTTATAAAACGAAATGAAATGTACTTGACGTTCCACTATAGTATGCATATTAGAAAACGCTTATGTGACGTCATCGTTTCGCCGAAAAGGGCTTCCCCAATTCTATTTTTAGATTTTCAAAATGACATCATCTCGTCACTCTCCTCATACAGACTTATTTAATTAGTACACTCTCAAGGCATTTTCTATGGAACGACTTTCAATCTCCAAACAGATCCTTCCTATCAGAAATAGCACGATGTGTCCCCCCCATTTTTAACACTGATCTCTATGAGAGTTGGGACAACCTATTACTCCGATATATCGGACTATCGACGTTATCCACTCATCGAAGACGGAGAAAATTTTTTAACACTGATTCCTATGGGACTTGGGCCAAGTTAAGACTCCGATATATCGGACTATCAACGTTATCCCCCTAGCGAGAGACCGAGGAACTAACAGATTTTCAATATGGCCGCCCCCAGTGGAGGAAAGGGGTATTCCCGACCTACTTTCGTTCTATTTTTAGAATATCATTATGACATCATCTCGTCAATCTCCGAACACAGACTTATTTATGCTAATTAGTACACTCTCAAGGCATTTTCTATGGAACGACTTTCAATCTCCAAACAGATCCTTCCTATCAGAAATAGCACGATGTGTCCCCCCCATTTTTAACACTGATCTCTATGAGACTTGGGACAACCTATTACTCCGATATATCGGACTATCGACGTTATCCACTCATCGAAGACGGAGAATAAGTATCTTTAAATATTTTGTAGGATTTAGTTAATGAATACTAATGGCTGAATACTTATGTCATGTCCATACAACTTTGAACATAAATACTATCTCATTTATAGATGTGTATTCATTAGTACATGTACAAGCCTAAAATATCATAATTATTCAATGAATAGTGGCTATGCTTACCTGCAAGCCCAAATGTCCGAGGATGAGAAAATTATACCATTTAAATTTGATATAAAAGCATCAGAAACTTCATCCTATTAAAATCAGCATGTTGTGTTAAATAGTTTACCTTGCCGGACTTGACGGTCTGTTCGACGGCGCGCCGTATGAGGGAGGAGTAGTACTCGAGGTGCATGTGTCGGAGCATGTTGGCCGCACACAGCAAGAGGCCTGTCGGGTTGGCCTCATCCCGACCCGCGCTGCTGGCGAACGCATGGCGCGCGCCCTACACAAAGAAGAATTTATACAGTACAATACTCATGATTTAGTTAAAGTACAAAGTACATTAGGGACTCAAGAAATCTCATTATTCATTTACAATCTATTGGGGAACAATTAATGACGGCATAAGAATTGATATCAACAGTCATCTCCAAAGATTTACAACTCTTCAAAAAGATGTGGCACCTGAGGGGCCAGTTTCAGGTACTTGCAACACCTGACGATTGTCAGAATTATATTTTGTCATTTTGTATATTTTAACCTCGCTAATATCATACAAATTACAAAAAATGGTGGGAAACTTACAGGCTCAAAGACAGCCACGTCCGAACTGAAGCTCTCACCGGGGACGACACCGGCTCCCCCGACCAGGCCGGCGGCCAGGTTGTCGACGATGTTACCGTACAGGTTGGGCATCACCATCACGTCAAACTGGTGCGGGTTGGACACCAGCTAGCAAGGAGAGGACGGAGTGCTAAATTTGTCTTAACTGTGCAAAAGGAAACTGTGACGGATCCAAAGATTTGGCGATTATTTAATACATAATACTCTGCTCCTAACGTCAATGTCTCCAATACTACCTAAACTTGCCCTACTAAGAGGTTTGTTGTCGCTTTAAATAAATGACAAATCAACATATAATCACGGGATGATTGTTGCTACACAGAAGTTGTATGTAATCGAATCGGCATAACTGATCGTACTAGCAAGAACGGTTTCTATAAAGTTTTGGGCTGCTTTTTCAGAAATGAAGTAGTTTCATTCGACTTTTACCTGCATACAACAGTTGTCGATGATCATGCTTTCAAACTCGATCTTCGGGTACAGCTCAGATACCTCCCGACACGTCTCCAGGAAGAGGCCGTCTCCTAATTTCCTGGTAATTGAAAAACAAAACACTGTATAAAGAAATGTACAAGTATGCCCACTACTGAAATACACTGAATACCCCAATGCCAACGTCTTTCCCAATGTCATCCCCCTTTTCCCAAATGACATTTGAAATTCGTACACTAGTAAGTCCAAATTCAAGTACCCCGTTTATATTGTACATTGTACATTGATGCAGCAAGAGAAACGGAATTATTTCTACTCAAAATCCACTTGTCAGTTATTATGAATTTATTGGCAGAGAGACGTACATGATGTTGGCCTTATGAACGGCCGTTACTTTGGAACGATTATGCTTGGTGGCGAAGTCGAAGGCAAACTTGGCGATCCTTTGTGAGTTTTCGCGCGTGATGATTTTGAGACATTCTACTACTCCTGGCACGCTCTGAATGGAAAGTAATTAAAAATCAATTAAGTTTAGAGATGATCTTTGAATCAACCATTTTTTAGATTATTTTAGAAAGGAAGTTTACTTGAGAAAGAGTCTAAAGCATTAGTTCAACGCACTAACTTTATTTGACACATCATGTTCGACAAAGGCATTCTTCTACATAGTTTTCGGTTGGCCTAGCCTGCTTCATATTGAATGTTACCTAAAGGTGTGAGTTGCTCACCTCGTGCTCCAGCGAGCTATACTCGCCCTCTGTCTGCTCACGGATGATGACAAAGTCCAAGTTGTTGTGGCGTGTGGTCAACCCTGGCAAGCTGGTCACATGTACTACGTTAGCGAACAAGTCCAACTGTCGCCTGACAAGGACAAAAAAATAACATGATCATTGTTGGCAAAGGTAAGTAGAGTCACATTAACACGTCCTTTGTTCTACGGCAACGACAAAAGTGTGACTTCATTTTTCTTTTCTTTAATCAAACTTCCAGTAAATGTAAATTAATAATTTAAATCAACTCTACTGACAGTTTATAGGAAGTCTTGTTGGCATATTTGTCAATGCCGCTTTGAGTTCCTATATCACGCGGGGCTTAATAATCATTTTGCTATCTTTGTAAACTGTCCAAAGTTGCAATTGGAGGCTATTTTATGACAGTAGAAGAGCATGAGTATTCCTAAGTTTAAAAGAGTTTAGATTAAACTGACCTTATCTTCATGTTAAGCGTCGCGAGGATGCTGCCGTCAAAGTTCTGCGGGGTTGAGATAATGCCTTTGAGACAGACTCGGTTCTTACGGCACGAATCGGCCACCTCGTCCACCGACACACTCTGCCCCGACTGCACCTCACTGGGGGCAGACAAAGGGTTAGTCAGGTTAGAAACTACCTAACGGTATACCGTACAATAAACCATCTTCGATCAGGTATACTCGCTGACAGCCAGATATGTGGGGTTCTTATTCTACTGACTATGTCAGTACCACTGGTTTGAAAAATGGCTTTATGCTTAGGAAAGGATGACATACGGTCCTGCACAGTCAAACCTGGCATGTAGGGTTAAAGTAATAGGTTTAGTATCTTAAACGGAGTAAGATGAAAATGATAACTTTGAATATTTTTCTCTGAACCTCCCTAACAAAGGTCCACTCCAGATAGATTATATAGAACTAAACTAAAAAGGCAGTAAAATATTGTTTCTCATATCAAATTAAAATGGAGTAGCTCATGACCTGAGCTTCTCAAGACCTACCTGACAAAGAGCTCCTCGAAGTCGACAGGTGCGCCGGCAGCTTTGAGCACGTCCTGGACCGAGGACATGAGCTCGGGGCCCACCCCATCTCCCGGGATCAGCGTCACGGTCTGCCGACCCTCAGGTTTACTTACCGGGGCGGTCGATGCCTGCACACAAACAGTCAGAGTCAGAAAGAAATATATACTCTCAAGACTCCCATGATTTACACGAGAGGAAGTAGTGGAAATGTAAAGCTGTGTAGCCATGAACACCCTATGTCTTCTGCGTGTGAATACTTTGTTTTAGAAATTATTTAGTGTTCAAGTTAATATCACTGGCATTGGATGATGTGTAGGCATTGTGTTGCATTGTTATAGACTACGATTAAAATTGTGTACCGTACTTCTGTATTTTATTCCAGATACGAAGATCATCTTTTGAAAGATATTTTAATGTTTGATGAAAAAAATATGCAATACTAATATTTTTTTTAACAAGAAGAAAAACCAAGAAATGTGTAATGGAGGTCGTAAAACGAATAACCCGCCCGTGACACAGCAATGATCTTCCAGGGACTTGCCTATGATGCCCATAGACTATCTACTACCCCCGTGATACCCCCGTGACACCCTCGAGATATCCAGACTGCACCAGGTAATGCGTTTCAGCTTTAAGTTTAAGTGATTGTATCTCTGATATGATTTAAGAGAAACCCGCTACTGGGTTCAATACCCTATTCCTTTTGAAGAGTGGCAAGAAGTCTTTCATATGTAATCTCGCATAGATTGGGCACCACACACTCTGACTTTGATGACCCTATTGGGGACAAAGCATGGGATAGGACCACCTTTGATGACAAAGTAAATAGGAAAAGTGAGGCTATCTGGACTTTACATCCATAAAATTTAACCAGTGCTTCTACAATTTCCATAATGAGCATGAAGATAGAAGATTGCGTATTATGGAATGAATGAGTACATAAAAGAGTACAACATGGACTATATGATAAAAAATACAACGAACTTATAAACATAGGTACACTAAACACGCATCCTGCCTGTTTTTGTTTGTACATTGATAAAACGACAGTAATACATGAATAACACAAATATTTAAGAAAAATTGTCATTTTGAGAGAACAACAGTGGAATGCCGGTAGTATCCGAGTTTGTCACTATTTCAAACAAACGAATTTAAGAACTGGTCGTGCTTCAACTTGCATCCAATTGATATTCAGGGATGCATGTCAGGGTTAATAAAAATAACCTGATGCAATCTGAAATTATTCTAAAATACTATAAAAGACGACGCAGGCATTTTCGTTAACTTATTATAAGAAGTGTTGAAGTGAAACGAATCTGAAATCAGACAACAATCTGAATACTTGCATCCGTGGATATTGACATTTCAAAACGCGTTAAGTTTATAATTTTCCCCACAAATGCTATACGTAAAGGGAGTGTAAACTATCAATAATATGCCGGGTCAAAATATATGCTGCCATCACTCTTGGTGGAGGGGGGGTGGTTGTCAAGCTACTGAGGGTTAGTCTTGAACGTTCAATATTCAATTAGGCATTTCGGGAACTTGTGGATATTTTATCATTTCATTTGTTTTGTGTCTTTAGAAAGTTTTTAAGTAGGCCTATGCAGTGGTTAGTATGGGCGTGTCACTAGACTGGACGTTTATCAAAACTGATACAAAGCTCGTAAATGCTTTTGGTAACATTTTTTAATTGGATGCTCTAGAATAATCGGGAAATTTAGAAACTAAAACATTTTGACTTTAAAAGAAAATAGTAGCTTGGAACGAAGTCAACATAACCTTCAAGTGGGTTTTAGGGTTTTCATCAACAATAGTCATGCACATGGGAGACTAGACTATACAACAGAACGTGCAATAATTCGATAAAAGTACAAAGCCAACTTGCTACCTGATGCCGCGCTGCGCTAACCTGGTATAATGGTAAGCAATTCCAAATAAAATAAAAGTTATTTTAAATTGGCAAACACCACACTTTTAGTACATGTTTTTTTTATGTTTGGGTCTGTTTATGAATCATTTGTATGTATGCCATACTTGTTAGTCTTGCTAATTCCACGATTTATTTTTTATGAACGAAAACAATACATACCAATGGTGTGGCCGATACTGAGCTTGTCTGGAGCCCCCTTGTCACCAGCCATGTTGGCAGCTGCAAGAGAACAAGAAACATTTAGATCGTAAACGTTCTAGACTAGTGGAAAAAAAACCTACAAAAAATATTTAGATAGATCTAAATAAAAAAAGATGTTTCAAACAGATCACTGATAGCGGACGTCTCAAGCCTAAAAACGATACAACTTGTATTTAAAAAAAAAAGTCCCAAACATTGCCTTTTTCAAAAAATTGTATATACAAGTTTTTGAAAGGCAATGTTTGGAATATTTTTATTTAGAAAAAAATATATAAAAAAAGTGTTCAGCCTGTCCCTTGGTCTTGGATAGCTTTTAGACTTAGATCTACTGTCCATTCTTATCAATGCATATGTATACATATGCATTTTATTCCACTTTTCATGCACATTCTGTAAAATCTGATGTGATCAACTTTAATACAACCTCAGAGACTAGCTATCGTTCTAAGAAACCTAAAGATTCCAAGGCTCAGCACTGAGCCTGACTAAAGTGAGTGAGCGAAGTTGAAAGAGGGGTTGCCCGAGACGCGAACGACGAAAGCCAACGATTTTAGTGTGGCAGGGCATCTTTAACCTCAAAATACTCTTACAATTTACACAATTTCGTCTGCTTTATTTTGTAACAGTTCGATTCTCAAAATGTAATAATCTCATACTGTATTTACCTGCCGAACACTCCTACACATCTGCCTCACCAAAGCCATGATCGTCAACTGTCGCTGAAGGACATTCCCTGGGGCCGGGGTGTCCCCTGGAATGACGTCACATCCGCCGAGGAATTCCCCTTTCAGCCGGCAGAAGTTGGAGTCCGACGGTTTATTTTTGTAGAGGAAGGATTACTTCATTTCTAACTTTTGTATGTAGATGCATTGTACCTTTAATACAGTGAGATTTTCCTCTCGGATTGTTCCACGATTTATTCAAAACAGGGTAAGGAAAATCCGAGACATCGACTTTGTAAACAAATTTAGCGATAATAGATGCTCTTTCCACTGTATGAGGTAGCTTTAGATCTAGATCCCTACCCTGGATCACCAGCAGTAGTAGCACAGCCACAAGTCGCTTGCTGCGGTGGGCACAATTCTTTTTACTGTCGCACAAATTCAGTATCCTGTCGCACTACTACCTATGAACGACCCCCCCCCCCTCCCCAAACTTCAAAAAGAAAAATAAATTGCCTTGAACTAGACTAGATCTAGTCTATGTAGTCGTAGATCTAGAAAAAATAAAGATGTATATTTTATTATCTAGTTTGGCCATTTTTTTGAAGAATGTCATCATTTCAAAATTCACAATCCACAAATCAATTATTCAATATTTTAGTGCATCGAATATAACAATTGGGGAAGAAATAAAAAATTGAGGATATATCTAGATCTAGGCTAGATCTAAAATTCTACTCAGAGCCAAATAAGGCAAGGGTTCTGGTGGGGGGGGGGGGGGGGGGGGCGCCCAGGCCCCGAGAAGCTTCAGGATATTTCAGGAATACTGCTGCACTCTCTGATTTTTTTTTTTTTTTTTAGGTTCCAATTTTTATTTCTGATATGAAATCGTACAGACAGTTGTTCGGTTTTCATTTCACACCAGCATAAAAAGATACAATACTAATATCAATTTGGGTTTAACCAGTATAGTGAATGCACCATTCAGTGAATGTCGCGGGGGGGGGGGGGGGATTACCCAGCCCCTGAAATTTTAGGCCCTGAGACTGATAGAAATTGTATATGGTGCCTGAAAACATTGTGATAAATTCCATGTAGTCTAATATAAGCACACACTCATACTTTAAAATTTAAAATTGTTATGTACTGAGAACAGCCCATATCATTCGTGATAGGGGGGACCCAGCACTGACCAAGTGTTTTTTTGGGTTCAATTCCCGGTTAGTGTTTGGTCCACTAAAGGATGAGATACAGCAAAAATTATTGCTAGGTTTTGATCCTCTGCTGTTTGCCCGCCCTGTCACCTTCATGTCATAGATTCAATCACCAAAGACAGAATTCGTCCAAACTGGTTTTCGCTGTAAAATTACCCTGGCTGTTGCTACGACGTGGAACACCGAACACTCACTCACTCCCTTAAAAACTCACCACTGCAACATCGGCGGGTCTCCAGCCGAAAAAACTTCAGAAGTCTAGTTTACAAATCTTAGACGTTTTCCATCCTGACAGCTTTACGTTGTCCTACACTGGCAGTATTATGGTTATATACCCCTAAAATCGACAGGGTGACACGGCCTTTTTTGGGATTAACGACATGGGACAGGGCCATATCTTAAAATCGACAGTGGGACAGGGGAATTTCTTAAAATCGAGAGGAGGGGGCAGGGGCAGGGTCATTTCTTAAAATCGCCAGGGCGACAGGACCAATTCTTAAATTCGACAGGGCGACATGGGGACCCCCCATCTACACCCCCAGTATTGGTCCTGTTCATAGATTTACTCATATCCCACTAAATATTACCCTTAGATAAGACCCCCTTGCAGCCTTCTTAGCCTGTGCTGAGACATATGACAATATGAATGAGCCCGGATACTTCCTGGATACTTCCTGAATCTGACAGTATGTCCGAAATATTTAAATGAGCTTCGGATGTACTAATGATTGTACGCTAATTTCTACTGACAGCTCATTTAAATATTTCAGACTGATTGACCACTGCTTAGACACTGTATTTCAACTGATATCCACTGATTTAACACTGAAGTACTACTGCGAGCTAACACTGATTCTCCACTCAGTATACACCGCTTTCCCACCGCTTTTTGTTCAGGGAGATTACAATTTTTTTTTAAATGTTAGAGACAAAATACTTTTTAAAATATTTTTTTAGGGTCAATCTAGTCGCTCAATCTCTCCCTTTATTCCCAAATTTTCAGAGCTAATCAATTTGCAGTCCATTCGTATACCACCGTGCTCTATCCTTAAATTAAAAAAAAAAATCTGATAAACTTAGGGAAACAAAATTGTGTAGAGTGTTTCGACATAATGTTTATTTGAATAACCACTCCTAAAATGTTTTTCCTCATTTGGTTTCTTCACAACTATAGAGCAGATGGATTACTACGAATATATTTTTAAATCTTTAGACGGTGCAGTGTACAAGGACAACTATGGGTGGAGTAAAGGTTGTGTACGATGACATCAAACAGTCACCAGAGGATAAACGATTTTACCGTGGATTGCAACTAGCCAACGGGCTGCAAACACTGCTGATTAGTGATCCAACTACTGATAAGAGTTCTGCTTCACTTCGAGTTGGTGTAGGTAAGGGATAGTGTGTTTTTATGGCATCAAGTTCGGTAAAGCATTAAACGTTATCTATATGTTTGTAAATTAATATGCTGCTGATCATTTTGTTGCAACAGACTTACTGGGCTTTGTATAACTCGTTCAGTCAATTTTGTATCAAATGGAAATAACAAAAATGTGAGTTGCTCGCTTTGTTTTGCCTGGAGATCGCATTCATTTCTTTTAACGGGAGAGCACATACAAGTATTGCTATCGGCGTACATTGCCCATAATCAGTAACCGATTTTCATTTCAGGGAATATGAGTGACCCTCCCGGACTGCCAGGGCTTGCGCACTTCTGTGAACATATGCTGTTTTTGGGAACAAAAAAGGTCGGTTGAGATTATCCTAAACTGATAAAAGAAGCATTCTATATTGTTATTGTGACAACAGTACTGTATACTGTAACGACATTTATTATAAGATGATGAAACCATTATATCATCATCAATTCACTTTAATTTGTTACAGAAGACTTATAGATATTATGCAATAAAGCATTTACACAAATGGCAAAGAAATAGGATAATTTGAGTAAGTTAGAATTAAATTTGGATGCAAGGTAGAACTGCGTTTAGTTTGATAGGCAAAAATAACAAAATAGCCGCCTCCTCTTCCGCAGTATCCGGACGAACAGGAGTACAAGCGGTACCTAAGTCAACACGGGGGTACTTGTAACGCGTCCACTGGCAGTGAATATACAAACTTCTTTTTTGACGTGGCCCCAGATGCCCTCAGTGGGGCCTTGGACAGGTCAGAGGTTTTAACCCCAGTTCAGTTGCAGAATGAGAATCGAACAGTTACTAGTTCAGATTATGTAATATTAATATATAATATTATATTATATCATAAAAAGCTGCAGCTTTGTAATGTGAATAATTGTAAATGTATTCATACACTAAGATGTAAGTAAAGATATTTGATCTTGCAATTTATCATTGGGCTGAAATATATATCTGGAGCTGAACCATTCCGTAAAAACAATCTATCATTTCGATTTATTTGCATAATACACACTTTAAGAAGATTTCACACTTTGGATTCTCTCTTTAGATCTTCCATCTCTGCGTAATACATAAAAAAAAGTTTCAGAGTTTGCATTCTCTTAAACCACGAGGATATTATGTACATCAAACCACCACTGAACTTTATAATTCACGCCCCTTATTCTGAACAGGTTTGCCCAGTTCTTCATCTGCCCATTGTTTACACCGAGTGCCACAGACAGAGAAGTAAACGCCGTCAACTCAGAGAACGAAAAAAATGTGCAGATGGATTCACGTAGGCTACTCCAGGTGTCCAAGGCCACATACGACCAGTCTCATCCCTACTCTCATTTTGGCACAGGTAACATTTATTAAAGTAAATCAACAAAGTTATGTACCTACCGTACGAATCAATGACAGTTCTCGTGATTATGCCAAACTTGTATGTTGACATATGTATGTTGAAACTTTATTAGACTAAAATATGGTGAAACAACAGATACCTCGGTTTTAGAAAATGGCGGCAGAGTGATAGGTTGGTGTAAAGTGCGGCTCTGTGATTAACTTGCTGGATATATATAAGGAGGCACGGAATTGAACTATACCTAAAATAATTTGCTCACCTGTGGATTCTAGAGTAAATAGAAGGCAATGAACATTTGCTATCTCGTAGGAAAAGACTATTTGGAGTGATTCTTCAGATCTGCTTTGGAACTCACTATATTACCGCTCACCCGTGACCACCGGTACGTACATAAACATGCAAGATCGCAGTAAGTCAGAGACTGAACCATTGGACAAAGGTAGGAGGTTTAGCCAACGTAATAAGTCAACAAAAGATACACAAACTGAAGATGAACAAAATGTGCTATCTGATAATATTGACAAATTAATTACCCAAGTATCAAGCCTTACTGAAACAGTAACCACAATGTCCCAAAAAATAGACACCCTAGATAAGGATGTTAAACTGGTAAATGCTGCCCTAGCTGACATAAATCAAATGAAGGACGACATAACACAAATCCAAACAGATGTCTCTGACTTAATTGATGCACAGCAATATATGGATGCAGACATGGCAACACTAAAACAAGACGTAAAAAACTGCTCAAAAGATTGTAAAGATTTGAAATCTAACCTTGGCGAACAAAACAAACAGAAAACACAAGCTAAATGCACATGCAATCATGAGCAAGAAGAGGTAAATGCACGAAAACACAATCTTCTGTTTACAGGAGTCGCAGAAAAGAAAGGTATTGATCCACGTTTCATTATCTGTGATATAGTCTCAAATACCCAAATAAGGCTAGACCCGAAGGAAATAGATAATGTGGTCCGAGTGGGACCTTACCGAGGTGAAAACAAACCAAGACCCTTACATGTGAGCTTTGTGTCAATTTTCACACGAAATGCTGTTTATGAACGCAGACATTTAATTAAGAGAAATAAGAACTGCATAAATATACGGATAATTGAAGATCTGCCAGAGAAAACCCAGTCAAACAGACATGATCTGAAGGTAGTGGCTGAACAGGCCATCAGAACTGGTCATACAGTCAAACTATTCGGGGATAACCTCTATATAGATGGGGTGCACTACACAGCAAAAAACCTTGACATGCTACCAAATGACTGCTCACTAGAAAACTCTTACATGATTCAAACACCAAAAGGACTTACCTTCTGCTCTAGACATTCATATATGTCAAACTTCTACAAATGTAATTTTAAATATAACGGTAGAAAGTTCAATTGTGCAGAACAAGCGATACAAAGTACTAAGGCAAGAATCTGTAAGGACTGGGCGGCAGAGAGGAAAATTATGGAAGCAACAGATCCAGTTGTGATGAAAAGAGAAGGCGATAAAATTAAACCAAACGAGGAATGGCTAAAATATAGTGATGAAATAGTGTCTAACATCTTGTTAGCGAAATACAAGCAGAACAAGGTGCTGGCAAATAAACTTGTAAATACAGGTAATGTACCACTCCTAGAAGCAACGCAAAGCTCACATTGGGGTATTGGAAAATCGATTCTTAACCCTGACACATTGAAAGGGAAGCATACTGGCAAGAATCACATGGGTTTACACATGGAGGTAGCCCGTGAACAGATCAAACGTTGGTTAAATGATGATCAACAAGGTGATGATAGTAGTACAAACTCAGATTCATCTGCAAGTACTATTGAGGCAAACACAATACCACTTAACACGCAAAAGGCTAAATATATAGTCCCAAAATCACCTGTGAATAAAGTACCCCCCTCACCAACCAATACACCTGTCACTCGACCACATGTAATGACGCACCCACTCCCGCCTACGGCCACTGCACTTGCACCCACAGTCACAACCCGACACACGAGCGTGGGGGCTCGACCTAAAATAGCCCAGAAGGGAAAGGACAGTAGTGACCGGCCTACACCACATATACTGGAACAACAAACGCCATAGGTTTAATATACCTGGACACACACATAAACGGTGAGCACAAGTAATTTATTACTACTGCAAGATGCCTAGAAACTCAGTTATAATAAGTGATTCCAGGGGACGGCAGATAGAGGATATTATCTTTGACCTGAACGACTCAACTGTAGCTATAATACCCTACACATTCCCTGGGGCAACATTTCGTAAATTGGCAAGCGAGGCACTGTTGTATGCACAGCACCACCCTCACGAAGTGATTTATTTAAACGGCGGCATAAATGACTTTGCAGTAAGGGACCCCCAGACAAAGGAATTTGTATTTATTGAATCTAAAGCAGCTGGCATGATAAATAACGTTGTGTCGGCCATAGATGAGGTTGACCTTAACCTGAAGGAACATGTCCCGAATATAAACTTAGTTTATGCTCCACTGATTGGTGTGTCCTTGTTGGACTATTATAATATTGATGATCAGGAATTGCAGGATGCAGTGAACACATCTATCCCCTTCATCAATCGACATGTCACCTATCGTAACTGCCTGAATAACCATGCAACCCCTTGGACTGCGAGATGCGTCCACAAATATAGCCATGGCAGGCACTACCCGGTTTACACCCATTTATATGATGGGCTGCATCCTGATGACGAGACTGCAGCAAAGATAGCGGCAGCTTTCATAAAAGCAGTCAAGATCAACAACTAAATTACAAGAACAATACAGCTAAGCCCTTCATTTTCACTACATTCTTTTTCTATAATTATACTAATAAACAATAATATACTGAATACATTTGACGGAATGATGCTCATTGAACATGGACATGTGTGGACTGGAATATGTTAAAAGATAAATCAAAATAAATAGCACCCGAATTTGACTGAGCATTGTTTGATGATCTGTCTAATCTCTGCTGCTATATATGTAAGTTCACAAACAGGCTTAAACAAGGACAGAACATTGTTTGATGATCTGCCTACGTCTCACCTGTGATAGGACCTACCTTGACCAGTGATGGTTCTTATTTTTTCCTATTTTACTGATATCTAAAACGTTTATACTAAACTAATTAGGCATATATGCCTGTTCAATGTTTTTTTTTTTAATATGAGCCGTTCACATATATATGTTGAGCAAATTATATCTAGATGTGTTCACCATTGGTACCCATGCTATTATATAGCAATAAGGATACTAAATTGTACTCACCCATTAACTCATCATGTTCATCTATACCTTCATTTAAAGTCGTTTTTTTTATGAATGATTTATGGAACAAATATTAAAGGGTTGAAAATTGTCTATTGGAATGTTCGTAGTTTATTACCAAAACTACAACAAATCATTATTTTTCTTAAAGAACACCAAACTGACCTTTTATTGATATCAGAAACTTGGTTAAAAAACAGTATTGAGGATGTCCTAATTGAAATACAGGGGTACAAATGCATTAGATTAGATAGGCAACAGACAAGAGGCGGGGGAGTTTGTATCTATGTAAAAGAAAATATACAATTTGAACGGTGTGATAACCCATATACATTATTGAATACTAATATTGAAATGTTAACCCTCAAATTAAAGCTTGTTTGTACAAGACCCGTATATACTACCATAGTATATAGACCCCCTGCAGGTAATATTGAGGACTTTTTTATTAATATACAACAGCTTCTGATGCATATTGATGGCGTAAGAAAGGCAGAAATATGGATAGGAGGTGACCTTAACATTGACTACATGAAACAGTCAGCACCTCGAAAAAAATTGAAGGCTCTTGAAAAAAGGTTTGGCTTGTCACAACTGATACATAAACCAACACGTCCATTATATAATGAAGCAATTCTAGATCTAATTTTTACAAACTCAGATATAGTTCTGAATGCAGGAGTTATTGATGTAAATCTGAGTGATCATATTCCAGTTTATGGAATAAGGAAAAAGCCTAGAGGGAAACGAACCAAATGTGCATTCAGTGGGAGGACATATAAGAATTATACCTTTTATAGGTTTAAAAACGATATTGATAAATTCAACTTTGACCATATGTATACAATAGAGGATTTAGATGAAGCCTGGCAATTCATTTATGATAATTTGCTTTCTATTATTGATAATCTTTGCCCTGTTACTACATCAAATTTTAAACAGGACAAACCACCCTGGTTAACTAAAGAACTAATAGAAATGACAAGGGACAAGGATATTGCACTGAAAAAAGCCAAAAGATCAAAATCTGAAAGCGATATTCATATTGCAAAAGCACTTAGAAACCAGTGCAACATTGCCTTCAAAAAAGCTCGGGCAGACTATATCATATCTAATTTAAATGAATTTTCCGACGATCCTAAAAAATTTTGGAAACATATCAGGGAAATAATTCCCAAAGGCAAAAGGAACAATATCCTAAATTTACAGGATGATGAAGATAATTCACAAATAGATGAATTAGATCTCCCAAATTATATAAATAATTTCTTTACACAAATAGGCTCAAAACTTGCAAATGCTATTCCAGATAGTGTTGAAGATCCGATCCCAACTATGCCAAACATGGATCAAGCCATTCCTTTATTAGATATTACCCATATTACTATGGATGAATTAGAAAAGCATATACAGAACATATCGGTTTATAAATCATCTGGTTTCTCCAAAATTTCATCAAGAATTTTGAAGGATTTCTTTACTATTAAACCTGGTATTTTACATTACTTAATAAATAAATCAATTGACTTACAATATTTTCCTACCTCTTGGAAACATGCTCTGGTTACTCCTATACCTAAAATACCTAACCCGTCTTCGGTAAATGACTTGAGACCTATTTCCCTCTTGCCAGTTCCGGGTAAGATAATTGAGAAGCATATCCATTCACAGATATCTTCACACTTGGCACAATATGCACTGTTAATAACAGAGCAAAATGGTTTTAGACCAAAACATTGCACTAATGATACCGTTTTTAAACTAATTAAAATTCTGACAGACGGTATTAGATTAAAACAAAAAACAGTTGCCCTTTTTATAGATTTTCGGAAGGCTTTTGACACCATATGTCATAATAAACTAATCAAAAAATTAAAAAACTATTATTTTTCTGAAAATTTAATTGCATGGATAAAACACTATCTCCAATTTAGAAAACAGAGCATATTTGTGAATGGATTATCTTCAAATGAACAAACAATACTGTATGGTGTCCCGCAGGGCTCAATAATGGGTCCTTTGCTCTTTATATTGTATATTAACGATCTTCCACAATTGCCCTTATGCTCAGAAATACTTCTTTATGCGGATGACACTGTTTTGACTTACTCTGATCCAAATTTAAATGAAGCATTGTCAATGCTCCAAAATGATCTGATGAAAGTGAAGCAATGGTGTGACTATAATAAACTCACCATAAATGTTAAAAAAACTAAAATTGTACCCTTTCATAGTAAAACTGAAGAAATCTTAAATTCAATACCTGTCACTCTGCAAGGAATTGAAATCAATAAAGAAAGGGAATATAAGTATCTGGGCATTGTATTAGATCAAGACCTGTCAATGTATCATCATGTCCAATATATATGTAAAATAGTATCTGATAAGATACAGATGCTTAGGTTTGCCAGACCATTTATTACAAACAAGGCTGCACTGACTATTGTAAAAACAATGATATTGCCATACCTTGACCTTGGGAACTGTTTTAACACATGGGCAAGACAGAAGGATACAGAAAGACTTGAAGTATTGTTTAATACTAGTCTAAGAATTGCCCATAAAGTGGGTAAACCAACTGACATCACCAGATTTAACTTACATGTTGAGTCACATACAATGCCATTGTATTATCGGAGAGAATATTTCTTACTATCTATTATTTATAGGTTAGTAAACACAAATAGTATTCTGCTGAAACCTGTAGTTAAGGAAACACGTCAGAATCAGGCACCAGTTGTCCAGATCCTGAATACTGATTCATCTAAGTGCTTAAAATCCCCTTATTATATTGCTGCTGGATTGTGGAATGATTTAAAACCAGAAATCAGATTATCCCCATCAATAGAAAATTTTAAAAATATCATAAAACAATCACTTACTGAACGGTACAGACTAGACAACTAACAACCCTGATTTTGATTCTGATTTGACTGATTTTGAAATTGGAAATTGAGGATTTATGACTGAGTATACAAAACATTTCTAGATATAATATAAATTTGTGCCTATTGTTGTAAACTGATTTTTAAATGCAGCTGTTTGACTATAGACCAAACCATCCCATTACCATTACACTCATCATCACCCTATGAGTTAATCAATCACACCCTTCTTGAGCGTATGTAATACATACCATAATTGCATAACCTTGTCTAAGCTAATAGATACTGTGTTCAAGAGGGAGACCAGATTATGTATGATTTGATCTTGTCGCAGTCTAAATAAAATGTTATAAAAAAAAAAAATTAAAAAAAATTGATAGTATAACACATTCTAAAGAATGTATATACAACTCTATAATATGGAGTTCGTGTAGACTCAAAAAGTCTTTATGTTACATTTCTATGTTTTTAAAGAAATCGTCCCATTAATAATAAAATGCACGATTAAAAATCTTGGTCGTCCAGTAACATGCTCATGCAGTAA